>JAQPZY010001154.1:590000-1190000 GCA_029931535.1 Margaritifera margaritifera | reverse complement strand
CACTACTGCATTGCATCAACACATTAGGCTTTTAATAGGAGAAATATGGTAAGTATACTTGACCCACACTGTAAAGATCCTAAACTCTGGGATCATAATTAGTATTAAATGTAGCAAGTAAAGCCTGTATCCAGTGTCAGCATTACAGACATTGCACATTTGTCACAGCCATTAACAAAATTACTTTCAGAGTAACCTGAGGTTAGTTATCCATGAGCCAAGTACTTCATTTTCTTGTTTACAATGCACACCAGCTTCAATCAGCATCCACCCAGATCTGTCATTGAATAACACATCAGCAGATCAGGTGTATACTTTATATTCAGCTTAATATATATATACACTCCTACAAGTAGGATCCTGTTGTAAACAACATAGACCTTGATCTGCTGTTGCATGATGCACTGGCAAATCAGGTTCAATACAGTTTGTTAGAACAATCAGTAGAACAAACAAACACCCATGCCAACATGACCAGGTTTGAAAAAACATGAATTTCCCAAAATGCATCTGTGATGGGAGGGGTTAGGCATATTTGAAAACACTTCTACATTAGTATTCCAAGAAGATTATAGTAGGGCTGGGAATTCTGTGAATTAACTATTTTTCAAAATAGCCAAAGGCCAAAAACATTAGGAATAGCACAGAACTTGATTTTAGGAAAAATTGATCAAATAAATCATATTCGATTAATTGGTAATTTCACTGAAACTGACCATTGTTTGAATTGACTAAATCTGTTAATGGAAACAGCTTTAGTAACATATATGA
The DNA here is from genome assembly GCA_029931535.1 of Margaritifera margaritifera. Classification (NCBI taxonomy): domain Eukaryota; kingdom Metazoa; phylum Mollusca; class Bivalvia; order Unionida; family Margaritiferidae; genus Margaritifera; species Margaritifera margaritifera. The sequence continues at coordinate 1,189,229 of JAQPZY010001154.1, read as the reverse complement.
ATCAGACTGGAGTGACTACACTGATGACTGAGCATTGACCAATTAGTAAAAAATGATGATAGAGCTTTTTTTTATAGGGAGGTGTTTGTTGTAACGAGGTATTCTGTTAATATTCATCTGGCTTAAGGGATCTGAAATGGGCATTTGTTACATCCAGAAATTCATACAGGCAAGGCTCATTATAGGGAGGGAATACTGTATGATAAATTTGCTACATCATCTTACATCATTTTAAATGATGTTGTATAGATCCTTCTTTTATGCAGAAATGATCTTATAATTGTATAGTTGTTTATATGATGGAATTATTCATCATAGTGAAATGATGAATAAGGCTTATAGAGGTAGGAGCTTAGGTTGGACTTTATTTAGCGTGCTGGACTCACAACTGAAGGATAAGGGTTCAGATTCCACCATTGGATCAGCCCAGGTTGGCTACTGAGGTGTGTCTTTGAGCAAGGCACTTTTCTCAGATCGCCTCCACACTAAATAACCTATTTTTGTTGCTGTACTGTAAACCAATGAATAAGACTTAGAGCATATCATGTCAGTGTTGGTCATAATATGAAATATGCTTACCAAATGGCCTCGTATTTTACTGCATGTCAGTGTTGGTCATAATATGAAATATGCTTACCAAATGGCCTCGTATTTTACTGCATGTCAGTGTTGGTCATAATATGAAATATGCTTACCAAATGGCCTCGTATTTTACTGCATGTCAGTGTTGGTCATAATATGAAATATGCTTACCAAATGGCCTCGTATTTTACTGCATGTCAGTGTTGGTCATAATATGAAATATGCTTACCAAATGGCCTCGTATTTTACTGCATGTAGTTATAAAAAAATTGTTTACAGTTTATTTGTAGACTTTTGCAGAGTCAAATTTTGTATTCCTAATAATAACTCTTGTAAAGAAAAAAAAAAACCTAATAATTAGAACTACATTTTGTGTAAATTGGCAAATTGATGATGCATGAAAGGTCTCTTTTAATGAACTAAAAATACAGTAAATTGTTGTGCGGGTGATGGCATATATTGATTATTAGTTAATGTTACCTGTCCCCTGTGGGCAGAATGCTTATGGACATGAGATGGGAAAATGGACAAGTGTGAATGGTCTGTGATGATGCATTATGTATTGGTCATGCCTACAGCCAAAACTCAAACCAGGAACCAGTCTACTTCCTGTTATTCATCATAGTCACTCAAATATATGTGCATGCACTAGAAATTTGTGTATATCAGCTACTACTGTATTCTTAATCATACATACATGATGTCTTTTTGTTATGCTACAAGGAAGATTGCCCATTTGAAAAACTAATGTAGAAAAAGTATGCTATGGTTTGAACATTTTGTATTGCATACTACATCATTTGTCAGACAAACTTCAAGGTTACATTGCATCACTGCCCCACACCCTTCCCTCTGAGCATCTTTCACAGACAGATAAGTAATCAATTACTATATCTCATTTTGGGCCAAATTGTCTCAAGTTGAAACTAGTGGCTTCACTACAAAATAAAAATGACTCAACTCTTTTCATAAATTTATTTATTTATTTAATTACATATTTTGACACAAAATGTCTGGATATGTACCCTTTCCCAAGCACATGACATAGAAAATTGAATTTACAACCTGTTATTAATCATTGTACATTTCTATTACAGACAGTTGTACACAGTATTATAGTATTAGCATGTAAAAAGTCATAAAAATTGCATTTCTGTTTTATATTTTATATAAACTGAATCATCATTTTTAAGCTCTGTTTACCAATGGGATCCTATATGTGGGGTCATATGGAAAGGAAATGTATGAGTTAAATGATGCAGTCATTCTTACTCACTTTTAGGAATATAGCTGTAGGCATTCAGGCATGTTATCTTGCACCATAAACACCCTTCTCAGAGTTTTTATTATGGGTTGACCTTGGCTCTAAAGATTTAATGCCCCATTTGGTTGCCAGGTAAGCATTTTTCACCATACAGCATGTCTTTATTTGTGTGTCTGTCCATAGTCTTTGATGACCAACATTTGAACACATCTATTTTAATGAGGATACTACCACAGGAACAAGGGCCAAAATAGCCCCTACTAGGACAGATAACTACAATAGTCCTTAAAATAGCCCCTACTAGGACAGATAACTACAATAGTCCTTAAAATAGCCCCTACTAGGACAGATAACTACAGTAGTCCTTTTAAATAGCCCCTACTAGGACAGATAACTATACAATAGTCCTTAAAATAGCCCCTACTAGGACAGATAACTGTACAATAGTCCTTAAAATAGCCCCTACTAGGACAGATAACTGTACAATAGTCCTTAAAATAGCCCCTACTAGGACAGATAACTGTACAATAGTCCTTAAAATAGCCCCTACTAGGACAGATAACTGTACAATAGTCCTTAAAATAGCCCCTACTAGGACAGATAACTGTACAATAGTCCTTAAAATAGCCCCTACTAGGACAGATAACTGTACAATAGTCCTTAAAATAGCCCCTACTAGGACAGATAACTGTACAATAGTCCTTAAAATAGCCCCTACTAGGACAGATAACTGTACAATAGTCCTTAAAATAGCCCCTACTAGGACAGATAACTGTACAATAGTCCTTAAAATAGCTCCTACTAGGACAGATAACTGTACAATAGTCCTTAAAATAGCCCCTACTAGGACAGATAACTGTACAATAGTCCTTAAAATAGCCCCTACTAGGACAGATAACTGTACAATAGTCCTTAAAATAGCCCCTACTAGGACAGATAACTGTACAATAGTCCTTAAAATAGCTCCTACTAGGACAGATAACTGTACAATAGTCCTTAAAATAGCCCCTACTAGGACAGATAACTACAATAGTCCTTAGTATATCACAGTTTATATGTTATTGCAACCCTTGTCAGACAAAATAAAGGAATTATGCAAGCTATATATTCAGTCAATAAAATGATTTCTGTATGCATTTTTGTGTGTGTATGTGTGTGTGTAAGAGAGAGAAAGAGATGTTGCAGCTTTAAACTTAAAGGTAGCAGCTTTAAAAATCTTAGGATGTTATTGGGGTGGTTATAGATATGCCAGATAGCCATGCAGTTTTGATTTACATGTTTGAAAAGGGGTTATAGGTTGATTGATTGATAGATGTTTGAAACAGGGTTATTGGTTGATTGATTGATAGATGTTTAATGACACATCAACACGTGAAAAGTTATATCATGCTGAGGCAGTTTTAGTAAAGAGCTTTGCTCTGAGATACCATGGTAGCCAGCCTGGCCTGGTCTGGATGAGATTCACCATGATAGCCAGCCTGGCCTGGTCTGGATGGGATTCATCATGATAGCCAGCCTGGCCTGGTCTGGATGGGATTCACCATGATAGCCAGCCTGGCCTGGTCTGGACGGGATTCAAAGCTTTCAACCTACTAGTAATGAGTCAGGCATGCTAACCACTGTGCCACTGCAGTTAACTGTGGATTAGAATTTGGAGATGCTGGACTCGGGTGATAAGTTCAGTGAGTGATGGATACTTTGCTGCAGATGTTTAGACGATATTGATTCTGATCTAAATCAGCATAGTCTTACATTATTGCAGTTTTATTAATTATTCTATAAATATTTATAGGTATAAAACAACACAGCTCTCCCTTGTTATAACACGCTATATTATAATGTTTTCCCGGATATAACATGGTACCACTATGGACCCCATGACCAAAATCATACAAATGTATAACAACATGGATTGAAAGAATACAATCGGAAGCTTAGTGTTATATCTTTATTTCCATTTCAAAACACCATTATTGAAAATATTTTGATCAATCCTGCTATACAGCAGTTAGGTATATACATGTAACACTGTTCTCAGTATATCATTATTCAATACATATTGCAGTTTGCACTGTAATGCCATTTGGTACATAACTCGGGTCAGCTGTTATGGATTCCAACTACTGCATCATAACAAAGGATAGCTGTACTTATAATTGTCAGTTTAATTTTATGTACATGTACTTCCAAAATCTTAATAAAAATACAAAATTCTCTAAAAACATTTGGGAGAAAAGTTGATAATTTGTTTTATATTGTGTACAGTACAGAAAATTAGAAGGCATGAACAGATCAAAGACAATCCAGTAATCACCCTAATAATTGAAAGTATTGCATTTGTATTGTAACATGATAGATAATGTGTAAAATTGTGAATATAATACACCCTCATTATAACACTTATAGGGAGCAATACAGATGGATCACCTTATAGGTGAGGTTACTGTATATTGATGTATTTTATACATAATATTACTTTTAAACAATGAAATGAGATACATGACCATAATCACCTTATACAAGGGATTGTGTTATACTGAGATACTTTATACTGGGGTATATTATACATATTACTATTACATAATGTAGTTGAATACATGACCATATCAACCTTATACAAGGGATTGTGTTATACTGAGATACTTTATACTGGGGTATATTATATATATTACTATTACATAATGTAGTTGAATACATGACCATATCCACCTTATACAAGGGATTGTGTTATACTGAGATACTTTATACTGGGGTATATAATACATATTATTACTATTACATAATGTAGTTGAATACATGACCATACTTACCTTAACTGTGTTATAATGAGGTGCTATATTATGAGGTAGTAATGTACATGTATTTAGCAATTTTTAAAACAGTTGAATCCTTAACAGGTCATAGATACCATTTTAGGAACTTTCACAGATCATGGAGGGAACTTGTTTTGGAGCATCACTATAAAACTTCCACTTCAAGCTAGCCCTATTGTGGCCTGGAAATTCTGTCAAGTGCTGCACAAACTTCTCAGAGAGGGACACAGAAATGTCAGTTATAGATGAAGTCACATTTTCATGCCCCACTATTTATATGGTTAAGCTACATAATGTTTCCCATGTCTATCTGTCTGTGCCTCCCTAGTTCTGATTAAGTGTTTATGTTTAGGTCAGTTTACCAGGCACTGTATTGGGATATATGTATCCCATGGTCATTACTTGCATGAATTCCAAAAGCTCTGATGACTTTAGCACATTCAAAATTTGTTGGACACAAATTAAACATGTTTTGTACAAAGTTCTGATGCGTGTGCTGCTTTGAAGAGATTGGGCAAAAATCAGTTTAGTTGTTTTTAGTTGAACAATAGCATTTGAATGGTTAACATCATCCATTTCTGTCATATAGTGAATTATTATATACTTTGAATTAATTATTTTTCATGGGGTGCCAATTTTTGTAGATTCATTACTTTTCATCGGGTGCCAATTTTTGTTTATTTCTTTGGTTGCTACAGACCATGAATTTAAAAATTCAATTAAAAATTATCCTTCTCTGGAAACTAGAGAACTTCTTCCCTAATCCGCAAATTTAAGTACAAATGAAAATGTCATTCGCTCTACTGGTCATAGACAAGGAGAGCTTATGGGATGGTCTGTTGTCCTTCGTTCGTCTGTCCATTTGCACAATTTTGTTATTACTACTCCTCCTAAACTGCTTTTAGGATTGCCATGAAACACAGTCCCCATCTTGAAAGTCTTGTTATCTCTACTTCTCCTGAATGAATGGTCATATTGACATGGGGTTTTCACTGAAATATTTCTTATGATGTCTAATTGGTTGTAAATGAAGAAAGCGCCAATCTGACCTCCAATATGGCTGTCACAATGGCCATCTTGAAAATCTTTTTATCACTACTCTTAAATGGAAAGTTATTTTGACATGGGGTTTTCATCAGAAGAATTCTTTTGGTGTCTAGTTTGTCCTAAATGAAAATGATACAAACTGACCCTCAATATGGCCACCATGGTGGCCATCTTTAAAATATTATCTCTATTCCTCCCAGATTGATGTCCATATCAACTTGTGGCTTCACAAGTAGAATTCTTATGATTCCTAGTTGGTCTTAAATGAAAATGGTTCCAATTGTACATCCAATATGGCTGCCATGATGGCTATCTTGAAAATCTTGTTATCATTACTCCTCGTGAATGGATGATCATATTGACATGGGGTTTTCCTCAAAGACTTATAATGATATCTACTTGGTCCTAAATGGAAACAGTGCCAGTCTGATATCCAGTATGACCACCACAGCAGCTAATTTGAAAATCTTGTTATCGCTAAAGGGACTCATTTTTATTGATAACACAAACATTGATACCCACAAGAATAAATTAATTCACAGTACTCTGATTCTGTCCCATAGGCTTACCATCAGTATGTATGTCTTTGATAAGGATGCATGTAATAACATTATAGCGTCATCCAAAATTTTACATTATGATGTAATCAAGCAAGCCTGACATTCACGTATGTTATGATTGAAGTTAATAAAGGAATTAAGAGAATATATTTACAGTAATATTAAGAGATCTGATAACTGATAATTAGAGTATATAATAAGTATGTCTTTGTATTCATACTATCTGATATTTTGTTGTACTCGTCTTTGTGTAGCTGACTTGCAAGCTTGTCGGACACATGCCAAAACAACTCGCCCATCCAAGATATCAGAAAGTACACATACAATAACTGATAATTACTGTATCTACCTGTATAGAGTACACATACAACCATATACCCAGGTCTGCCATTGCAGAATTGAGCGACAAAACAGTCTGAGTTGTTCTCACAAAATTATAAGTAGAAGAAACGGCTTAGACTCGGCTCTGTTGAGTAATTGTGTATCAACAGCTCTGTTGAGTAATTGTGTATTAACAGCTCTGTTGAGTAATTGTGTATCAACAGCTCTGTTGAGTAATTGTGAATCAACAGCTCTGTTGAGTAATTGTGTGTCAACAGATCTGTTGAGTAATTGTGAATCAACAAATCTGTGTCTGTGTTTTTTGCTATCGATGTATGTTATAATGGATGATGGTTGGTTGGTTTGTAACTGCACTTTTAACACATTTTGGCTATGTCATGCTGAGGAAATATGAGAGTCTTTCTCAAGGATACACAAAGGTAGCTAAATCAGGATGGCCTCGGCAGGTAAGGAACCCTACCCATGGATTAAGGGTTTGATGTTCATCCAAGTGAGCTACCATAGCTCCTTATAATGGATGAATATGATAATTTTGATATCAGAATTCTTGAGAATTTATCACATTGAGATTATCAAGTATTGAGAATAATATTTTCTTGGAATATGTCCAGGATACAGATCAAAATGCTTGGAATATGTCCAGGATACAGATCAAAATGCTTGAAATATGTCCATGATACAGATCAAAATGCTTGGAATATGTCCAGGATACAGATCAAAATGCTTGGAATATGTCCAGGATACAGATCAAAATGCTTGAAATATATGATGGCTATGTCTAAATTTGCCATCCATTTACTTTTCCAATGGTGTTTCATATAAAGAAATGAACTTTCAGGTTGTTAAGTTATACGAATGTGAAAGATGTTTTGTAGCTTTCTCAGTATTTTTCAGACCATTGTATTGTCTTTCAGGTCTTGAAAGATTCATTGAGGTATAAGGGCAACATTATAGAGATCGGAAAACTATGGGTATGTATTAAAGATTTTTAAACGGAAAACTATGGGTATGTATTAAAGATTTTTAAACGGAAAACTATGGGTATGTATTAAAGATTTTTACACGGAAAACTATGGGTATGTATTAAAGATTTTTACACGGAAAACTATGGGTATGTATTAAAGATTTTTACACGGAAAACTTTGGGTATGTATTAAAGATTTTTACACGGAAAACTATGGGTATGTATTAAAGATTTTTACATGGAAAACTATGGGTATGTATTAAAGATTTTTACACGGAAAACTATGGGTATGTATTAAAGATTTTTACACGGAAAACTATGGGTATGTATTAAAGATTTTTACACGGAAAACTATGGGTATGTATTAAAGATTTTTACACGGAAAACTATGGGTATGTATTAAAGATTTTTACACGGAAAACTATGGGTATGTATTAAAGATTTTTACATGGAAAACTATGGGTATGTATTAAAGATTTTTACACAGAAAACTATGGGTATGTATTAAAGATTTTTATGCAGAAAAACTTAAGTTAACTCAGAAAATCTCATTGGTATTCTGATGGAATTACATGGGAATGACCTGGGTTCCCAGTGGGATAAAGAAATCCCCTAGAGATATGAGCATACCAACATGATCCCAATGATGCAGTCTCATCACTTCCGGGATTTTGTTTATCCTGTTGTAGATATAAAATTGCAAGTAAAGCCGTACATTTTAAAAAAATTGTACTTTTTAAATTTCAGTATTTTAGCACAGACGTATTGTCATACATGATATATTAAAAGTTACACTGCTTAGTTGTTTTTTTTTTTTTTTTAATGCAATACTCAGACCCATATTCACTGTGTAATATTAAATAAACTGATCAAACATGTGATATAATAAATCAAATATTGTGTGCAGATATTCACAGCTGGTGGAGTTAAAGATAAAATATTGAAGATTACTCACAAACATTGCATAGGAAACTTTGCATGAAAGTCTTGCTTATTTTTGCTATAAAATTTATAATAATGTTAACTATTTTTGAGTATATGTAAGGATACAATTACATGTTTTACATGGATCAAATTCAAAAGGAGAAAATCTTTACTTGATGAAGACAAAATAATACTTTTGAAAATGTTCTCCATACACAGTGTTTTCAGAATGGTTTCACTTTCTGGCATAATTTGTTTCATATTCAGAGTTCTTGATAAAAATTTTATAAATTGGGCATTTTGCTCCCTGGATTAGAACTTATTGCAGTGTTTTAAATATTTGATGTTGTATTTTTCGAACAGCATATAGCACAAACTTAATATTCCAATCTGAGTCTTAATCATCAAGATGTTAATGATGCCTTTCTGACTGCATCAGGTGCCTTAGTGATCAAGACTAATACAATGTGCATTAGACTGTATGGCTTTGTTTGAGTGAGTATTCTCATAGTGATCCAGTACCTACAGCTCTGATATCTATCATATATGACTCCATCATCCAGTACCTACAGCTCTGATATCTATCATATATGACTCCATCAGCATTTTTAAGACAGTCTGTTTTACTTGACATGGGTCCTTCTTCAAGACAGTCTGTTTTACTTAACATGGGTCCTTTGTCAAGACATGTTGTTTTACTTGACATGGGTCCTTTGTCAAGACAGTCTGTTTTACTTAACATGGGTCCTTCTTCAAGACAGTCTGTTTTACTTAACATGGGTCCTTCTTCAAGACAGTCTGTTTTACTTAACATGGGTCCTTCTTCAAGACAGTCTGTTTTACTTAACATGGGTCCTTCTTCAAGACAGTCTGTTTTACTTGACATGGGTCCTTCGTCAAGACAGTCTGTTTTACTTAACATGGGTCCTTCTTCAAGACAGTCTGTTTTACTTAACATGGGTCCTTCTTCAAGACAGTCTGTTTTACTTAACATGGGTCCTTCGTCAAGACAGTCTGTTTTACTTAACATGGGTCCTTCGTCAAGACAGTCTGTTTTACTTAACATGGGTCCTTCGTCAGGACAGTCTGTTTTACTTGACATGGGTCCTTAAAATATTGGCTTGTGATCATATGTACTCTTAAGATTTATATTCCTGCTATTGTATATCATTGTAGAGAAAATGAATTACTGGATTGTTAGATGGTAAATAAAGTAAGATTGTTCAAGCTAAAATCAATAGACCTTCTGCCCTGTTTGTAATTATTGGCTTAGTCCATGCTCCACCATCATATCATACACACATTGTAGAAAAGCACATTTGTTTACATTCTGAAAAGAAATAGTTAATAACCAGAGTATGAGACCTATATGGGACCAATTTATCATATTATCATTGTTTATTTTTCCTTTTTAATTTCAATCATATTACTGTTTATCTTTCTTTAATAGGGTCATTTAAAAGATGGCTATGGCAGACTGATAGCTGCATATTGTACACTGGTTGTTCAGAAGATGGATTTTCAGAAGAAGGTATATACTCCAATGTTCAAGTTTTTTGAGTCTTCAAGTGCTTCAATATTAAAGGCTGAACTTATCCTGGTTTCCATGATATTAAATGACTACGTGGTGCATGACTCTGCATGGGTGGTATGCTAGACCGTCATGGATTAACCCATGTATGCATATAGTGACTACACTTGAGGGCACTGGTGAGATCTGTTCCAGACATGCCAACTGATGTAGTATCATTTATTTTCATAGGGGCTCAATTTTCGTGGTTTTGTAAAAAAAATACATTTTTGTGGGTACTTAAATTCGTGGTTTTGCCTGTCAAGGTTTGCATATTACTAAGTGTTTAATTTTGTGGTTTAACCTCTACAATACCCAAAATAAAGAATAAAAAAGAATAAAACTCTCTGGATGCAAACGGCGGTCACTTGAATGTTTATAACAATACTTCCACATGTATGAGCACAAATCAAAGACCTGACAAGTTCAATACTGACACCGTGTTTTTGTCCAAGTGAATAACATCAATGGAAGCCGATGCAGCCAACAACACTAAAACAATACTACTGCTCTATGATCACAAATAACACATATGTCAAGATCAATCACTTACACCATATTTTTGTTTGAGTGCTCAACATCAAAGGAAGTCGACGGAGCCAACAATACTAAGTCAATCAGCTATTAAAGTACACCTGTATGATCTCTAACTTCAACCACTGTCCATAAAGAGAACAAAACACATGACTGGCTGCCCTTTGCTCAATGCAATCAGCAGACAGTGGAAATATTTGATGTGTTTAGAGCCCATCAATGTGAAAAGATGCTAACTAAATTGAAAGATAGTGGAATCACACATTTGTTTGTGCCTGCCTCATGTACAGACCAACTTCAACCACTAGACTTGACAATAAATAAAGAGTACAAAGAATAATTAAAATCACACTTCCACAACTGGTATGCTAAACAGGTCGTGGAGGTCATCACGAAAAAAAGGAAGATGTTAACTGGTGACGATCACTGATTGCAACCTCATTAAACAAGCTAATTCGGGCTGAATGGATAATTGCAACTCACGCGACAATGAGTGAAAGATGGGATATATTATCAGTGGTTTGGAGAAAGCTGGACTTGTTTAATTCTGCAATTTGGGGATTATTTAACTGACAAGCATTTGTGTGTACATTGAGACTTGATTGACATGATGTTGATGCAGTGGCTTTGTCTGAAAATCAGTGAACTGTGAGCTTTAATACTCTGCTGTAATTAGTGTATATACATAGTGTTTCATTAATAATAGTGCTTCAAGCAATAGTTCTAGTAGTTTACAGGCTTGTTGTTCTTTTGGATTAAAATTGCATGGATAAAATGAAATGTGGTTTCAGGAGGATTTAAATTGTTCAACAACAGTTGTACTTGAGTGAAGGATCGATTTGAATAAGTATTAAATTTAATTTTCATTTACTATTTTTTATTCTTCTTTCTTTCATTTTCAGCATTACTAGTGTTTGAATATCTTATGCTTTTTCTCGTTTCTCTCTATCCTTACCTATCTCACATATCGATTTAAGGCAATGAGTGGAAATTACAGCTATCTGATATCTTATCAACACGTGTGCATTTAAACAATATAAAATGCTTTATAATTCTTTTTTCAAAGGGTTAAAGTAAAACAAACGTGTAAAAGCTAATATTTTATTACCAAATTACAGTATTGACGTTGATTTATGAAATACTAGTAGGTTTCTTAATAAATAGGAATGACACAGTAAGAAAATGAGCATGGGGTGGGTGTCATCATCATATGTGGCACATTTTTTTCGTTGGGTATTTAAATTTGTGGTTCGGGGCAACAAAAAAACCACAAAAATTGGTCCCCCATGAAAATTTCTGATACTACAGTATTCCAGATTTGGTGAAATTATTTTAAAAATGTTGTGAAATATCAGCATTCCAAATTATATTGACAAAATTAAGGCAAGTACAAATTTTATTTGATAATTTTTTTTAACAAAAATTTTCTTTGTGAACACAGGTATGGAGAATAGTACTTCAACACCAGACTTATCCTTATTTTAAAAAAAAACAAACAAACAATGTAGTTTACAAGAAACCAGTCGATTAATCTGTAAATATGTGGAAATGGTAGCAAAGATGAAAGGAGAAGAAAGATGCTGATAATTTGTTGGGAAAACTGATGTTTATGGTTGTTGCTTTTGCCAAAAATGTTGAAGGAATTCAAGGTACTGGAACTACTTAGAGGATTGCCATGAAATTTTGCACACACATTCATCCCAAGGCCTAGTTGTTCCTAAATGAAACTAGTTGTTCCTAAATGAAAATGGTGCTCCAATATGGCCACCACAGCAGCCATCTTGTTATCACTACTCCTGAATAGATGGTCATATCAACATGGGATTTTCACTAAAAGACTTCTTATGATGTCTAGTTGGTCCTAAATGAAAATGGTGCCAAAATGACATCCAGTATGGCCACCATGCCAGCCATCTTGAAAATCTTGTTTTTGCTACTTCACCTAAATGGAAAGTCATATCGACATGGGGTTTTCACCAGAGAACTAATTATAATATCTTGTTGATATGGTTTTGTGAGTTTAATGCCATATTTCAGCACATGATAGACTGTACAGTTTATTTGGCGGAGGCAGAAGCCCAGAAGAACCACCAACCCATTTGAAGCTACTGGCAAGCTTTCTCACATACCCACGTTGGCCGAGCTGTGACTCAAACCTATGCCAACAGAGGTGAGATGTGAGTGATCTGTAAAGACAAGTACCTTAGACTACTTGGCCACCCATAGTTGGTCCTGAATCAGGTTAATGAGTTGATCTTGCATCCGATTGGCTGAACTTGTTACCATTCTAGAGACTGTATTTTTCATCCAGTTTTTAGTAAACTTGGTAAATGGACTTAAAACATCAAGATGTTTAATGGGTTTTATTATGAGCAACCCCTGTGCATATTAATGAAATTCAGTGCAGCAATTTAAGCATTTTTATATTTTGATATAAAAAAAAGCGAGTTTATTCTATAAATTAAATCAATTAGTGTTCAAGTTTTTTATCTTCTGGCTAAATAAAAGAAGGGCAGGACAAAAAAGGGTGCCTCTTGTTATTGATAATTTTACATGGCTGGTATGTGCTTCATTTATGAGGGGAGAAAATACTGGTAAATATTAAACAAGTAAAGTTTAAGTTTTAAAAGAAATTCTGACTTTGATGGTTGAGTAGAAAATTGCTAAACAAATTTACCTCCTGGAGATATTCGTAGGGACTTCTGCCACTAAAATTGCACAAGCAGGAAAATTTTAAACACAGAATTTTCAAAATTGTAAATTTGCAGAAACAGCAAAGTTTGCTATTACAGTAAGCAAAAAAAATAGGGAACCTCTCCGTACCTGAAAATTACCTTGATGCATCCATAATTCTTTGTATCCTTATTGTAATGTGTATATTACACATCAATTACAATGCAATATTCACTTCACACTAAACAAAATTTATATCCTTATTGTAATGTGTATATTACACGTTACTGAGGATGCAATATTCACTTCACACTAAACATAAATTTATATCCTTATTGTAATGTGTATATTGCATGATAATGAGAATGCAATATTCACTTCACAATAAACATACATTTATATCCTTATTGTAACATGTATATTGCATGATAATGAGGATGCAATATTCACTTCACACTAAACATAAATATATATCCTTATTGTAATATGTATAGAACACATCAATTAGGATGCAATATTCACTTCACACTAAACATAAATTGATATTCTTATTGTAATATGTATAAAACACATCAATTAGGATGCAATATTCATTTCACACCAAACATAAATTTATATCCTTATTGTAATGCGTATATTAAACATTACTCAGTATGCAATATTCACTTCACACCAAACATAAATTTATATCCTTATTGTAATGCTTATATTAAACATTACTCAGTATGCAACATTCACTTCACACCAAACATAAATTTATATCCCTATATGTAATAATAGCATTTTACTGATTCAGATTGTATTTCTCTTTCGCAGATATAAAGATCATCATTTTTGTAGCACTGGTCAATTCATTCGTCTGTTGATTGAGTATACATTGAATTGTCTGGAATTTCAAAGACAAAAAAAATGAATGAACTAATGAATAATTTCCATTTAATTTTCACCAGTATCCAGAGATCCCTGGCAACTTGCTAATGGATGATGAAAAGTATGCTCAAGTTTGTGGATCTGATGTGAATAATTAGTAAGTATGATACACTGTTGATGATTTTCATGTATCTGATGTGAATAATTAGTAAGTATGATACACTGTTGATGATTTTCATGGATCTGATGTGAATAATTAGTAAGTATGATACACTGTTGATGATTTTCATGTATCTGATGTGAATAATTAGTAAGTATGATACACTGTTGATGATTTTCATGTATATACTTTAGAGTTTACTTACCTAGATAGAAATTAAATTCAGCTCTTAGATGACTTTTATTACTTATTTCACCCGGTGACTTAAAACTTTTCCTTAGTTGTAGTAATTGATCATATAAAAATTAAAATCATAGTAACTTTTTAAAAAATTTAACCAGTTTTCGGTATGCACCAAAATGTTAACACTTATTCACATGGGTCATGTATCAATATAAAATACTCTTACACTAATAAGTAGCTGGGGTTATTGTTGTGCTGGCAATTGGTTAATTAATATCTTGGCTGCATGAAAGTCCCAAATAACATACTATAAGTTTATCTCCAGAGTTTCACAGGATTAGGAATTTCATATGAAAGCTGCATTTAAGTCAAGAAATAATTTGTTGTAAATGAAATTGATAGGAGCAGCCAGTCAATTGAGATTTGCTGTTTAAATACAGGGAGAAGTTTTGATTTACAGGAAATAAGAATGGGTTTTATATCAGGAATACATACCTGCCAACCATTACACTTTTGGCATAATCATTACGCTATTTTTCACTGAATTACATCTTATGCTCGCATGTATATAGATTACGCTTTTTCGTTTAAAAAGAATTTTTTTTAAAAAAGTATACAAATAAAGCAATAAAAGTTGTATTCTCATTTTTATTAACAGCTCATTAATCCCACACATCATATTCCAGATAAGAATGCTTTCTACATGACTATTGTATAAGAGTACATATGACCAACTTAGACCTACATGCACTTTCCAAAAGTACACTATCATTATGTTCTATTTATAGCAGCTGTCACATTTCCAATAAAACACACTGGTTATATACTTTTAAACCAATTCCCTCAGATTCGTTGTTCTGATTCATATTTGGTAGAGAACCAGTCCATAGCTAGTGTGCTGAAAGTCAGTACAGTTGTCCACGGTTGACCTACATGTACATGTACTTTCCTACATTCTATTTATAGCAGCTTGTAGGGCATACTTCCAAGAAAACAGACTGGTTTTCTACTTTGAAACTTTGATCTCAGATTTATTGTTGCGATTCATATTTCATACAGAACCAGTCTATAGTTATTTGGCGCTAAAAGTCAAGTCGAATGGATTCTGTTCAGTGTGTAGGAGAGGAGAAATGTTAAAAATAATTTTAACAAGATGGAACAGAAAAAGACAAAAACCAGAATCCTCCATCGATTCAACGATGAATACATGGATGATGTAATAAAGCGCTCCAGTCTGGGGCAGCATCATGCCCGCTGCAAGCTCTGTGGAACGGATTTTATGATCGGTCATGGTGGTAAACTTGATGTGGAAAAACAGTTGAAAAGAAAGAAGCACATCGAAAAAGCCAATATCACTAATTTGAATACTAAAGTAACTGCCTTTTTACAGCAAAATTCCAGTACAGACACGAGTGTAATAAATGCAGAGGTGCTATTTACAGAGTTCCTTATAGAACACGGACTTCCCCTAGCAGTAGCAGACCATGCTGGAATTCATAAAGGAGTTGCATCTCACATTTTGAAAACATCTCCATCAGTTTATGTAACAGGTTGTCCCTGTCATTTGATGCACCTTGCTGCAGGAAAGGCTGCAGATAAATTTGAAGTAGATATTGGTAGTCTGTTGATTGACATATACTATTATTTGGAGAAAAGTAGTAAAAGGAAACAGGCACTCAAGCTGTTGCAAGATGAGTTTGACCTTGAAGATTATAAAGTTATAAAGTATTATGTGTGCAAGATGGTTATCTCTTGGCAAATGCATTGGCCGTTTACTTGAGCTTTGGACAGCTCTACTAGCTTTCTTTCAAAAGGAAAGTGAGTCTGTAGAGAGAAACAGGGAAAAAAGAGCAAAGAAGAGTAACACTAAAGCAAAGTCTGTTAGAAGTCAGAAGAGAAAAGGAGATGGATGTAAAGGTAGAAGTAATGAAGAGGATGGGTCATCAGAAAGAAAGAAATTTAAATCTATGGAATTCTTATTTGAGAAGCCATTATCTATCCAGCCTGAGGGCCTCCAAGCTCAGTATGACATTGTGAAAGATAAATGTTGTGACAGAAAATTCCAATCCATTGTTAGTAAACTAAAGCAGACAACTGGATCTAGTTCTTCAAAGCATAAGTGTAGTACAAAAAAAGTTGTTAAGAAGCATACTGGATCTTCTCAATCTTCTAAAGGAAAATCTAGCACAGTGGATACAAGGAAGTCACAGAAGCATGCAGAATCTGTTAATTGTTCAGAAAAATCAAAATGTGAGATGGTTTTTAAAAAACTCAATGATCCAGTTCAAAGCTATATTGCTTGTTTTTGAAATGTGCCATTCCATTGTTTGATGCAGCAAATATTGTCTTGCAGCAAGATGAACCATGCATTCATATTATGCATAAAATTTTATCAGACCAGTTGTCAGATTTGTTTAAGAGGTTTATTAAACCAGAAATTATTTCATCAACCCAGCTTTTGACTGACATAGACTTTCATGACAGAGAAAACCAGAAAAATGATGAAGATCTAGCTATTGGTGCAGAAACGAGAGAATTCTTAGAACAGAATTCTACTCTTGCTGTGAAAGTGTTCTATGATAATGTTAGAGATTATTATGCTACAGCCTGTGATTACATGCTGCAGAAATTCCCTTATGGAGATGAAATGCTTTTAAATGCTTCAGTTGCTGATGTAAATGAGAGACAGTCAAAAAGCTTTAAGAGTGTCAGATTCTTTGTTAAGAGATATCCCTTTCTATTTCCTCTTTCATCTACTTTGGATCATCTGGAAGAGAATTCCTAAAGTATCAAGTTCACATTCTACCTGACAGTGTACTTCATGCAGACAGAGTTGATGTACAATGGCACCTTATTTCCCAGCTAAAAGATCCAGCAACTGGAAGACATATATTTCTTCTTCTGTGTCAGGTTATGAAAGGAATATTGGTTCTTTACCATTCTAATGCTGACTGTGAGAGATTGTTCAGTATTGTCAAGAAAATTAAAACTGAATTTAGATCCAGTCTCAGTAACCCAGTGCTTAGTGCTCTACTGGTGTGCAAAACATTCATGGCAGCAGCTGGTAAGAAGTGTTTTGAATTGCAGCATGACAGTCTGTTGCTTTCTAAAGCTACATATGAAAACTTGAAGCAGTAAATTTTGAGAAAAGAACACTACCAGAGGATTAAAAAAACACTTGTAAATATGTTTAACATTTGTTTAATATGTACTGATCCATTTATATTGTGTTCATATTTGTACAAGGACTGGAAATGGCTGCTGATTCAGGTTAGTAGAAAATAAATCATGTTCATTTTCTTAAATTTCATTAAATTTATAGCATATTATATGTAGATTACTCTTTTTTTGCTTGGATTACTCTTTTTGTCCACTTGGATTACACTTTTGCCTCTCAGGGGGTTGGCAGGTATGGGAATAGATTCCCAAGAAAAGTTCTGGCTCTTCTAGTCATGGTCACTTCCAGTTCTACTGAGGTCACTTATAAGACCAGATATGCCTTCCTTATGATTTTACTGCAAAACCTACTGAAATGACCCTTAAGTTGTGAACTTTTAGAACAGTAGCAAAAAATATGAAAATATGATTGTAGCAGTCAAATCCAGATGTTTACATGTCCAGGTTTGGTTCAGATCAGGGTTTTCATAGTATATTCAATGGAGTTGGTCAGGGAGCCAGGCAAACTTTACAGGGATTACCCCAGATGCTTTGATTGAAATTTTTTGTGCAAATGTCCACATGATCAAGCTTTTGCTTTACATCATAGCATCATCTGGAAATGTCCCATAACGAAAACATGAAGGGGAAAGTGACAAACAGCCTCTTAAAAAGTTCCAAGAATCAGCACAGAAGTACAAAAAGTAATCAGATACTTGACCATGCTTGAAAATAAAACAGGAAAGGTGACAGCTATTATTGGATAGCATGTTGTGTAAATGTGAATATTGCCCATGGCAGGAGAGATTATTGCCACTGTCACATGAATTAAGAAAAACAGAGTAAGATTTTGCTGAGTTCAGAGATCAAGCAAAAAGTCATTGACCTGCATCGTGTTTGGAACTGCAGTTTCTGAAACTGAACTGGGGGTCCTTAGGGCCAAAGTGTATTGTAAAAACTTTTTTCTTGACCATAATGTTGCCTTCTCTGCATCAGCCTACACTTGTAAACTTTTCAAAGGCATGTTTCGCAGTCAACAATAGCAATACATGATATTTCATTATGCCTTACAGAAAATTGGTCAGTATTATAGAAAAACATCAACTGCCTTACTGAGAATGTCTTTTTTTGTGATGATTTTTTTCCTGCTTTAAACCAAAATTCCTCTTTTTTTTCTCCCAGTCTGAATCTGATTTCCGTGATATGGTCCTCTTTTCTATTAATAAAGGTCTGTACTGACCTGTTTCTTAAATATTTTAACCATATAAAGACGATAGTTGTAATGGTATTCATTCTGCATTTTATTTAACTGACAATTGTTGAAAGAAGCATTGTGATTTGTCAAAATTTTCTACTCCTGCAATGATTCCGTGCAGTGTACAATTTCTAAACGAATTCTTTCCAGTAGTTTGATCAATTTAACAAGTGAAATGCAATATATTTAGAAGTTCTAATGTACAATGTTGAGCAGTTATGTTAGAGGTCAAGGTCAATGACTGCAAGAAGAAAAATGGTTTCTGCACAATAACATGAGTTCTCCATGTATAGTTACCAACTTTGTGGATGGTGTGCACAACAGTGTAAATCAGGGTAATGATGGACTCCACATTTGCTTACAGTGTAAATCAGGGTAATGATGGACTCTACATTTGCTTACAGTGTAAATCAGGGTAATGATGGACTCCACATTTGCTTACAGTGTAAATCAGGGTAATGATGGACTCCACATTTGCTTACAGTGTAAATCAGGGTAATGATGGACTCCACATTTGCTTACAGTGTAAATCAGGGTAATGATGGACTCTACATTTGCTTACAGTGTAAATCAGGGTAATGATGGACTCCACATTTGCTTACAGTGTAAATCAGGGTAATGATGGACTCCACATTTGCTTACAGTGTAAATCAGGGTAATGATGGACTCCACATTTGCTTACAGTGTACATCAGGGTCATATTGGATTCAACATATGCTTACAGTGTACAGCAGGGTCATACTGGATTCAATAATTGCATACAGTGTACAGCAGGCTACTAAAGGATTTAACATTTGCTTACAGTGGAAAGCAGGGTCCTACAGGATTCACCATTTGCTTACAGTGGAAAGCAGGGTCATACTGGATTCAATAATTGCTTACAGTGGAAAGCAGGTCCTACAGGATTCAAGATTTGCTTACAGTATAAAGCAAAGTCATGCAGGACATAACATCTGCTTACAGTGTAATGCAGGGTCATGCAGGACACACCATTTACTTACAGTGTAAAGCAGGGTCATGCAGGACACACCATTTACTTACAGTGTAAAGCAGGGTCATGCTGGACACAACATTTGCTTACAGTGTAATGCAGGGTCATACTGGATTCAACATTTGCTTACAGTGTAAAGCAGAGTCATGCTGGACACAACATTTGCTTACAGTATAAAGCTGGGTCATGCCGGACACAACATTTGCTTATAGTATAAAGCTAGGTCATGCTGGACACAACATTTGCTTACAGTATAAAGCTAGGACATGCTGGACACAACATTTGCTTATAGTATAAAGCTAGGTCATGCTGGACACAACATTTGCTTACAGTATAAAGCTAGGTCATGCTGGACACAACATTTGCTTATAGTATAAAGCTAGGTCATGCTGGACACAACATTTGCTTATAGTATAAAGCTAGGTCATGCTGGACACACCATTTGCTTATAGTATAAAGCTGGGTCATGTTACAGATAGAAGAAACAGCATAGAATTAAATTTTCTGCAATGTTAAGTGATGACAGAGCTTGGTCTATGTTATTTGCAGCCTTATTCATGAAATAAATACAGTAAATATGTGTTTGTTATTTCAGTTTTGAGATCAGTGTGGATATGCTAGACTACATGGATGAGATTCTTCATCTACAGGAAGTGGGTAAGTTACCATTATTATATCCATACTCCTCACAGTGGGTTACCTCCCTTTGGAAGGATAATGGCTCTGCCACAATGATGTAAATTTGGTGGTAAAATGCCACTTGGAGAAAACAGTATGCTTTGATAACTGCATCACACTCTGTTTATATTGCATTTTCTGCGATCTTTTCACTACAACGGCTTTAGTGCAGAATGTGTTGATTGTACCTAATATGTTGAAGACAGATGTCAGGAATTCTTTACTTACAGAGATGGAGAACAGGGCTGACAATGTTACAAGGTGGCACAAAGAAGACACCACAATACACTGATAACATCTCAGTGAAGCACCTCTGAACTGCCTTGCATAGTTAGGTTGTTTACACCTTGTTTTTTTTTTATTGGATTTCAATCTGTGATAATAGATATAAGGTAGGATCCAGTCAACATGCTCATGTATTAATGCACCCAGACTATGTACTAAGGTTTAGATGACCTTGGGGTCAAAACAGCCTTCCGGCAGTGATATATTCCGAAAGAGTATGAGCTGTGAGGAGCATGTATTGTGTCATCATTGCCATGGATGGTGGGATAACCTTGATTATTGTCTTGCATGTCAAACCAAGTGAAATATGTTGATTAGTCAATTCATATTGCTGTAAAGTGTTGTTATTTGCAGAGATATCACAATATTACTGTTTTGGCATGTACCTTCAAGTCTGCCCTAGAAAATCACCTTTTTGGGAACATGTGTGTATTTATTATAATATTTCTTCTTCAAATACATGTACATCACACGATCATGATACACTAGGAGAGAACATCCACTACCTCACAAATCCAGTCCTTTCAAGCAAATAAAGATGTTAAGCATGTCTTTTGGCTTGTTTTAGCAATACACTGCTAAAACTTCATCTCATTGTTTAGACAGAAGCCAAAATTTTCTTGCCCTGTCCTCATTGTTGGCAGTTAATTTGCATATCAATTGTCTATTTCAGTGTACAATAAACTAACTTGTACCATCTTAATTATTTACTCCAGTGCTCAATAGTTCAGAGTCTTACAATGCATCTCAGTACATGACCTTTATTGCATTTTATTCCAAATAAATGATTCCCAGCAATTAAATAATTTCTGTAATTTTCTTTGCCATTTATTCCATTTCTTAGCATCCATTTCACTGTAATCCTAGCACAACACTTGACAGATTTTACCTGTATGTACCATTGTTTTGTACTCTTTTACAAGTAACAATGAGCAGAATTCGATGTAGGACAGTTAAAATGTTTAAGCTGGCTGAGATAATTACACCACCTTCAATAGACAGAGGACAGATGAGCAATGGTTTTTGCCATACAGCTGTCCCTGATTAGAAAAAGAGCCAGAAAGTGGTTTTGTGTGCACACTATTGGCCTTGCCAATGATGATGCCTCAGTTGCAAAGTTCTAAATGTCATAGTCACTTGAAGCTAAGAAGTTACCAATCAATAAATATGTTCTGCATTCTTTGCCACTGCAGGACCTCCACATGATCTTTGCTATGTTGCTGCCTATATCGACCAATTCTGGACATCCCATCACTGCACGCACACCCAAGTACTTGAGATGGTGATCTATCTGTCGAAATCCAGTACCAAACTTTGGGACCAAATGTCATCTGGCCTTGTACCTTGTCCACTCCAGCTATGGTACCATCTTGACTTGTGTCAATTGTCACCAGCACTGGATATTATGATCTGTCTTCCTGTTATATTCAGTTCCAAATCCAAGATGCAAACAGCATGCAACACCCAGTCATGCCATCTCCAGCCCCAGCCCTCTTGCAGACACACAATGCAACCAACACCAGATTTGGTGGTCAGATCTCCCATGATATCCAGTATGCACAGATCCATCACCGGTCCTGGTTCTGTAGTGACCCAGTACCAGTTACAATGATTTCCTTTTCCCAGATACCCAATACCCATCTCAGACTTTCGACAATGCTCAAAGCCAGTGGCTAGTGATTACCATTTCCAATAATGGATGGACTCCCAGCCTTATTTATCATCCCCGACAACCTGTTTTCCCTGCCCAGGCATTGTTACCAGCGCAGAAGATTTCTTTGATGCAACCACACCTCTGACTTTGAAGTTTGTTCTTTCACAGGCTCTTTCTTCTCTACTCAGTCCAATGATGTCCATCGATGACTTAACCTTCCATGCATCCATTGAAGAAGTCTTCTGATTTCCGCCTCCAGAGTTGTGTCCTCCTGCTCCATTAGTGGCTACTTATAGAATTTTTACAAATTTGTAGCTGTTGGCTCCATGCTTGACTTGGTTGCCATAGCTATATTTCAGCAAACTGATTAGCTTAGATCCCACTGTCGAGACCCCCCACAAACAGACATGTCTGGGAGTCGGTCTTGTGCATGGCTCCTGTACTCAACAGACATGTATGGGATTCAGTCTTGTGCATGACTCCTGTACTCAACACAGACATGTCTGGGAGTCAGTCTTGTGCATGGCTCCTGTACTCAACAGACATCTCTGGGAGTCAGTCTTGTGCACGGCTCCTGTACTCAACACAGACATGTCATGGAATCGGTCTTGTGCATGGCTCCTGTACTCAACACAGACATGTCTGGGAGTCGGTCTTGTGCATGGCTCCTGTACTCAACACAGACATGTCTTGGAGTCAGTCTTGTGCATGGCTCCTGTACTCAACAGACATGTCTGGGGGTTGGTCTTGCGCATGGCTCCTGTACTCAGCAGACATGTCTGGGAGTCAGTCTTGTGCATGGCTTCTGTACTCAACAGGGCAGCTCAGCACTCAATCACCAATTTGTTTAGTTTCTTCAGTTAACCTCCATCTCACAGAGAGAGATGTTTCCCTCTCCACATCCATGCTGCTCAAGACCACCACAAGTCAACCATTAGATCTCTTTCCACCTATCCATCATACAGACAAAGGGAAATAACTCCTACAGATTCACTCCTGTTGTTCCTGTTTGGTGGCCACCAGTATCCCAGATGTAACCAGCTTAAACTTTCCATTCCTATTTATATTTGATTTTGACCATCCATCATTTATTTTCAGTCGCATAGTAAGTAGAAAGGTTATTATACCCAGTGTATACAACAGTTGTGTTGTTCCCAGTGAATTTGTTTGTATTTATGCACGTTTTTACTGGTCGTTATTGTCCATGTGATATAGTTCAGTAACACTCAAGTTTTCACCGGTGTAATTGCATTGTGCTGTTCAATTTCAGTTTATTACACACTTCTTAGGTCATCTTGGTAATGTGAGTTCGCCTATTTGAAAAAAAATAATTTCTGCTCTCTTTCATTACAGAGATGTCAATCAAGTGTAAGAAGTGCAGACGTTTTAAAGTCATGGATGACAACCACAAGATATGCCTTGCCTGCACAAAATTTACTTCTTCACACCCAAGTAGCATGTGTACAGTATGGGCAGAAGACGTTTGGTCCAGCATCTTGAAAAGGCAATTAAAGGGCCACAAAAAAGCACATGCTCTAAAACTTCGAAACACGAAATACTAAGCATTCATCTGAATTCGGAATCTTGGACCAGCCTTATGGGGGACATCAAGATGCCAACTCCACCCTCCAAGAAGTTACTAAACTAGGACCGTTTTTAACACAAATTGGCAGCCCACTGAGCATAAGTCCCTATCCCCGCCTTTGCATGGAATTGGGAACGTTGAAGCCAGGCATCTGGGATTACCTTTCAGCTTTTTGTTGGCCAAACTGGCCGGCAAGTTATATATCATTCTTCATACACCATCCTGGCTGCCAACCAACTGGTCCAGCCATATGGGGAATCAATGTATGAATTTGGAGGCCATGAATTTGTCATCTCAGACTGGCAAACAGTATGTTGCTCAACAGTTCCTACAGTGACAGTGATCTACACGCAGCAGAACACCTGGCTTACTGACTGGCCAGCTGGACTGACCATATCCATGATACTGTTACATGGCAAACTGGCATCACATTTGTAGCCCTATGGCCTGGCCCAACTGACTAAGCCAGACCAGCATTCTCCAGCTGGACCATGGTCCATGCTGGACATGAGTCAGCCAGCACTACTAACATATCTGATGGGCAGAACCTTTTTTACATTTGGTGACAATTTTGCATCATCATTGCTGTATGGAATGCTGTACACCTGGATGCAGTCATACATTTAAAAAAAAAACTGAAGACAAAAGGGGCAACATGGACATGTCTGAACATTCCAATCCAAGCATGGAAAGGATGGAATTTAATTTTAAGGCCACAATTGAAGAGATATGCAGAATTTTGCCTCAATCGGAATGCCCTCCTCCACTGGCAGTCAATCCTATGTGCAAAGTCAAGGCCTCGGTGGACATGGATGATGATGATGAACATCCATCCATCCTTCAGAATTTTACCACAATCTTCAAAGATTGCAAAAATTACAGAGTGTCTCTCTGAGAAAATTCATGACCCCAATAACTCGAGGGACTTCTTTTCAGTGAGTCACTTGCCTGCAACTTTCTCACCACACTAGTAGAAATCACATACTGATGTTTATTATTCGGATGTACCTAGCCTAGACAAGGATATTACTGCCATCAACATGTCTGCTCCACTCTGTTATAAAGTGGACAGACAAGTATTTAAAGCCATGTTGTAGCTGGTCATGTACATTTTGTTGACTTCTTACTCCACCTGGCAATCTTTCATATAGCCAAGAAGTCCAGAAGTGACTGTGCCTGGGAATCAGTTTGCCATACTGACAGTGAATCAGTATGGCTGCATACCACAAAATGGCAAATGCCCTAATGGCCTCTTGTAACCTCGACTTGATAAAGGAGAGATGCACTCTTGCAATCTTCTTCTCTTAAAACCCACCATTTGGCAACCCTGCACTACCTCCCTTTCGAGTCTCCCCCCCCCCCCCCACATTTGAGAGTCAAATTGAAGAGGTGAGAAAGCAGACGGCACAGGAGTTGCCCCTTCTGCAGTCGGCACCAGAAAAAGATCACTGGGGTCATTCACAGCAACATTGGGAACCTTTTTTCACCGCCAAGCGAGTTATAGGTTGCCATATGCCTTTCACTTCCTCAGGCAGGGGGAGAGAAAACAAGGGTTCTCACCCCCAGCCACCTGCCAACCATTAGTGACTTGCCATCCCTTCCGCCTGCAGACAATCCTCCTTTGGGTGGCAGATTCTTTTCGACAAATTATTGGGTCATCCAAGTTGATTTTGATTTGTTCCAGATCTCGTTCATGTTGGTTTTCGATCCCAATTAAAAAATGTTAAACCTGCACACCTGGCTCATATCAAACAAGGCCTAAAAAGAAACATTTCTGTGAACAAGTGGTGGACAGAATTGTTCGAGCAAAAGGCCGATCACTTTGAAACTTACAAGAGGAAATAGTATTCTCCCAGTGGTGTGAGCAGAGAAACATCTCTCCATTAAAAATCTCAGTACCACAAATGGGTAACTAACTCATGGCTTTTCGAGGAGAAGAAGTTAGCTCTGATCACAATCAAGGACTACAGTTCCATGATTTCTTACATGTTTCACCACCATCGAAGGGGTCATACAGGGCAGACCAAAGACCTTTCCGGACATCTAGGCAATTTTGATTTGTGTCAACCAAAAGTCTTGGCCCTCTGTCTGAAATGGAAGCAACCATTGATTTTGATATGTTGAACAAAATACTCTTTGAACCACTGTCTGAAATCTCCCTGACTCATCTTTCGTGTAAGACTGTCTTGCTAGTAATCGTAGCAACAGCAGGCAGATTCAGTGGAATTCGATGCCTTATCGATGACCTGAGCTACTGTGAATTCATTTATTTTTGCATCAAATTTCATGGTTTTGAAAAAAATGATAGTTTCACCAGAACTTTAATTAACTAGGGAAGGGATCCTATTGATTCTATAGAAGGATTATTGTTTGTATGATTTTTGAATTCATTGTTTGTAGCAACCATGAAATCCATGAAAATTGGTACCCCACAAAAACTAGTGAATTCATAGTATTTGCAGTTCTGTAATGATGGTTCAATTTCTGTTATGATGGCCCCATGTTTAATTGCTAAGAACAGGCTCCCATGACCTCATTTTACCTTTCTTCACAAGGGTGTCTTCATGATCCTGTGAGGGCATTGAAGTGGTAACTGAAATGTCCTGAGTTGATTAGAAGAGGAAGATCTCGCTTGTTCTTACTCCTCAAAGAAGGAAGGGATGATATTTCCACTCAGGATCTTTCATTCTGGATCCATTTGGGTATCCAGGGAGCAGTGATAGCTCAGTGGTAGAGCATCAGACTCATAATCCAAGGGCACAGGTTCAGAACCAGCCCAGGTTGGCTGCCTCAGTGTGTCCTTGGTAAAAGCAGTTAGCTCCAATTTCCTCGGCAAGTTGTAGCCAATATTGTGTTAAAATTGCCATTAAACCAACAAAAACAAACAATTGGGTTATCCACTCAGTCTGCAGGGAGTTAACCCGAGATGAATTTCTTATGCATTTCAACACATGAGGTTAGAGCATTTGCATCAGCACAGCATTTGAACAAAACAGTTCCCTGACTGACATTATTAAAGCCTAAGGTCTATATGACAAAAAGAGTTCAGTTTGACCTGGAGAGACCTATATCAGCAGCCCAACAGGTTACCTTCCCAGGTCACTAGGCAGTTACATAATGATGTGGGGTTACAGAACTAAAACATTTTCTCAAGACTGCCTCCATTCATTGATAAATCCTAGCCCATATCTCACATTGGACTCGTATCTCACATGGGACTCAAAACTGCATTGTATATGTTAAGAATTTGGATCCTGGACCAACTCAAGTGTAAGGGGATCTAACTCCCTTCACCTTTTACCTATTCTACTAACATATTATGATCAGGTATGTATTAAAAAAACAACCAATTAATTTAGCAACATTTGTACTTACCCTGATCATAATATGGGCACCCTCTTCCAAGCCATAATATGGGCACCCTCTTCCAAGCCTTAATATGGGCACCCTCTTCCAAGCCTTAATATGGGCACCTTCTTCCAAGTCATAATATGGGCACCCTCTTCCAAGCCTTAATATGGGCACCCTCTTCCAAGCCTTAATATGGGCACCCTCTTCCAAGCCTTAATATGGGCACCCTCTTCCAAGCCTTAATATGGGCACCCTCTTCCAAGCCGTAATATGGGCACCCGCTTCCAAGCCATAATATGGGCACCCTCTTCCAAGCCTTAATATGGGCACCCTCTTCCAAGCCATAATATGGGCACCCTCTTCCAAACCTTAATATGGGCACCCTCTTCCAAGCCATAATATGGGCATCTCTTCCAAGCCTTAATATGGGCACCCTCTTCCAAGCCATAATATGGGCACCCTCTTCCTAGTCATAATATGGGCACCCTCTTCCAAGCCTTAATATGGGCACCCTCTTCCAAGCCTTAATATGGGCACCCTCTTCCAAGCCTTTCCTGCAGCTACATTTCTGTAACAGCGTGTACTTCCACTCCAATAGTAACTGACAAATAACTGGATTTGGTGCCAGTCCCTCTGTCCAACTGGAGACCACTCTAATCTGACTTCCATCTTTGTAAGCAGACATTTTGAAACTTCTGTTGTTAAAACATGCCAGAGGCATGGTTAATGTCTTTTTTTGTTGGAAGGGCTGGATTTGCAAGGTAGTGGATGTTGTTTTCTTCTAACATGTTATGTCTGGGTAAGTAGTATTGAAGAAAAGTATTTTACTCCATAAATTGACTTTCCTATATAGGTCAGTAGTACTATTATGGCCCGCATTTACAAACACAGTTGAGTTTATGTAAAGAAGGATTTGAGAGACTGGCTGGTTCATATTAACAGTCCATATGTTCCATATGTAAAATTCAAGAAGGATGGGGGAGTGTTTAGAGTGGAACTTGGATTTGAGGGGTCACAGAATTGAGACAGTAGGTTATAAATATTCATATTTTATCTTGTGTCATCACCTGTTTCTTTGTTGCAGTCTTTGGGTCCCTTGACAAGTCCAGAGCAAATTCCATGACCAACTCCGGACAGTGTAGACTTGCACCACTCATCCTGTGTATCCAGGACTCCTGCCAGTTATATGACTATATCGTCAAGTCTTTGTTCAAGTTACATTCTAGTAAGTATGATGAACTTTAATCAGAGGATCATACATAGTCCCCAAAATATTTACATACAAACTTAACAGAATTTTATTTTGTTGGTCACAATTCATGTCAAGATGTATTTTGTTTGAGTGTTTTTTTCAGTGCATGTATAGACTATGACTTTTTGTTATCTCCTCACCAATGAAGTTTATTGTTTGCCCATTTGTTCATGTACTCATTTGTTCATATGCACATTCATTATGCCTTCAATATCTGGACCCTATTTAATCTACACACATAAAAATCAGCTTGTTGATGCATCTCTGGAAAAGTAACTCTTTTGTCCCAAGACTAGGTCACTGTGTCCAAATTTTCATGCTTGAGTGACTTTTGTATTTTCAGCTATTTGTCCGTTACATCCTAAGTATCTTGGACTTTATTATATCTACATTCATTACAACTGGTATATATAGATGCATCGTAAAGAGAGTAACTCGGTTGCACCAAAACTTCATCAGTTTGACTTCATTTGCATGCATTAGTGACTTCTGTATTTGCAGCCATTTGTTCATTATGCTTTCAGTTTCTTGGACCCTATTTAACTAACACATAAATATTGGTCTGTAGATGCATCTCAGGAAGAGTAAACGTTTCATACCAAAACTAGGTCACTGTGACCTAATTTGCATGCCTGAATGACTTGAGTATCTTCAGCTGTTCGGTTGTTACCCCCCAAATATCCAGGAGCCTATTTTACCTACACCAATTAAAACTGGCATGTGGTTGCATCTTAGGGGGAGTAACTGAACCATACAAAAATTTGGTCACAGTGGCATAATTTGCACACTAGAGTGACATATTTTGAGCTTTTGTTTGCAACATCCTCAATATCTTAGACCCTATTTCTCCTGCACTTTTGGAAATTGATATGTGGATGCATTTTAATGTTTGCAACCCAACCATACCAAAGTTAGGTCGCTTTGAACAACTTTTGACTTTTGTATTTTTCATTTCATTACACCCTTAATAGCTTTGACTCAATTTCACCTACACTCATGAAAATTGATATGTGGCAGCATCTAGAGGAGAGTAACTCAACCATACCAATACTAGGTTACTGTGATCTAATTTTATGCATTAATAACTTATGCATTTTCAGCTTTTGTTCAATACACCCTCAAGATCATGAACATTATTTCACCTACGGTCATGGAAACTGGGGTATGGATGTTTCTCATGGGGAGTAACTCAACCATACCAAAAGTATGTCACTGTGACCCAAATTTCATGCTTGAGTGACTTAACATAATTTCAGCAATATGTTTGTTAAACCCTCAATATCTTGGACTCTAACATGCCTATACTCATAAAAAAAATTATTTGGATGCATCTCATCAAGAGTAACTAAACTGTGCCAATACTAGGTTACTGCAACCAAATTTTGATGCTTGAGTGACATATGTATTTTCAGCCAATTATTTTGTTTTGTTCTCTGTATCTTGAACTCTTTTACATCTAGACTAATTAAACTGTTTCAACCGAACACTGATGAAACTTTCTTGATACATGTTAATGGGTAGTATATGGTAGTAATATTTCCATCCTCCACATGAGTTAATTAGTTTAGACTGACAACCAGTGGGTAATGGGTTCAAATCCCGCCTTTGTAGCTATTTGTAAGGCTTTTAATCCCCAATCCTCCATACCAGTCTGTGTATTGTTGGCTGCTCCAAATGTGCTGCTGTTGGCAAGAGGATTCATGTTTATGAGTAAACACCTTGTTTTATTTCACTGTAACACTGAAAGAAAAAATATGTTGTGGCAGTCATAAACTCTTTGAAATGGGTTTTGTTCATCCAGTTTTGAAAAAAATAGAATCTTATGATTTTTTGTATGTGATTTTAATATCATACTTAATATTTGATGTTTTTTGTCCTTTTTGTTTTATGCCATATAATGAATTTTGTTGTGGCATATAGTATTAACCTTTTCTGTACATCACATCTTTGTGTAAATTTGTCTTAAGGTCAGTTTCAAACACATTGGTGGAAAATTTGTGGACCATGAACACATTTCTAGTTTTTTTCTGATAGGTCAGCTTTTTGTTATGAAGTAATTGTGAAAATCAAAATACAGTGTTGCATTAAAAATCCTTATCTTAAGCAAATTGATCATAATTGTAATAATACAAAGCTAATGACTGTACATGATGTATAGAGAGTTGAAATTCATTGTTACAAATATAAAAAGTTCATTGGGTATATTTAATAGATAATTGAGGAAATTAAAGTATAGCAGAGATGCCAATCATTCTGGATTTTGCAGAATTATTACAATTTATAATGGAAATTTCTGCATTTTTATATATATTGACAAAAGTCCAGAAAATAACAAATTTGGAGGGATACAAATTTTGAACAGGATTGTTGTGTGTGGACACTGGTTGTGAGCAAAGTACTTAAGCACTATTATGATAGACTGGCACATACAATATAATTTCTCAGTGTAAAATATAGAATGTCAATAACAAGAACCAATTGGTTATACTGTAATACGTGAAAAATGGCATCAGAGATGAAGAGAAAAGAAAGATGCTTATAATTCATGAGGAAAACTCATGTTTATGGTCATTGTTTTAGCCAAAAATGTTGAAGGAATTCATGGTTCTGGAATTGCTGGAATGGATACACCATTTATTTTCGCTAGCTGTAATTGTTACTGACTTGATACAGGTATGTTTCTGCTCACAGAAAGATGCAATATGATTGGATAGAAGTTTGATACTTTGAACAAATGTGTTGTCCATTCAGCGCAGGCTGCCTAGATTCTGATTGTCCATTCAGCACAGGCTGCCTATATTGTCCATTCAGCACAGGCTGCCTATATTCTGATTGTCCATTCAGCACAGGCTGCCTAGATTCTGATTGTCCATTCCACACAGGCTGCCTAGATTCTGATTGTCCATTCTGCACAGGCTGCCTAGATTCTGATTGTCCATTCAGCACAGGCTGCCTAGGTTCTGATTGTTCATTCTGCACAGGCTGCCTAGATTCTGAAATATTTATGCTTGGATTCCTGATAAGTATGCTCATGGGTTGGCATCCCTGAGTTATAGTGTTGCATTAAAAGCCTTATCTTCAGCAAATCGATCATCATTCTAACCTTACAATGCTAATGGCTGCTTCATTTGATGTATAGGGTATAAATTCATTGTTACAAATATAAAAACACATTTACATCACTGGAATGCTGGATTTCCTGCATAACTGCTCTTTAAGAACTAATTTACATAGCAGATTTTCTGAAACTTCTGCCTACAGTCATATGATTATTACACTAAATTACCATTGAGCATGTTATGAAATTTTAACAGATGAAATAAATATTGTATAATTGAATATATTTTATCTATTTCCAGATTATACTGGTACTTTCCTGTAACTTTAAGACTTGACATATTTAACTAATTTACTTAATATCACCTTTTCTCCACTTATTTTAAGTTATTGCTATGACACAGTTTTTATTGTGGTCACTAGATTATTGTATGAATGCTTGCTCAACAATGATTTTATGCCTCAAGGTAATTTTATTGCACCAACTTTGAATTTATTTGACATGCTAATATTATAGTTAAACCTTTTACTGTTGCCATCAGCATATACAGGTAAGATTTCCATATAACCCAGGCTTAGCACAGAGAACTAGATGGGGAACTGTCATTCTGCCTAAAATGTATTTTATTTTATTCCTATAAATGAGCCATAGCTCCAGCTAATCATTTCCAACAATCTTATAAGGACATTTGTGTCACCTACAAGCATTTTCTGATTCCATATCACCACAGTCCGAAAAACTTTTCATGGTGTCATATGAATGACCCCCACTTCACCCAGTTTTCAGGAAGATGGCTTTAGTTATAGAATCAGAGCAAGTTTTATTATTTAATTTAAATAATTATGCATTTTTTTTTAAAATTTGGACAGCAGCAAAAGTACAAGTCTTTTGGGCAATATTTAAAAACATGATGAACTGCTCACCAGTTGTCATGTAGACATTCTGTGAGTCTGACATTGTCATGCAGACATTCTGTGAGTCTCACATCATCTGCATCAAGTAATTGGAATAAAAAAATCAGTGAAATGCATCTGTGTGCAAAAGTGATGTATTTCACCATAACTGTCAAACTGTCTACCAGCTTCTTCAAAACTGAGGAGGATACTGACACTGAGTAAATCCAACGTGAATATGTCCATGAGAATATATATTATGTATCCAGAAATATAGCAACGCCTTCTCACCTGATAATAATCTGATGCTACAACAAGTAGTTCCAATATTGAATTAAAATAAATTTCTTTTATTTTAGAGGTATATAACAAAAGCATAATCACTATAGAATTTTAATTGTGAAAGATCTATCATGCTTGTATGTTATGTCAGTGCTTCACACTCGATGCTTTGCTTCTCATGAGATCTGATGAAATCACATACTAAACATGATACAGCTTTCATGATCAACACACTATACTAATAATGTGTTGTATTTATTTAAGTATAATGAACACATAACAGCAAACAGAAGAGACTCAGACTTGCCATTGAATAATTCACTGGCAAGTTGAAATCTACACTGTTCATTCCATGTTAAATTTCAAGCTAACAGTGTAGACCCTGATCTGTCAGAGCATTATGTGATATCTCATCTGGGTCTACACTGTTCATTCCATGTTCAGTTTCAGGCTAACCATGTAGACGCTGAGCTGTCAGAGAATTATGTGATATCTAATCTGATTCTACACTGTTCATTTTTTGGACGTGCAATATACACAAATAAAAACGAACACATTTTCAGCATATAACACTATTTTCACCCCAAATTCATTTCATCGAGGGAGAATAATTCTTTGTACATTGGAACATGTTATCTTTATCAATACTGGTCAACCTTTCCAGTTCATGACATAATCTTTTCTTTACATGACAGATTCTCCTCTGCTGGGTTTGGTCTTCTAACATAAGGGAAACGTAGTTTCTTCTCAAACACATCTCTCTATATGAAACAAGTCATCTATTTTCATGCTTAAATCTTTTATTTATCCTGGTTGAGGTGTTTTTGAGGAATTTTCTAATTCCTCTAACATACCATATTTTGTATACTTCAGAATACATATTAGTTTGTTTCCAGGAATAATATACTTCTTCCATGCATCATTCAGATTTTTCATTTTTGTGAAAGTTGTACTTAATTTTATGCAACCTGTAGAAAATCAACTTGGATTCCTAAATTAAAAGCACAACAGATAAACTCGCTCAGATTTTAATAATTTTGATCTTCTATAACTTTTCTTCATAGTGAGATTCAAATCACAAAAATTTCAGGATCCTTTTATCATTTGAATCTCTACATGCATGCTAATTTCAACGATATTGACAGACACTAAGTTTAATTTTTAATTTTAAAGTTTTGATTCCAGGGTTCGTTTTTTTGTGCACTGACACTTTTATGACTATGGGTCCTGGCCTGGAAATCATAAAACTCATAGCTTAAGTTTGTACTGTCAGCCAATCAGAAATGACCTTTCAAATGTAACATCATTTGTGATTGGCTGAAACAAAATCTCAAGCTCAAACTCAAGTCAGAAGTTTTATGATTTCCATGCCAGATGAAATGTTCATTAGTTGCATATGTTTAATAATTACCTGACTACAATGAAACCTGTCTTAATAGACACCTTGCATATAATGATACTTGCTCCTGAAGGACAACATTTATGAACTTATGTTCTTAACTTTATTTACATACAGTAAACTCCAATTATAACAAAATCACTTGTAATGAAATATCACTTGTTACAAAGTGTGTCCCATGATGCAGACAATCTGTGTATTTAATTCCATTATTTAATTTGCGCTTGTAATGACATCGCTAATTGCAAACTAGAGGATGTTATTAAGTATTATTAAGGTCCCTGGGCATCTAATTGTTGTCAATGTTCGAAGGGCATCAAATAATCATTTTCTCCAGGCAAGATCCCCATGGCATCTAATCCTCATCAAAGTCCCCAGGGCAAAGTCCCTATGGCATCAAATCTTTGTCAGTTTCTTCAGGGCATCTATTCTTCATCATGGTCTCTGAGGCATCTAACCCTTCTAGCAAAAGTACGATAACCAGGTTTTTCTGTATTTGCATATTGAATATATTCAGAAATTTTAATAGAAGTTTTGGAATTTACATTCAGATGAGGCAACAAGACCATTTACAATAATGAAATTGGACATGACTGTTCTGTTACTGGATAATTTATATTTTTTAATTTTGTATATACTGACAAGAACTTGTTTTTTACATCAATTTTCTGCATACAGTTTTTCATATCAATTCAGCTTCTTTATTGACGATTTATAAAGGAGTTTCTTCCTGTTTTGCAAATACTTCAAAGAAAATTGGAAATGTTTAAAATAGGAAAAAGATTAGTGGTAATTAGAGTTGCTTTGATTCTACTGAATTAATGATAAATTAATATTTAGTGTTGTACACACAGAGTCTACTATCAAATGAAAATGCCTATTATATCATGTATATTGAAAGCTGCAGCTTCTTTTAATGTCAGTTGTACATGTAAAAACTTAGCATACTCTTAATGGTTAAAGTGTTTGTGTGAGTAAATCTTTGAAGTCAAGGAAACCAAGAACTAAGAGGAAACGAGTCATTTCGTAGGCAACCACATATCCTTTCATATGCTAGAACTGTGGTTCGAATCAAAAACTTCTGAGGTACAAAGCAAGTGCATCATCACTGGCACACTATCCAGTAGAGGTGCGAAGATATCATCAAGGCATCAATGAATCACAATAGTTATTTCAACAATAGTTTTTATCATGATAAAAATTCGGACTATCAATACAGTAGTAGAATGAAGCATAAACTAAAATTATATAAACTGTCCAACAATAAAATTTGTCATCTTTCTATCCCTTCAAATGTGGTAAACAACAAGGCCGCTTACAACATGTATACAAACTGTTTTCTTGCACCTACTATATCCAGTTAATTAAATTCAAATAATTTTAATCTAAATTGAGGTAGCAATTATTAAACCTTTAAAGTATTTTTCAGATAATATATTATGTATGATTTGATTCATTTCAGTCAATATTTGTTCCACCTGTTTATTGTTTGCATTTGAACACTTACTCTATGCTGTAGATAGGTTCCTTATCTACATCCTTAAAGTGCATACCATATTCTGCTTAAATAAATGCACCTCCACCCTCCCCATCCCCCCTTTTAAATATATATCAAATAAAGTCATTCAATCGAGAAAATGCAGTTTGCAGCCTTTAACTATCAAAGTTTACACACAAGATACCCAAGGATAGACAAATTCAAAACAAAACAAAAAAATGACCTTGCAGGAGTGATGCCAATGTGACTTTTTGCAATTTTACCCAATTCACATGTATATTTTGGTGAAAAAATGACATCAGCATATGTTTGTATAGTTCCCGGAGCCAGAATGATATTTCTATTATTATCTTGAGTGGACCACAAAAAAAAAAAAAAGAGAACTGTGAAGTACATGTACCTAAAAGTACATTCAGAGAGAACAAGATAATTTTTAGCAGCTCCGGTCTTAAATAGAGACACCTTCCTCACAATATTGTTATGCACGGGTGCATCTATTTTGGCAGAATACAATAAATGTGTATTTAAGTGTATCAGTGTTTAGGGAACATTTGAAAGAAAATAGAATGAAAAGGAAAATTTCTGGGAATTTAGCATATCCTACAATGGATTTATGCAATAATACAAGCGATGCATGTTCTGCAAGCCAGCTCTACTATCCAGGCCCATTTGAGTAGGACTGAAATAAACCATTACACATTATTTGTCTCCCTTCCAGGTATCCTCCTAGGCACACTGTCTGACAGAGTAGAACTGAAGTAACCAGTTACTTCCAGGTATCCTCCCAGGCACACTGTCTGACAGAGTAGAACTGAAGTAACCAGTTACTTCCAGGTATCCTCCCAGACACAGCCTAACAAAGTAGAACTGAAGTAACCAGTTACTTCCAGTTGTCCTCCCAGACACTATTTGACAGAGTAGAACTGAAGTAACCAGTTACCTCCACATATCCTCCCAGACACACTGTCTAACAGAGTAGGATGGAAGTAAACAGTTATTTATAGGTATCCTCCAAGACACACTGATTGACAGAGAGGCCTGAAGTAAACCATTATATTTGTCTTCTTTTCCAGGTCTTCCCCAGGACACACTAACTGGGCATAGGGACAGGTTTCTGTCAGCTTATAAAAGGTAAGGGACTATAATGTTTATATGATGTCAGAGTTATCTTTTCCTTGTAATTATGGTGAAACTGTTCCTTTTTGTGCAAAAACTTCTGACTCCCACTCCAACATCCATCCCATTCTTCTTAGAATAACATCGAATTAACTGTATTGCTTTTATGTATTCAGCAATTGTTCTTGTCATTCCTGTAGAAAACATTTTTGTATGAATTTTTGTATGAATCCTAATGAATTTATATTTTATTATTTCATGGATTCACTTGATATTGTCTCCACACTAGATTATCTAACAAAAATATATTCTTTAATATTTCAGGTTGAAACAGTTTTACTATAGCAGCAGCAATTTGCAATATTTTAAAAATCTAGTCCAAGTTCCAGTGTTGCCAGAGGTAAGTAAATAAAAGTACATGCAACCTTTCTTGGAACCATTTTTCTCTCCACATTTTAAATATATTTACATGTCTTCAACACACTTGTGTCACTTAAAGGGATGAGGCAATTTCAGATAAATGACAAGAATAAAGAGACACAAAAGAAATATTTTGGCCCATATGAGAAGCTTACAACTTTTCCAAATCCAAAAATTCCAGCATGT
The DNA here is from genome assembly GCA_029931535.1 of Margaritifera margaritifera. Classification (NCBI taxonomy): domain Eukaryota; kingdom Metazoa; phylum Mollusca; class Bivalvia; order Unionida; family Margaritiferidae; genus Margaritifera; species Margaritifera margaritifera. Next base: position 1,151,684 of record JAQPZY010001154.1, on the reverse strand, counting down.
GCCAAGAAGTGTATTATTGTTCATAAACTTTTATGTATTTTAATTTGTGAATTTCACTGAAGTCAATAAAATTATACATTTAATATACTGTGAAGCTACTATCATTCATTGGGGTCCAGGTGTTGTTGATTTTGTGATAGTTACCACAAATTTTCAGGCCCAATATCTTGAGTGACTGTCTAAATGTAACATCCTATAATTTAGGTCAGAGGAAAACTGGAGTCAGTGAACTTAAAGGATTTTCCAGACTTTGGTTCCTCCTCTTCTTAGGTTCAATTACTTAGGTTTGCTTCAAGAAATTAATCAGAAATTTTTTAGAATATGGGGTCAGATCATTAAAAACTATCCTCTATATTTGCTCCTGCACAGGAACCTCCAAACTTTCTGATAGCCTCAGATTTCAGTAAACATGTGAAGCCAGTTGCCGTAGTACCAGAACCAGAGCCAGATCCAGAACCAGAACCAGTGGAAGTAGTGGATCTGATTGACACCGCAGTACCAACTGTAAGTTTTTGTCTCACCCACAAAGAAGAGGCAGTTAATAGGAATATTTTTTCCTATTTGGTTGTTTTTGTTAGCATAGGCTTCAACAATAAATTATTGTGTGGCTCCATTTCTCTGACACTTGAATTAGCAGTTGGAAAACTAAATGGATGCAATCATCTTGAGATTGTGATTGGCACATTCAAAAATCGGTCACAGTCCTCGCCAAGGGATAGTGTCAGGACTAATACTAGGGTGATGTTTAGGGTTGGCTTTACTGGATCTTGCAGCAGGCAAGATTAATAGATTCGTGCCTAAGTCTGTGGTCTACATTAGGAAATTAAACTCGAGAGGATAATACAGTGGAATCTTGTTGGCTCAAGCACCTGCAATCCTGCAAACTGCCTTTAAGGTCATGGCAGAATTTGTATATTTTATATAGAAAAAAAAGCCCCAGATGGCTTGAACATGACTATGAAAAGTCAATTTGTGGTAGTTCAGAGTATTACTCAACAGGTTTCATTTGGCCAGCCTAGAACCTCCTTGTCAGCTTAACTTGAATGTCTGTTTGGCCTTTGGCAATATGTTACTCACATCAATCACTTGCCTTTGTAGTGGTGTGAACAAAGCAAGTTACTAGGAATATTTTTGAGCTGAGCAAATAACAAAAGACAGTCCAATCCAGGTAAAGGTTTTGTATCTTTTACTATCCAGTATGTATTCAGCAATCAGATCAGAAACATCAGTCTTGTTTGCTCAAAATTATTTTTTTTTGGTCTGTTAGAGTTTTAGTTATTGTATTTGTGTCAGAGATAGGCTTGCTGAGTTCTTGGTACAAATCTTACTTCCATAAGTGGGATCCAACTGTAAACAACATAGACCCTGATCTGCCATCACATAATGCACCAGCAGATCTGGTTCTGTGCAGTTTGTTAGGGCTGGTCAGTAGAATAATAAATATGGACCCAGATCTGCCTTCATGAAATGCACCAGCAGATCTGGTTCAATGCACTTTGTTAGGACCCGTCAGTAGAACTAACAACATAGAACTTGATCCGCCATCACATAATGCACGAACATATCTTGTTCCGTGCAGTTTGTTAGGACTTATCAGTTGAACTAAAAACATTGAACCTGATCTACCATCACAATATGCACTAGCAGATTTGGTTCTGTGCAGTTTGTTAGGATTATTCAGTAGAACAAATAACATAGACACTGATTAGACATCACAAAATGCAACAGCAGATCTGGTTCTATGCAGTTTCTTAGGACAAATCAGTTGGCACGTTATGTGAAGGCAGATCTGGGCCTATGTTGTTTGTAGTTGGATGTGACTTGTACGCGAGTATATATGGTAGATTTTCCAATTTCATACACACTTGGGAAAGATTCTTTTTCTTGCATGTCATATGCAATATTTTTTTTGAGAACACTGCAGAATAGTAAAAATCTGTATAATATGTTCATTACAATATGTACATTACAATATGTGCATTACATTATGTGCATTACAATATGTGCATAACAATATGTGCATTACAATATGTACATTACAATTTGTGCATTACAATATGTACATCAATAGCATCAAAGTTAGTGATGTCACATAGGTGCAGTGTGATCTTACCTACTCTAAGGTAAAATAAATTTATCTAGCTTTGGAAAAACTTGTAATAACTCTGTCCAGTAAGCAATAAATAGCAATCAGCAAAATGAGTAACTTCTTACTATGATAAGAGGACTTTAAATTAGTGTTCATTAGATATTAATTTTTTAATATGATTTGGGTAATGGTGTTCATTGGATATACATTTTGTAATATGATTTGGGTAATGGTGTTCATTAGATATACATTTTGTAATATGATTTGGGTAATAGTGTTCATTAGATATACATTTTTTAATATGATTTAAATTATTGTTCATTGGATATAAATTTTTTAATATGATTTGGGTAATAGTGTTCATTAGATATTAATTTTTAATATGATTTAAATTAGTGTTCAGTAGATATACATTTTTTAATATGATTTGGGTAATAGTGTTCATTAGATATTAATTTTTTAATATGATTTGGGTAATATTAAGCTGCTTGCAACAAGTGGAAAATCATCAAATAGGTTTCATATTTACCAACTACTGAACATGAAAACAATATCGTCTGTTGCTACCATAACTACAAAGACATTGCAACGCTGTATGAATTGACTAATTATGACAAAGACATTGCAACGCTGAATGAATTGGCTAATTATGACAAAGACATTGCAACGCTGAATGAATTGGCTAATTATGACAAAGACATTGCAACGCTGAATGACTTGGCTAATTATGACAAAGGCATTGCAATGCTGAATCAATTGGCTAATTGTGACAAAGACATTGCAATGCTGAATGAATTGAGTAATTATGACAAAGACATTGCAATGCTGAATGAATTGAGTAATTATGACAAAGACATTGCAACACTGAATGAATTGGCTAATTATGACAAAGACATTGCAACACTGAATGAATTGAGTAATTATGACAAAGACATTGCAACACTGAATGAATTGAGTAATTATGACAAAGACATTGCAACACTGAATGAATTGAGTAATTATGACAAAGACATTGCAACACTGAATGAATTGAGTAATTATGACAAAGACATTGCAATACTGAATGAATTGGCTAATTATGACAAAGACATTGCAACACTGAATGAATTGGCTAATTATGACAAAGACATTGCAACATTGAATGAATTGAGTAATTATGACAAAGACATTGCAACACTGAATGAATTGGCTAATTATGACAAAGATATTTCAACACTGAATGAATTGACTAATTATGACAAAGACATTGCAACACTGAATGAATTGAGTAATTATGACAAAGACATTGCAACACTGAATGAATTGACTAATTATGACAAAGACATTGCAACACTGAATGAATTGACTAATTATGACAAAGATATTGCAACACTGAATGAATTGAGTAATTATGACAAAGACATTGCAACACTGAATGAATTGACTAATTATGAAAAAAATACACTCTGAATGTTAATATTATATATGAATAGTACGTATTTTTCACACAGAGCCTACATTTGGACTTGTTGATATTTGCCTGCCTTGTTTATTGGTGGGGGTGAATAACAAACTCTGTATTTAACCACACTTAAAATAAAATTTCCTGCTATTTAACTGAATGATTTTAAATATCATAAGTTCATGTGTTTGATTTATGGCCCTGTAGTCACAAAAATTAAACTAAGACTTTAAACTTTACAATTAAAAATCATCCACTATGACAGGTATATAGAAGTACAAATAATAGGATAATCCTGACATATTTGTTATTTGAACCAAACTCTGAACAAAGTTATTGAAGATATATTGGAATTTAAGTTCAGTTTTCTGTACTTATGTAATTTCATTACTGTGTGACCTATTCTGGAGTTTTGATTCTAAGTTCAAGACATCTTCTTGACTGTCCATCCTGATTTTAACACATTGTTAAAATAAAATTAATAAAATGAAAAATTTAAAAAACTACAATTTTCTTACCATTTATCATTTCCTTCATTTACAGCCACAAGAGACTTTCAGACCTTCAAATTTTAGTTTCAATGGGGGGCCAACTATTCCAGAGGTTGATGAAAGGTAAGGGACATAACTCCCATTTTCTACACAGTTGCCCTTGAGAGAAAGCCATGTGTTTTAGATTAATCCCACATGAGTGCCCCAAATGACATGAAATTGAAAGCAAAATGCCATTGATCCAGATTATTTCCATTACAGTTGCAGTATACTGTAATTTGTTCTTAACAACATTAAATGTATTAAGATTGTAATGGTGGACTAGGCAACATTAAGATTGTAATGGTGGAATAGACAAATGTATTAAGATTGTAATGGTGGAATACACAACAATATTAAGATTGTAATGGTGGAATAGACAACAATATTAAGATTGTAATGGTGGAATAGACAACAATATTAAGATTGTAATGGTGGAATAGACAACAATATTAAGATTATAATGGTGGAATAGACAAATGTATTAAGATTGTAATGGTGGAATAGACAACAATATTAAGATTGTAATGGTGGAATAGACAAATGTATTAATTTTGTAATGGTGGAATAGACAAATGTATTAAGATTGTAATGGTGGAATAGACAACAATATTAAGATTGTAATGGTGGAATAGACAAATGTATTAAGATTGTAATGGTGATTAAACAACATTATTAACATTGTAATGGTGAATAAGATTATAATAAATAACAAACAACATTATTTGATACAGAAATAAGAGAAACATAACCCATTATATGTGTTGGTTTGGGAAAATTCCATCCTCACAGTCAGATTTTGTAGACAGGAATTTGGTAAAGCCTCATTCATGCCAACAAATCTGACCCTTGGGTATGATTTCCCCTGTTCACACATAGCGAAACCTCATTCATGTCAAAAAATTTGACCCTTGGGTAAGATTTTGCCTGTTCACACATGGCGAAGCCTCATTCATGTCAACAAATCTTACCAACTTGGTAAGATTTCCCCAGTTCACACATAGCAAAGCCTCATTCATGCCAACAAATCTTACATTTGGGTAAGAGTTTCCCTGTTCACACATGGCAAAGCCTCATTCATGCCAACAAATCTGACCCTTGCGTAAGATTTCCCCTGTTCACACATGGCAAAGCCTCATTCATGCCAACAGATCTGACCTTTGGGTAAGATTTCCCCAGTTCACACATGGTAAAGCCTCATTCATACCAACAAATCTGACCTTTGGATAAGATTTCCCCAGTTCACACGTGGTAAAGCATCATTAATGCCAACAAATCTGACCTTTGGGTAAGATTTCCCCAGTTCACATGTGGCAAAGCCTCATTCATGCCAACAAATCTGACCTTTGGATAAGATTTCCCCAGTTCACACGTGGCAAAGCCTTATTCATGCCAACAAATCTGACCTTTGGATAAGATTTCCCCAGTTCACACGTGGCAAAGCCTCATTCATGCCAACAAATCTGACCTTTGGATAAGATTTCCCCAGTTCACACGTGGCAAAGCCTCATTCATGCCAACAAATCTGACCTTTGGGTAAGATTTCCCCAGTTCACACCAGTATATATGATGGAGTCTGTAAATCCCACATATCTTGAGATACGTTTGATTTTATAGCAAAGGTGGAAATTGTGAAAGGTATGATTTATGGGGCACTTATGTTTGTAAATAACCCAAGCAGATGAACTTTTTAATTACCCAGACTTTTAAAAAAAATCTCCTTAACTCATAAAAGCATTTCATTATGTATGCCTCCTATATTTTCTGTGTTTTTGCTTCAAATGATAATATAAACTTCAAAAACTTTATTTTGAAATGTAACCCTTGCAACTTTTATTAATAATTTGTAGCATTATATATCATCATGTGGCTTAGCATCACAGAAAAAATTAGTTGTATGATGTCATCTTATATATGTTATGAGTGTGAACAATTGTGACAAAATTAATCGGTATACGTACCTTGCTTTCTGGTGCCGCTGGCATCACTGTCATCAGTGTTAAAGTTTTTTTTAAGTCGTATACAGCAGGGATATATCAAATTAAGGATGCTGTTGAAACACAGGGTTTATTGGAACACTTGTTCTTTTTATACAAAAATCATGTTTTAAAATACATGAAACTGATTATTCATCGGTTAAATTAAATATTAAATCTCTTGAATGATAATTGTTTAATCTGAGATATTTTTTGTTTACAGAGACCTGTTGATAGAGAGGCTAACAAAAGAAGTGCGAGCATTGAGAGCAGAATTGGAAAGGGTAAAAGCAGAGGTAAGAGTGAACTTAAATAATGCACTTCATGAACAATTTGGAAATTTGTATTTTTATATTGCTTTTAGAAATCATCTCTGCTAAAACATATCCAAACACAAATGCCAAATCATTTAAATAGTGTACTCTTTTATGTAAGAGATACAGAGAGACAGAAATAAGCAGATTGGTTTAATATGCAGACTGTTTTCCGTTGTAAATGACCTGAATCCGATTTTCTTCTATATGGTCTGTTTGTTTTTTTATATCATCTCCAATCCGGTTTTCAAATAATGGTCTGTGTGGTCCATTCTGCAATTATCCTTATAATAGTATTCGTTATGTATATTATTTAAAGGACAATCGCTGTAAAGAGCTTTCTGATTGGTCAAAGGTTTGTACTTGTCCAATGAATCTTCACGTGATGGAAATTGATCGTAATAAGCATGCTTGACAAACATGGCATCTCAAATTATCGATAGACACATGGACACAAAAAGTTTGAATAAAGGTTTGAAAAATGTGTGGAAATGGGAATGGCTTGAATGCAAAGTCAGTGGGAACATAGTTGGTCAATTTGTAAGAAAACTGAATGCCAGAGTATTAGCATTTTGCGATCTTTACCAGAATGATTTGAACTACTATTACCAACTCTATAGTAGCGTCTGATGTGTTAAATGAGAAGGAATTGGACCAGTATGATTTGAAAGTTAGAAAACTGATTCCCTTCCAGAATTTAAGGAGGGACAATGTATAGATCACTGGTGGGGAAGTGATGATATTGCTGCCAGATATCCATGTCTATCAAAGATGGTCTCATCTTTACCGAGTTGTTTTCATGGCCCACAAGTAGAATCATCCTTCAATATCATGAATGATATTATTGATTCCAAATCAGGGAGGATAAACATATAAACCTACAACTTGGTACAAAACATCAAATATGGTCTAAATGCATCAGGAAAAAGTGCAATACAGTATTTTAAGAAAGATTTCTTACATGAGAGGGCAGAAGCAACTCTGAGTTAGAATATGTGAAAAGGAAAGTAAAATAAATCTTTGCCAAGGCTGCAAAAAAAGCAAGACTAGCACATCAGTATCAACAGGTTGTGTCCGATTGGGGAAAAGACAAATGAATTTATGTGAATATTTTTATATAGTGGATGTATATAATAAAAAACTTTTACCATGAAAGAAAAAAAACACATTTGTTATGAGAAGAGAAAAGTGTGATTTATATGTAATATGTGCTGCAAAAATGAACAAAATATTGTGACTGAATTATTATGTGAACACTGACATGCACATGTAATAACTTCAGCACTAATATTTTTGGAGAACAAGTTGATGTGAGAATGAACATTGTTGAATTCTTCAAGTATTGTTTAAAGTTGGGTAAGTTTGTTATTTTTCAAATGATTCTTTTGTTGGAAAGAAGTAACAACTTTGCAAAATATTATGATAATAAGGGCCACCAGGAGCAGTTTTGTATGCTCTCGAGAGTCTAAAATGCGCTGCCCCTTGAGACCCCGCCAAGGTAGGATCCCCATAACGCCCCTTCTCAATTTCAGTTTTTTATCTCAAGAACCAAAATCATGTCTGAATATGGAACTTCTGCTTATTTTTTGTAAATCATAGCATTTTTGCATTGTCAAATTTTGCAATTCAGTAAACTCATATTAGCAGCATAAAGTTTTTACGTGTCTGCAGTTTCAGTAATACACAGGTTGGTACTTACCTGAAGAAAATGTGAATATTTGGGAGAAAATATGCAGAACTCCTGAGGTTATTGTGATTGACAATATATATATATATATTACAGGTGTATTCACAGAAACCAAAAAAGTGAGCTTGGAAATATAGAAAGAAAAACATTAGGCCATCACAAGAATATTTGTATCATTCAGATTGATTCAAAAGTTAACCCTTTTGGAAGACAGCAGAGTTTTTCCTATCTCTTGCTTGTTATCACAGGCAAGACAGTGATTTTTGTACTTTACAGTAAAAACACATGCATTCATTCCTTCGTTCATTCATGCATCAATCCATAAATATATTCATTCATTCATTCTCCCTCCATTATGTAATATAGGTGGGGTGGGTTATAGCTGTGTCCTCCTATCGGTCTGTCTCTCTGTCTATAAAAATTTTCATTTTCAGAGCTTAACTCAAAAATTTTTCAGTACATTTCATCCAAACTTGGTACACATGTCAAGACATTTCATCCAAACTTGGTACACATGTCAAGACATTTCATCCAAACTTGGTACACATGTCAAGACATTTCATCCAAACTTGGTACACATGTCAAGACATTTCATCCAAACTTGGTACACATGTCAAGACATTTTATCCAAACTTGGTACACATGTCAAGACATTTCTTCCAAACTTGGTACACATGTAAAACATTTCTTCCAAACTTGGTACACATGTCAAGCAAGTTGCATACAGATGCCTTTTAATACTTAGAATTCTCTGCATTCAGTAATTTTTATTGTCAAACCAAATTTAGTGGGAAGCTAAGACATAAGAGTCACTTGTCAGGTGTCAGCATTGTTATTATCAACTGTCGTTTAAGATTCTGGTTACAATATTTCACTTGCATATATTTATCTTTTGGGTAATTATGTAAGATAATTGATTATTTGCAATAGATGTTTACAAAATAATTTTTTGTTTGTTTCTAGGACCAAAGAACAATTGCAGCTCTAAAAGAAGAAATCTCCAAATTAGAGAAGATTTTGTCAGAACTCCGTGTGTCTGCAGATAAAGCCTTAAAGGTGAGTTTCAAAATGTTTAAAAATGTCATTTTTTAGATCAGATTGCAGATGTATCTCTTTCTGTGTGTTCACTATTTATTTGTAGCAGTACTAATCTTCATGGATTTCACAGTTGCTACAAACTAGGAATTGAACAGCCCAACAAATAGTGATCTTCTCTGAAAACAATTGTACTTCCCCAAGCCACTAATTTAGTACTCTGTGAGACAGAAGTTGTTTGGTGTGAAGTCAATTAACTCTTTAGCTACCTCTGCTGCATCTATGCATCACCTGTAAAAAGCTCCTCAATCCCAGATTTATGTCAGGATGGACTCTTCTGTTGTGGTACAATCCGAGGAAATAGGAAAGGAATGCCAGGACCTTTAAAAAAAAAAACAGTAGTTTAAAAAGCCAGGGGGACATGAAAATTATGCAAAAACAGAAGCTGGTCTGTGTTGCCTGGAAAAACAAGAAAATTGTCCATATTTTATTTTAAAACATGGATTCCACACAGCTGTCCGGTGTAACTCGAAGAGAAAAAAACCTGGCGACGAAAAGAAGCAACATGTCCATAAGTTTCAGATGATTATTCTAAAAACAAAGGGTGGGGTGGGGTGGATATTGTGGACCAAAATCGAATGCAGTACTGTTCTTGTTGTAAAGCAAAGAAATGGTGGAAGTACCTGTTTTGGTTTCTAATTGATTCAGCGATATATAATGCCCTGATCTGTATGAAAGAGTTGCAAAATCACCAGAGCAAAACAAAGTCAAGAAAAGAAAAGAAGCGAACACATCTTGACTTTAGAATGAACTTGGCCAAACAGATGGTTGCTGGCTTTTAGGGGACTAGGAAAAGAAAAACTCTGACTAATGTTGACACTGAGGGTCTAAGGCACTGGCCAGGATGGTTCCTAGTGTTGACACTGAGGGTCTAAGGCACTGGCCAGGATGGTTCCCGAAACATGAGAGATGCAAGATGTGTGTTAGGGAAGAAAGAAAACGTGAAGTTTTCATTGATGTGAACAATGCCAAGTACATTTATGTGTGGATAATGACTGTTTTGAGAGGTACCACTCTCAACTTTGTAATTAGAGTGTGGATTTCGTTCATGTTTTTATATGTACATATGTAAATATTGGATTTATTTTGTGAGATTCAAAACAGTTTATGTGACTGGGATTTCTTGTATGATGGGATGTAGGAGTATGTGATGGTGGAAATATATAGATAACAGACACTATACAAAGTAATCTGTTTTTTTTCCCATTGAAATCCAGCAATAACTAATGAAATAATGAACATAAATGTAACCATGTTTTTACTGTCAGTTTCTGTATTAAGCCATGATGATACTCGAGTATTCAGCCTAGCAACCAGCCTCATTAGTGTCAGTAGTCTCAGTAGCTGATAAGATAACACTCAGCAGTAGTCAAGGTATACAACAGTTGTAGTAGCTAAACGGTTAAGCAGCTTTATGTTGATGTACCACTGGAGAAAATCTTGGACTTTTTAAAAGACTGCAGTTTCTATTTTTACCTTTATTTTTAACATTTTTTTCATTTATTTGTAATATTTGATCATGTAGGACTGTGTGATTGCATTTATTTGTAATATTTGATCATGTAGGACTGTGTGATTGCATTTATTTGGAATATTTTATCATGTAGGACTGTGTGATTGCATTTATTTGGAATATTTGATCATGTAGGACTGTGTGATTGCATTTATTTGGAATATTTTATCATGTAGGACTGTGTGTTTGTATTTATTTGGAATATTTTATCATGTAGGACTGTATGATTGCATTTATTTGGAATATTTTATCATGTAGGACTGTATGATTGCATTTATTTGGAATATTTTATCATGTAGGACTGTATGATTGCATTTATTTGGAATCTTTAATCATGTAGGACTGTATGATTGCATTTATTTGGAATCTTTTATCATGTACGACTATATGATTGCATTTATTTGGAATATTTTATCATGTACGACTCATTGATTGAATTTATTTGGAATCTTTTATCATGTACGACTATATGATCGCATTTATTTGGAATATTTTATCTTTCTGTTTTTGGAGCCTAACTTTTGATCAGCACTACATAACCACAAAAAATGTCATTTTTTGCAAGATCACAAAAATGAAAACTCAGTGAAATAAATCAACTCTTGATATTCAAACGGATGTAAAATAGTAATTGATTAAAAATGAAGACAAAAATAATCCATGTCTCAGGGTCTATAGCTACACCAGGTCTGTTCCCTATTTACACTATAATTTTTGAAAAATACCGGCCACCATGTTATCGAGAGAAGGCTACAAGAAATACCAAATATATGGGGAAATTTCCATGTGGTTGTATTTTTGCAACTTTTGCACTCAAGTCAAAATTTGGGAAATAGAACCTTGCCAAAATTCGTGGCATAAAACAGTTTGTTCACCAAGAGCCGGAATCTCACAGATTCAAGATGTAGGATTTGCCAGATTGATACATTCTTAGAAAATGAACAAGACTTAAATTCAAATTTTTTTATAAATTGATTATTAACAGAAATATTTGCTTGGAATATAGTGCTTTCCATTTGGATCACAGCTATTTGGAAATATCACTTGACTATTCTCACTGATCACTAATGATAACATGGCTTTCATTTAGGACTTTCAGTCACAATTGACTGCTTTAGGATCACTACAACCCACACACTTTTTAAAAGTGAACACTAAAAAAAGATTCTCATTATTTCCAAGGGGACTACATTCTGAAATGACATACCAGGAGGGGACTATTTGTGATTTGAAATACACTGTATCATGGACAAGTGAATTGTCATATAATATAGGGGGACTATCTTTCTGTTTTTTTCATTAATTTTCAGTCAGTATCAATGTCTTCTAATGCTTTTCCATTGCAAAAATGAATTTCTAAAAATTTTTTAATTCATTAGATAATTTATAACATTAATTTGTAATACAAGTTACAAGGATTATTTAGACTGGCACTGGATCAGAAAGGCTTCTTTTATCACATTAGTCTGGGTTTGTGTGTTTGTGTTTGTGTTTGCAAAATATCTCAAGAACAGTTTGATAGAATTGAATGACAGTTGGTAAGATGTAAATGATAAAAGAAAACAATTTTATTAAAATTGTATTGCTTGTTTGTTAGCAACTTCTGAAGTAATGATTTAATGAATATTACTAATAACTGTGCTGTGTATCATACATAATAGTGTTAGTCATTCAGTTCACATAGGCTTTCAATGCTATACAAGGGATACTTGCACCAGATATAGTCACCAGGAGACAGAGTTGTCTCCCAAAGAAAATCAAATAATATACCACTGTAATGTTTACAGTATAGCATATGCAAGAGCAGTCAGACTTTGCATCTACAGGTGCCCCTCTAGCTATGGCCCTGTAGTAATTATATCCATCTACAGGTGCCCTTCTAGCTTTGGCCCTGTAGTAATTATATCCATTTGTCCATCCATTAGTCTGTCCATTTGTCAGCAATTTGCTTTCCACAAGATAACTTTGCTGGAATTTTTATGTTTTAACCAAAATTGAGTTCGATTTACAGTCTTCTATATTATCATTTTGATGAGTTATGGCCCCTTATTGGCTGTGCTACTATTTTTAGTTTCCACAGCTTAACTTTATAAAGAATTTGTGATTTTCAACCACATTTGGTACGCAGTTCTGTCTTGATAAGATGTTGAATAAGTTCAGTTTCCAGCATTCCAGATAATCATTCAGAGGAGTTATTCCCCTGATTGCACATCATGAATCCCAACTTTGCATTATAACTTTACCAGGGTTTGTTGGATTTCAACAAGATTTGTTTGTTCCCGTGTATTGATGTGACCTTAAATGAGTTTTATTTCCAGCATTCCTCGACATCCCCCAGATAAGTCATCCTCCTGATTTAGGTTTCCACAGCATAACTTAACCATGGATTGTTGGATTTCATCCTGATTTGTCATGTGGCTTTATGTTGATGAGATTCTGAATAATTGTGATTTCAAGCATTTGTTCACAGCATCTACAAGAGTTATGGCCCTCTTATTGTCTGTCCTTCCATCTTCTGTTTCTGTAGCATTACTTTATCAGGGTGTGTTGGATTTCAACCAGATTTGGCATGCAGCTTTATATTGAAAAGACCTTGAATGAGTTTACTATCCAGCATTCCACGTTATCAATGAGAAGAGTTATGGGTCCTGATTGCTGTTCTTCCTGACTTTGGTTTCCCTGATCCCCCTTGTAATGCAAGACTTAACTATTTTTGCAACACATTACTGTAGGACCATGGTATACGGTTAAATAATGTAGGACCATGGTATACGGTTAAATATTTACTAGACTGCTGTAGTGGAAGGTATTCTGCATTCACAGCTGAGTGTGTGCTTTTGCTAAGATGGGTATGCACTTATAGAGGCATATGCAGGCATTATGTCAAATATGATACATTTTCTCTACTAGAGAATACACAAGTGGTCAGGCTTTGTGTCCACAGATGCTTCTTTTGTTTAATTTTTGTGAGGTATTTTATTTTTATCCCCACACTTTTCAAGAAAAAGTGGGGATTATGTTGTCCTACCCATCTGGAATGCATGTGTGAGTGCATGAGTAATGTTATGCAGTTCCTCCTACACCTTTTGACCTTGGGATATGATTGGGGACGGTTTGAAGATATGCACCATTGTTGTGTAATTTAGTTCCGTCCACAGGTTATGGACGATGGGGGTTGGGGACTCATATGTTGAAGGGGTAGAGATAACTGAGAAAAGCATTAAGATACAGCTGTTTTGAGGCAGACTTTTTATTTTCCAATGATACGTGTTCATAGATTTTAGATTATCTTATTTTTTTCTCATTGTATATTCAGGAGAATAATTCCTTGCAAAAGCAACTAGCTGAGGCCAGAGTACATGCTGGTGCTTCTGTGAAGCTTACAGAAGCTGAGAGTAAGTAGAAAATGATTACAACACATTGAAACCTTTCTCTTAAAGATTGTCAATGCTGATGCATTAAGAATATTCATCATATGCTGATTAGGCAGATTTATGATTTTTTTAAAATTGCAAATACATGTATTTAGTCAACTCTGGACATACATACTGGTGGTTATGCAAACCTCGCAGAAGCTGAGGGGAAGTGGAAAATATATTAGAACAAAACCTTGCTATAAATGGTTGTCAGGTCAGAGGAACTAGATCGATAATACAATAAGTTTGCAAATAGTGTAGGTCTTTTGAATTACAAATATTTTGTAAACATTGGACATGGTGCAGATCATACATTTTATACTTGATTATATGATCAAGAGTAAACTAGTAGAGTGCAGTGTTGGTAAGTTTAATTCAGTGCTAGTAAGTTGAATGCAGTGTTGGTAAATTTAATTCAGTGCTAGTAAGTTGAATGCAGTGTTGGTAAGTTTAATTCAGTGCTAGTAAGTTGAATGCAGTGTTGGTTAGTTTAATTCAGTGCTAGTAAGTTGAATGCAGTGTTGGTAAATTTAATTCAGTGCTAGTAAGTTGAATGCAGTGTTGGTAAGTTTAATTCAGTGCTAGTAAGTTGAATGCAGTGCCGATATGCCTAATACATTGCTGGCAAGTTAAATTAAGTACTGATAAGTTTAATATATTGCTGGTAAGTTTAATATATTGCTGGTAAGTTAAATTAAGCACTGGAAAGTTTAATACATTGCTGGTAAGTTTAATACATCGCTGGTAAGTGTAATGCATTGCTGGTAAGGTTAATTCACCCCTATAGGTTTTATGAACATAATTCAGAATAGTATTGTGCAGTTCACAGAGCTTTAGATTAGCAGCATATTCAAATATTTTGTGCAAATAAATTGACAAAAATTGCATAAATAATTGTTTGCATTGAAATAATTCAAATCCGTTTCCTTTTGAGCATTTAATGCAATGTTGTAAGCATATTTCTCCTGCCATATTATTATAGCACATTTAATCAATTTAAACTATGCGGTTAGGGACAAGAGAAATGATCACAGTGACAGTACTCATCTAACAGAACCATATAATCAAGCTCACCTTGAGTTAGTCTTGGTCACTAAGCCATTTGATGCATTGTGAAAAATGGGATAACCATCTTATTGACTAGGACTCAGTCTGTTATGATCATAAGTTTGTGTTGTAATACCCTATTG
This sequence comes from Margaritifera margaritifera, assembly GCA_029931535.1. Classification (NCBI taxonomy): domain Eukaryota; kingdom Metazoa; phylum Mollusca; class Bivalvia; order Unionida; family Margaritiferidae; genus Margaritifera; species Margaritifera margaritifera. The sequence continues at coordinate 1,136,433 of JAQPZY010001154.1, read as the reverse complement.
AAATTTTAAAAAATGCTACATAGTTCTAAGCCAGGGAGAAAATATTCATTAAAATCATAATATGAGCTCTGAATTTAGACTTGTGTGGTTCACTGTATGGGTCCAGCAGCATCGTTGTCTTTTACTTTCATCTGTTGCCCTTGCTGTTAAATGATTAAACACCTATTGTTTACCAAGACAATAAGACTAATGATGAATGTTGATTCAAGAACCAGTAATAAAGTCCTGTGTAGGAAACCATGGTAGCTCAGTTGGTAGACCATCAGACTTGTAATCCAATGGTCACAGGTTCGATATGTGCCCTGGCCAGTCTGAGTTGTCTGCCTCAGTGTGTCCTTGGGAAAGGCACTTGCCTGCAATTTGCTTGGCATTATATAGCCAATAATGTGTAAAAAAAAGTTTTATTATAAACCAACCAACCAGCCCTAAATATTGATAAGGAAACATTCAATAAGGATAGTGAAATCTGTTTATCTTTGAACCTAACAGCAAATTGTTTTACAACCAGGAACAATTTCATAAATTACAGTAGAATTTCAAAAAGATAAATTGCTGATGTCTCAAATTTTTAGTTTGAGTTTTTGGTTGTTTTACTTTTTAAGTTTTACTGTATATAATTACTTAGAGATAAGTTAGTACTTGGATATAAGTGAGTACTTGGACATCAGTTAGTATTTGGATATAAGTGAGTACTTGGACATAAATTAGTACTTGGACATAAATTATTACTTGGACATAAGTTAGTACTTGGACATAAATTAGTACTTGGACATAAGTTAGTACTTGGACATAAATTAGTATTTGGACATAAAATTAGTATTTGGACATAAGTTAGTACTTTTATTTATCTGAAAATTTGCCAACTGTGAGTTTGTTATTAAGGGATTTACACAGCTTGTCATTCTTTGCATGGCTGGTTGATTTGATGACAGACTCTAATCTCCTATTTCTTTTCAGAACAAGCAAAACAGAATGAAGAAAAATTCAAGAAAATGAAAGAGGTGTACAATAAATTGAGAGATGAACATGTCACTCTTCTCAGGACAGTACGTTTTCTTGAACAGTCTGAATGCCAATGCCTGGCTTTCATAATCAGGAAGAAATTGTTTATTATCAGTGATTGTTATAATGACTACATGCCTTGTTTTGAATTTAAAATTTGAATAACATCATTTGATACTGTGAATTCATTTAACTTGTGGGGAACCAATTTTCACTGATTTCATGGTTGCTATTTACCACAGATTTAAAGACCCAAAGAACAATTATCCTTCCTCTGTTGAAACAATAGCACCCCTTCCTCAATCAACAATTACCAACCAAAATTTCATTTTTTTGCATAACCACAAAAATTTATAACTACAAAAATAAATAAATTTACAGTAGTAGGAAGTTTAAAAGCATTTTTGAGGGTCATAGAACATGACAGTTCACTTTGTGTTAGTGATGTATATGAGAGTCATAGAACATGACAGTTCACTTTGTGTTAGTGATGTATATGAGAGTCATAGAACATGACAGTTCACTTTGTGTTAGTGATGTATATGAGAGTCATAGAACATGACAGTTCACTTTGTGTTAGTGATGTATATGAGAGTCATAGAACATGACAGTTCACTTTGTGTTAGTGATGTATATGAGAGTCATAGAACATGACAGTTCACTTTGTGTTAGTGATGTATATGAGAGTCATAGAACATGACAGTTCACCTTGTGTTAGTGATGTATATGAGAGTCATAGAACATGACAGTTCACCTTGTGTTAGTGATGTATATGAGAGTCATAGAACATGACAGTTCACCTTGTGTTAGTGATGTATATGAGAGTCATAGAACATGACAGTTCACCTTGTGTTAGTGATGTATATGAGAGTCATAGAACATGACAGTTCACCTTGTGTTAGTGATGTATATGAAAATATTATGTTTTCTTCTTCCCATGAAAATAAATGTGAAATACTTGTTTCTTGTACAATTCTTATACCTGACTTTCACTGTGTGTGCATGTGTGTGTGTGTGTGTGTGTGTACATTGAGAGAAAGAGGGATGTAACCTATCACATAAGTCATTAGAATGGGTAGAAAATACAAGTTTGTGAACACTTTATTCTCTTTCATCAACAGCATGGAGAAGTAACAAAGCAACAATCAGCAGACAAGAAACTTTTAGAAGAGAAAGAACAAATGATCAAGGTAAGTAAATAAGTATGTTTTACAGGTTTCAAAAATGTATAAGTTATTTTCCTTGTTTTTTGAGAGATTATGGACAGGTTATTTTATGTACATCATTTCAACAAGATACACCTCTTACATCTATTATTGTAATAATAGTCATCATTGGTATCAATTATATGTAGCCTAAGATGACTTTCATGAAAAAAGTTATATTCTTTTGTACTGACTAGTAAATATTATTTAGTATGCAAATTTTTTTTTTTATACCATATATATCATATATACTGTGTATAAGGCACACCTAATTGTGAACAACATAGACTAGAACATACTGTTTTATGTTTTGCTTACAGATCAAAATCTGTACTGTTTGTATGAAAATACAAAATCTGTACTGTTTGTATGAAAATACAAGATCTTTACTGTTTGTTTGAAAATACAAAATCTGTACTGTTTGTATGAAAATACAAAATCTTTACTGTTTGTATGAAAATACAAAATCTGTACTGTTTGTATGAAAATACAAAATTTTTACTGTTTGTATGAAAATACAAAATCTGTACTGTTTGTATGAAAATACAAAATCTGTACTGTTTATATGAAAATACAAGATCTTTACTGTTTGTATGAAAATACAAGATCTATACTGTTTTATGAAAATACAAGTAAACAGTGTAGACAGTTTTAATGACACACAACACAACAGATCTGATGACACAGTACAACAGATCTGACACAATACAACAGATCTGACACTATACAACAGATCTGATGACACAATACAACAGATCTGATGACACAATACAACAGATCTGACACTATACAATAGACCTGATGACATACTATGCAACACATCTGATGACACACCATACAACAGATCTGACACACAATACAACAAATCTGATGACACTATACAACAAATCTGATGACACACCATACAACAGATCTGATGACACACCATACAACAGATCTGATGACACACCATACAATAGATCTGATGACACAATACAACAAATCTGATGTGATACTATACAACAAATCTGATGACACTATGCAACAGATCTGATGACCCACCATACAACAGATCTGATGACACTATACAACAAATCTGATAACACACAATACAACAAATCTGATGACACTATACAACAAATCTGATGACACACAATACAACAAATCTGATAACACACAATACAGCAAATCTGATGACACTATACAACAAACTTGATGACACACTATACAACAAATCTAATGACACTATACAACAGATCTGATGACACACCATAAAGCAGATCTGATGACACACTATACAACAGATCTGACGACACACAATACAACAAATCTGATGACACTATACAACAGATCTGATGACACTATAAAACAAATCTGATGACACACTATACAACAGATCTGACACACAATACAACAAATCTGATGACACTATACAACAGATCTGATGACACACTATACAATAGATCTGATGACACACTATACAACAAATCTGATGACATACTATACAACAAATCTGATGACACCATACAGCAGATCTGATGACACACAATTTGATGACACTATAGAACAGATCTGATGACACACAATACAACAAATCTGATGACACACCATACAAAAAATCTGATGACACTATACAACAGATCTGATGACACACCATACAACAAATCTGATGACACACTATACAACATATCTGATGACACACAATAGAATAAATCTAATGACACTATACAACAAATCTGATGACACACCATACAACAAATCTGATGACACACTATTCAACAGATCTGATGACACACCATACAACAAATCTGATGACACACTTTACAACAGATCTGATGACACACAATACAACAAATCTGATGACACTATGCAACAAATCTGATGACACACTATACAACAGATCTGATGGCACACCATACAACAGATCTGACACACAATGCAACAAATCTGATGACACTATACAACAAAATCTGATGACACTATGCAACGGATCTGATGACACAATACAACAAATCTGATGACACTATACAATAGATCTGATGACACAATACAGCAAATCTGATGACACTATACAACAGATCTGATGACACTATACAACAAATCTGATGACACACTATACAACAGATCTGACACACAATACAACAAATCTGATGACACTGTACAACAAATCTGATGGTACTATACAATGGATCTGATGACACTATACAACAAATCTGATGGCACTATACAACAAATTTGATGATACAACAGATCTGATGACACAATACAACAAATCTGATGACACCATACAACAAATCTGATGACACTATACAACAAATCTGATGACACTATACAACATCTGATGACACAATACAACAAATCTGATGACACAATACAACAAATCTGATGACACTATACAACAGATCTGATGACACTATACAACAAATCTGATGACACTATACAACAGATCTGACACACAATACAACAAATCTGAAGACTGTACAACAAATCTGATGGTACTATACAATGGATCTGATGACACACTATGCAACAAATCTGATGGCACTATACAACAAATCTGATGACACTATGCGACAGATCTGATGACACTATCAAATAAATATGATGACACACTATAAAACAGATCTGGCACACAATACAACAAATCTGATGACACTGTACAACAAATCTGATGACACTACAACAAATCTGATGACACTACAATGGATCTGATGACACACTATGCAACAATTCTGATGGCACTATACAACAAATCTGATGACACTATGCAACAAATCTGGACACTATACAACAAATCTATACAACAAATCTGATGACACTATACAACAGATCTGATGACACACTATACAACAAATCTGATGACACACAATACAACAGATCTGATGACACATTATACAACAAATCTGATGACACACTGCACAACAAATCTGATGACACTATACAACAAATCTGATGACACACTATACAACAAATCTGATGATACACTATACAACAAATCTGACGACACTATACAACAAATCTGATGACACACTATACAACAAATCTGATGACACACTATACAACAGATCTGATGACACACTATACAACATATCATTATTTTGAGTAATGGAACTACAGACTTGGAAATCTTACTCCCGATGTACAAATGCAGCATTCTGATTGGTCAGAATATTTTCATGCAAGATTTAGAGTTGAATTAATTTTATAATGGAGGGGCCTGCTTCTGTCTTGTTCACAGTTGGTTATGTGCTGTACATGGTTAAATACAGTAAATTGTATTTCTTGTACCATAATAATACAATATAATGAATTTGACCTTGGCACTCTATAGCCTTTCTCAGGGCAAAGCACTTACATGACCTTGGCACTCTATAGCCTTTCTCAAGGCAAAGCACTTACATGACCTTGGCACTCTATAGGCTTTCTCAGGGCAAAGCACTTACATGACCTTGGCACTCTATAGCCTTTCTCAGGGCAAAGCACTTACATGACCCTGGCACTATATAACCTTTCTCAGGAGCTTAGCACTTATGTGACCTTGGCACTCTATAGCCTTTCTCAGGGCAAAGCACTTTCATGACCCTGGTACTATATAGCCCTTTCTCAGGGCAAAGCACTTCTAAAGCACTTACATGACCCTGGCACTATATAGCCCTTTCTCAGGGCAAAGCACTTCTATTGCCTTGGTACTTTATAGCCTTTCTCAGGGCAAAGCACTTACATTACCATGGTACTCTATAACCTTTTATGAGATATGTGCCATTAAACACCAGATAAAGAAACAAAACTTGAAAGGTCTTGTTTGCATGGTCACACTTTTATTTATAGATAAGTTTAACTAAATTACCTATAATAACCTAGCTGTAAAGTATTGTCCCTGACTTTGCATGTCAACTAACTCAGAATTTTCCCACACCCCATTTGCATGCTGCTTGCTGATAACAGGATGCTACAATGGATATGCAAAGAATGGAAGAAGAGAGACGAGTGATACAGAACAGCTTGCAGCAGACAGCAGATGAAATCACAAATCAGCTTGCCACTACGACCACTAGGAACACAGATCTGGAGAAAAGGAAACAGGTATTAGGGTGGATCATACAGGAAATTGTAAAATTTAATATGGTTGTTTGTGATTTTTGTGGTCTGATAGCATTGTGTTAACAGGTAGAATCTGTTTTCCAGTTTTTCTTGGCACCATGATGGCACATGCATGCCTTATAGGTGGTAGGTTCACTACAAGTTCTTTCCAGTTTCCTAAACCTTAAACCTTTAAGATTTGCCTAAGTCACCACATAGTCTGTCTTGAGTCATAAGAACTAATAATCTTGGGAGTTTTAATACCTTAAAAAGCGAAGAGATTTCCATTAAAGAGTTGCTTATGGAGACAGTATTTTGTACATGGGGGCAGTGTTTTTAAAAGTAAAACTTAGACTGAAAAAGAACTCACTATATAGGGAAGAATAGCTAAACAGCAAAATCTTCTCTTTTATTTCTAAGGCTGCAACATTTACCAAAATATCTAATGTAGTTTACAGTAGCTGAAATGATTCCATTTAATCAAAACAATTAGAAACTCAACTTTTTCCCCTATCTACCTTCTAGGCTTACTGAACAGCTGACTGTTATTATAATGTGCATGCCATACCTTGATCATCTTGCTGTATTTCCTTTACCTGTTATTATGATAGGATTCAGTCTGTGACTTGTCTTTCTTGAATATATCTGACAGTTTCAGTAAAACATTCCTAGGATTGTAACAATATTGTTTCCTGCTGTTACATATATGTACATTATGAAAAAATTGATAATGGAACCAGGTGTACTGCCTAGACATGTACAGGGGATATGTTTGTTGGATCTGCAATGACAGAGAACAAACTTGAAATGGTGTTTCTTTAAAATATAATGATGGTAACCAAAGGGCTATTAACAAACATGTTCAAAGGTATATACTGAAGTTGAAATAAATTTGTATCAGCATTATCAGTAAATCAACTTGATGTGTAATCTTGTGTAATGTACGCAATAACCAATTTTCATCAATTTCTGCTTTTTCTAGCAGTGCCATGCTCAGTGTGAAGATCATAGATACATACTTTAAGAAAAGAATTACCATAAAAATTTGACTAAACAATCTTCTTAAGTAAAGCTGTGGAAATATATACAGTATTCCCCCGTTATAATGTGGTAGTTGGGGTTCATAACCACCAACTGCATTATGTACCGAACAGCAGTGTAGCAAAAATGATTGAAAATTATATGAATGAGTGTATGTGTGTGTTTGAGGGGGGGGGGGGAACAAAACGCCAATGAAACGTATAGTAATAATGTTAATTTATGTAAATTAGGTATGTTTTTTTCACTGCATGGTATTTATACATTGAATTTTATCCAATAATAATGTTATCAAAAGCAAATAAAGATATAATACCAAGCTTCAGGTTGTTTTCTTTCAGCCCATATTGTCGTACATTTGATAGATTAGATCATATGAGTAACACAAAAACAAGGATGTAAACCCCCCACTTTAATAAATATACTTGCCAATTATAATTTCTATCTACAGCTGCATTGTCATCAAGTTTAAAGCGATTTAAATTGATGAAAAAATATCATGAATTGCAAAGAAGAAAAAAATGATTAAATTGAGGCCAATGCATCCTGATGTTAAGAGCTTGATTCTTTTTTAATTAAGAGCCCACAGTGACATATTTACCAATTCTAAACACATTTTGCAATTAAACAAATGAACATCTATCTGTAAAATTGGTCCATGAGTAGTGTCAAGTCATTTTGTCCATAAAATGTCTCCTCTTCAGTTCAAAACTCCAGTTACATATGCTGATTTGCAATTCAGTGAAGTCACACCATGTGCAGCATGCTTTTAGCAATTCTAAAACATAGAATATCAGAGATAATGAAAGATAAGAATCTTACATGTATGTAATCCCATTAAAATCCCATGATGTCCGAAAGAAACATATTTGTTCACAAAAAGTACTAATCCAAATAGAATAAGCACTGTTCACTCACATGATGTGTATTCCCTACTTGAAGTAGTTCATGATTTTATGTTGTTTGAGACTAGATCGTTCTTATTTTTATGCAAAGTCTATGATTTTTCTCAGCTGCATAATCTTCAAGGGCTCAATGTCCTGGTTTTCTAACCACGTGAGTCCTTTCTCGAATGCAAATATGGCTTCGGAAACAACAGGGTGTGCTTCCAGTGGGTCCTCCACATCACTCTCAATAGTAGATCCTACTTCCTGTTGATAAGGATCTATGTTTTCTCTTTTGGCACTTCGGAAAAACTGTACGGTTTCATTATTAGTCTTACATTCAACAGTTGGGCAGTCCTTATCAATGTTGATCCAGTGCTGAACATCGTCAAACGATTTCAAATGTCCTCGTAGCACAGCTTCAGCCTCTTCAGCATTCTCCTCCATGAATCCCTCAAAATCACTATCCTCCTCTTGCTCTTTTGCATCTTGGAAAGCTCCCTTTAGTCTCTTTTTCCCAGCATCTCTCCATGCACCTGTGAGTCACACTTTCCCATGATTCCCCTCAAGATACATCACCTCCTTCAAGTTTAACTTCTTCAATTCATCTGGGCTGCACTGCAACAGATCACAGAAAGTAGTGGCAAGTACAAAAGACATGCCGCCTCTAATCCTTTCTGTGATCTATTGCTGTCCAGGTGTCAATAAACAATGACCTACAATAAGCTGGTCTTTTATATGATCGGCGAGCTGTGTTTACAGAGATTAAGTCACTGATCTGCTGGTGTGACTTTAGTGCTAAAGGCAAATTCAACAGTCCTGTGTACTGTAATCAAATACAATAGTTGGCACGGATCAGTTACAATTCGGGCTTATTAGAGACATGGGTAATTTAAAGTGTGCAATAGCCTGTTAGGAATTCAATATCTGACATTGCCTGAATACAATAGGGGCTAATTAGAGTCAAACAGTGACTGTAAAAACATGTTTTGGTGATGTCCAAATCAAATATAGTAGTTTTGATGTATAGTTTTCAGCTGATATATGTTGAAAATTAAAACAAAAAAATTAAATAATAATTTTCATAATTTTGGTTATGAGGTCCATAGCATTACCGTGTTATATCTGAAATCGTGTTATAGTGAAGCGCGTTATAATGGGGGAGTACTGTAATTTAATTGGAATAGGTAGTTCTTGTGTAAAGTGACAGCTATGTGCATATTTGTTGACACATTTATCGATTTTGTAAATGTTTACAGGCAGTAAACTAAACTAAGCCATTTACATGTGTAAATGTTGCAGCCTTATTTATATATATGACTTTTGAATTGGATGCTTTTCTCAAGACTATGTGAATGTGTAGGAATAAATTGAATGAATCTAAGGTTTATCTTGCTTTTTGAGTGATTTATACTTGATTAGTTTGCTGATGCATTTTGAATTTTCACAGTCATTTTCAGCTGCATTGTTGTCATGTACAGTCTCCCAGTTAAATAACAATGTTTTAACTGTTTGACATAATTGGGCATGCTGATGCATCTTGGAATTTTGATTTGATTCAAAATACAGGTGTGCTGAATGATCACAGAATTGTGAGTAGAAATTTCCCAGCATAACTTTTAACAAATATTGATACAGGAATTGTAATCCAGAATCATTTTTTCCTATCTTGTACAATTCCCTGTTTACCGCATAACACTAAATTCTCTGCTACCTCCCAACTCCTTGTTTTGTGAGACCAACAGTCCAAGTTAGCTGCATGCTGCTGCATCATGGAAAATTTGTCTTTCTATCAGACTTCCAATGAGACTAACTTATTCTCAGTCTATCTGTTTATCATTTAGGCCTCTGGCTTAGAGTCATTTTATGAAGGCTGGAAAAGGAGTGAGGTAATTTATTCTGTAATGCATACATATGTTTATCATAGAAAATGCATTTCAGATGCCCCATGTTTTTTTTTTTTTATGTCATTAATGGAGTTTGTGTGTGTGTGTGTGTGAGAGAGAGAGAAAGACAGAGAGAGAGTGAGAGAGACTTGGGCAAGTGATATAGAACATTTTTCCTTTCCCCAGATCTGCATGTAGTTGTTAAACATTTATGTAATGCACACAATCATGCCAAATGAAAGATCAAGGCAGCTACCATACATTTATGTCCAGACCAATCCATTTTCAATCTGTTTCATTGCATCATCGATGGAAATGTGTGTGTGTGTGTGTGTGTTTCAAGAGAAAGAGAGAGATATTTGGAAATTGCCAGATTGCAAAATTAATACATTACCACAGTTGGACTTACTGGAAGAAGGAAGAGACTGATTCAGAATGCTGCATTTCAATCTGTCCAGTGTCATTTTTTTTATTACTAGATAAGTGCGAGTTCAAAACCCCAAACAACAAATTGTGTAAATTTATTACAAACCATTATCACCTTGTATATGCCCACCACAGGGTGGAGCATATAATGCCATGATACCATCGTCCATCAGTCTGTTCCCAATTTGTTTCCGCACTGTAACTCCAGTTCTCCAACATCTACCATTACCAAATTTGGTAAATAGCTTGCATTTGGGGAAAGGAAGAAGCCTATATATTTTGGAGTCAAAAGGTCGAGGGTCAGGATCATTGTGGCTGAAAGAAGAAAAAGGGTTCTTGCACAATAACATTAGTTCTACATCACAGCCTGGACCAAGCTTTGCAGATGGCTTGCACTTGAGGCACACAAAAAACTATTGGTTTGGGGGCATAAAGGTAAAAGATCACTGATTGAAAGAAGAAAAATGGTTTTCACACAAAAACTTTAGTTCTACATTACAAACCTAGACTAAAGTTTTTGGCTGCCATCACATGGAGCAAGGTAGAAGGCTATTGGTTTTGGGGTATAAAGGTCAAAGGTCAAGGCCACTGGCTGAAAAAAAGTAAAATGGTTTCTACACAAACATTTGAGTTCTCAACCATGAATAGTTTACACTTTGGGTAGGAAAGAAACCTATTGATTTGGGGTTCAAAAGGTCAAATATCAAGATCACTGTGATGGAAAGAAGAAACATGGTTTTTGGATAATACATTTTGAACCAGTCTTAAACCACATACTTTGACCAAAATGTGTGCAGGGCTTGGATTTTAGGTATGGGAGAGACCTATTGATTTTGGGTTCAAAAGGTCCAGGTCATTGTGACTCAAAGAAAATGCACTTGCACAACAAATTTTGTTCTAGAGTACTTTTCTTGAGCAAACTTTGTGGATCTCATGCACTTAGATTAATAAAGGAACATATATATTCTGGGCTCTAAAGGTCAGAGGTCATGATCATGATAAGTTTAAAAAGAAAATAATGGTTTCTGCACAGCAAGTTTAGTTCAAGACCATTTAACTTGACCAAAGGTCAAGGTCATTGAGACCTGTGGATCAGTAAGCAACCAGTGCCTGCATAGAGGGCTATTAAAGATGCGGAGGGATTATAATGCACTGTTCACAGTACTCTTGTTATGCTTATATATTTGATGCTTTTTCAGATTTTAGAAACTACAAAATATCATAGTTTTTATTTCTTAAGGTTGTTTGCTCTTGTCAAATCAATGTTTACTGTATAGCTCAAAATGACATCGTAACATTATAAAGTCATCATTATTACATCTTGTTACTTCAGTAGTCATAGTGCTGTGAAGTCTGGGTGAGATTGGTTGTATGATGACATGATTGCAACTCCAGTCTCTTATTGAACAATGAACACAATGACTATTGAATTTAATAACAGTACTTTGAAAGAAGAATGAGAGTGAACAAAAAAGAAAAAACACCTTGGGAATCCGTTAGTGATTCATGTCCTGCTGTAAATCAGCTTTGCACGACTGCTGTAAAGGATATACAGTTTTCTTGATGTATTTGAAAATATTAATGCACAACCTTCAACTAGTGTCAAATTGGTAAATTTTACTCATTTAGTTTTTATCTTATGAATGTTTGGTGACTATTGACCTTATCAGTTGCTTTTCTATGTAATGGTCATTATTGTGGGGAAAAGATATTTAATTCTTGTGCAACAAAATGTACACTAACCTATACAGTTTTTTCTTTGGACCCTTAACTACCGTATATACTTATGTATAAATTAATACCAACTGCAAACTGCATATACCCAGATCTGCCATCGCATAATGTGCTGGCAGATCTGGGTCTATGCAGATTGTAAGGACTAATTAGGACAAACAACATAGACCCTGATCTGCCAGTGCATTATGTGATGGCAGATCAGGGTGTATGTTGTTTGCATTTGGACCCGGCTTATACGTGAGTATAAACAATATGTAAAAATATACATTTTTCAACAAGTTAAATACTGAGATAATTCAGCAGTAATAATCTTTATATATTGATGTATGAAAGGAATGAGTAGAAGACCTCTCTTTTTTGAATATTTGAACAATAAGCAGATCATGAATTAAGAATGAATTTAGAGATCAAAATACATTTTATTTCCCCAAAGTATATAAAAATAACATTTATCATTTTTGTTCATTTCCAATTTTGGAAGATGGATTACTCCAAAAGGAGCAATTATCTAATTATGTATCATATTCCCTGCAGAGCTGAGTGTTTAGATTTTTATGACAAGGGAAAAAAGTGACACTAATTTATTGTAAGAAAATTCTCACACACTTGATGATATCTGATTTGTAGACTGATTATCAATTTGTGTTTCCAATTTAGGAGCTTGAAAGTCAAGTACACTTTCTAGAAAAGACAAAGACCAGTCTTGAAGAACAGCTTCAGTCTACTGAGGAGCAAAAGACAAATTTAGAATCTCAACTGAAACAGACATTGGAAGAAAAGGAGGCTGAGTATGATGATCTGACCAATCAGATTGCAACATTACAGGGTGAAATTGCTCAGATGAGGGAGGATAAGCATTCAGTGGAACAGCAACTGAACAGCCAGTTAGCTAACTTACAGGTTAGTCTAAGTAAATGAATCTAGTTGTTTCAAATGATACATACATGTCACATAAAACTACATAGATGTTTTGTTCTGAGTTGGCAGTAGAAACACAGTATGATATGGCATACAACCACGACTTATTCCTGTGCCATACCAGGTGGCAGTAGAAACACAGTATGATATGGCATACAACCAAGACTCCTGTGCCATACCAGATGGGTTCTCTTTTGGCTTGAAACAAAATTCAAGGCTAATTACTGTGCCATACCAGATGGGTTTTTCACTGAAAGACTTCTTATGATGTCTAGTTGGTCCTAAATGAAAATTATGCTGATCTGACATCCAGTATGGCCACTGTGGCAGCCATCTTGAAAATCTTGTTCTTTTTACTCCTCCTGAATGGAAAGTCATATCAACATGGGGTTTTCACTAAAAGACTTATGATAGTTGGTCCTAAATGGAAATGGTGCTGATCTGATCTCCAATATGGCAACCATTGTGGCAGTGTGCAAAATCGCCGCCAGCCTGCAGGTCCAGTGCCAGCTAATTTCGTGATGGACTAGGGCAAACAATAAGTAGCCAGTCCATCTGGCCAGTTGGATTTTAAGTATATTGAGTAAATTAAATATACAAATTGTATATTTTATGATATTAAAAGAAGTAATAGAAACTAAGCGCAAAATAAATAAAAGTTGATTGCTTCTTATGACCACTTGCGAATCTGGGTGAGATGAAAAGATAAATAACTTGCATTTAGTCTGCATTCAATAGACACTTGTAGCTTCAGTTAAAACTCTTCTACTTTTATGCAATGTCAGATTACATATGCTACTGCTGATTCCCAACGTCAGCATGTGAAGGTATTGGGCTGCCTGGAAGCCACCAAAGACTAAACCAAACACAGCCAAGGAAAAAAAGAACTATTAAAAAAGAATATGACACTATCAAACAAAAGCAATGTGTTAAAAATAGTTGGGTTACAGACTTTGCTTGGAATATAGAAACAGGATGCATCTTAAGACCATGGCAATGCTGTTAGCTGTTCATCGGCATTCTGCTGATGTCAATGCATTTGATTCAGTTCCAGCAAAGCTGGAACTCATCTTTCCACAGACCTAATTTCAAGGGCAACTGTATTTTGTATACCAGAACCTCATCTTTGGAGGCTGGGTCTAGTTTTGATACTGTCAATGATGACAAGTCATTGGATGAGGATCCTGATTCTTATTCTATGATTCAGACTGGTCATCAATGGCAGCAACATATTCTGATGCCGAGCCTCAAGATGAGTTAGATATGGATCTGGATCAGCTGGACAGGAAGCATCATTGTCCTGGTCAGTAAACAGTGGCCATGTTATGAATTTAAAAAAATTTAATAAATCTGACATACGATATATATATCTTTTTATTTTTTTTATTTTTATTTTCCATGTCTCATTATATAAATAACTAAGGGCTAATATCGTGTCTACCTGCATTTTTATCATCGAGTCATTGACTACATTTTATCATTGAGTCATTGACTACATTTTATCATTGAGTCATTGACTACATTTTATCATTGAGTCATTGACTACATTTTGTCTTCTTGTATGATGAAATGTAGGACCAGAGGGTTATGGACAGGACCAGTAGCATTTTCAGGTTACTGGTCCTGTGGGCTTGCAGGATTTTTGGTGAGTTTCACACACTGATTGTGGCCATCTTGAAAATCTGGTTATTGCAAATCCATTTGGATGGATGGTCATATCTACAAGGGGTTTTCACTGAAAGACATCTTATGATGTCTAGTTGGTCCTAGATGAAAATGGTGCTGATCTTATATCTAATATACAGCATCCCTTTTGAATATCTTGTTACCACTCAAGAATATCAGAGATGGTTTCAACAGTCAACATTTGAAAAGAAGAAATGGTCTTATCTTGGATTACTGAAAATTCTTTTTGCCTAGTAGTGTGTCAGTCCCTTTGAGGGACTATGTTTTTTTTTAAACAAAGGGCTATTGTTATAACCATCTGTGTGTCTGTCCATCCATTCTTTGGTCAGACAATTTGTCCTGTATTATATCTCCAAACCACTGAATAGAAATTCATGTAACTAAAAAGATTTGCTTGTCCATATGATAGCCATGCGCACAAGGGAAATTATTTTTGGCAGCCTTCTCTTGATCCCTGGGAGAGAGAACAAAGAGTCTTGTATACCAAATTTTCCATTTCAATTAAATATTTTTGACAAATCTGTATTTTTGTAATCAGAGCAGGTAGATTCATAAAATACTGTATTTAAAAGATTTTTAGTCACAGTCCCAATGTCATTGTCATGGGTTGGGGTAGGTAATTGGGAATATGGGCATCCTACAGTCCCAATGTCATTGTCTGGGTCTGGAGTGGGGAATGTAATTGGGAATATGGGCATCCTACAGTCCCAATGTCATTGTCAGGGGTGGGGTGGGTAACAGGGAATATAGGCATCCTATTTCAGATTGGAAAGTATGTAAAAGTATGGGATTTATAATGATGAGCCATTAAAGTTGCTATAGTTTCAGAATTTAAGCTTCTTGAAAGATTTCTTCTTTTACAAAGATGAGCATAAAAACACTTAAGCATAATTTTTAATGACAAACTTTCAATCAATATCCAGTTGAATATATTCACTTTCACAAATAGTTGTAACTAAATTGAAATGTATATTAAACACATGTATTGAATATATGCCATATCAAGGATGTGAGATTAAATGGATATGTAAAATGGTAATCTTCACTGTCAAGGGTTATCAATCCACTTAAATCCACATCAGTCCTTGGCATATGTAGCTATCCAAAACAGTGTTTCTAGTGGATGAAAGAGTTAGTGCCTATAGCAAGCAAAATCAATTTTGACCAATGAGAGAGCTCATTACTTGACCTCTTAGGCATTCAGTATGGTGACTTCTGTGATGTCCGCATGCCATTACTCGAAAGGTTTAAATTGGAGAAACTTTCATGCGACATGTGTAATTGTCTACAGAAGTCACACTATAACTATTCTCATCTATTTTCCTGGTTAAATATGACAATCTGATTGGATGACATTCATCTACATCCAGACAGGATAGCAGAGTGGTAAATACAAACATGATAATCTGATTGGATCACATTCGTCTACATCCAGACAGGATAGCAGAGTGGTATATACAAACATGACAATCTGATTGGATGACATTCATCTACATCCAGACAGGATAGCAGAGTGGTATATACAAACATGACAATCTGATTGGATGACATTCATTTACATCCAGACAGGATAGTAGTGTGGTATATACAAACATGACAATCTGATTGGATCACATTCAACTACATGTAGACAGGATAGCAGAGTGGTATATTCAAACATGACAATCTGATTGGATCACATTCATCTACATCTAGACAGGATAACAGAGTGGTATATGCTATTTTGGCTGCTTATATATGCCAACGGTCAATGTGGAATGAAGTGTCTCGATGACCCTTGGCTAGTGAAGATGGTCAAAAGTTATGTCTCAACTTTTATTTGGCATGTCTGTTTCTTGTTTCATTATGTCTCCACTATTATTTGGCATGTCTGTTTCTTGTTTCATTATTATGTCTCCACTATTATTTGGCATGTCTGTTTCTTGTTTCATTGTGTCTCCACTATTATTTGGCTTGTCTGTTTCTTGTTTCATTATATCTCCACTTTTATTTGGCATGTCTGTTTCTTGTTTCATTATGTCTCCACTATTATTTTGCATGTCTGTTTCTTGTTCATTATGTCTCCACTTTTATTTGGCATGTCTGTTTCTTGTTTCATCATCTGGTGATGAATCTTTTTCTAACCATACATTTTTTTTTCTTTTAATGAATTTATTTGCAAAATGTATTTGTAAGTACTCACTGTTTATAATTGTAGTCTGAGTTGAAGGAAAGTCAGGAATCAAGGCGCAGTTTGGAGGAACAATTGAAGCAGACAATAGCTGAACTTCAAGAGCAGTTGGATCAAGTGACTGCAGACTATGAGAGCACGGAGAAACAGCTGAACAGTGACATTGGAAATCTTCATAAAAAACTGATTGGTAGGTCACATTGAATTGTCGTACTATGTTTTCTCTATAATAAACCGATCACCATTGTTGAGATAGCTCTCTTTTTTTTGCAATAAATTCTTACATAAAATTGAATAATATGTTAATTATATATAGTGAAATCTATCTATTGAGGTCACTCAAGAGAAAACAGATTTTGTCCTTTATTGACAGGAATTTATTATATACAGGTGAAATGCAAGTTTACTTATGAACAGAGGTTCATAAATGTTGTTGTTTATGGGCAAGTGACCATTATATGGAGGTGTGTCCACCAAGACTGACTTCACTCTACTGATGAAATTTTAATAAAAATTAGACAAGAAATTTTAAAGTTATGTGTTTGAATTGATACATGCTATACCATAACAGTTACAGAGCTGCAAATCAGAAAGTTTGACAAACTTTCAATGAAGCTGTAATTATTTTATGACTCACACCCGAACAGCAGGTGTATTGGTCAGTGGCCTATAGGATCTTGCAGTGTTCAATTTTGACAGACAGTTGGGCACACTAGCGGTTCTGCAGTTTTGTATTTGAGTTGGAATGAATGAATAATAATCCCAGTTCAATCCAACATGACAGTTAGAAAATAAAAGGACTAGCACATTCTTGTTGTGATTAGATCATACATACAGAAAAAGTGAATGTAGTCAAGAGGGGTAAAGTGATTCAAGAATGCTGTATTACCTCCTCTAGCATGGCTTCTCACGCAGAAATAATTATGAGATTTTCAGTTACAAAAAAAAAATTATTCATACATTCATCTTTAGAAAAAAGCCTGGATTTCTTGATTAATGTAACTCAGCTTTTTGTCACAATTTACAGTGCTATCATCTGATATGGCATATTTTAGAAAACCTTGTTTTATTTTTTATTAAAAGTATGTATCAGTTGAATATAACTTAGTTCTTAGATCATTGTGCTTTGATTAACACAGATAGTCAGACCCTTCATTTTTCCTGCACCTTATTTTAAATTTTAAATAATTTTAAATAGTACAAAATTTTTTGGGAAAACAAGCAAGTTTCTTTTAAAGTTGATGCAAGATTAAAATTTCAAGTTGGAACATAAACTAAGGAATGTTTTACCTGTACTCAGAACCTGCCAATTGAGTAGTAAACCATCTGGCCATGAAACTGCTGTGATTATCCTAATTATCACGTGGATTAACTAAAGGTGTTGTCAGTAGGCAGCAATAAAAACAGCTGACATGCTCCACAACTCGCAATCAAGCAATTCCCTTAACATATTAAGCCGTGAGCTAAACTGGGTTTATGTGAGTTTCACAAGTTCTTACAGTTTCAGTTTTATTCAGAGGCGTATTTCCCCCTTGGCAGCATAATATTTTTATGTATTGGTTAGGTCCTCAATCCTATGATTGGAGTGCAAATCATGGTATTCTGCAGTTAAATTCCTGAACCAGTCTAAGTGATTTGGCTCCATTACATATTAGGGCAGTGATCGCCATATTTGGAGTTTTGGTGTTGAGATCACTTCAAGCCTTTCTGAAGGAAAACATAGATTATCTTTTGGATTTTCAGAGATAAGATAATATGAATAGATGTATATTGTTTTGGCAATCAATTCTGTTGGTAAAGACAATCTTTACACTATTAAAAAATATCTATATTAGATCAGGGTTGCATTTGTAGACAAAGTTTCTGGTGAGCCTTAAAACCAATGGCAGTACCAGTACACAGTGAGCTGACTGTCATAGTTTTACAAACAAAGAGAAAACCAGACAACAGAAATGAAACTAGAATTTTTTATTTGTAAAGGGACATTGAAACATCATGCAAGTGTTCTCAATTTGCAATCCAAGATATAATTGCAACCTGGTTCACCTACCTAGTCATTGTACTTGCTGGGTGCATCTATACTTAATTGTGACAAGAAAAATATTAAATTTCCTGACAGTATTCAGGAAATTGGTTATTTTCATTTGTACACAAATTAACCAGACAGAGGGAAAAGTAATTTTGTAGTGTCTGGATATTTGGGTTAATGATGGTATTGTAATATATATGGATCATACAGGGTTGGCTCTCTACAAATGTTTGCCAGAGCACAAGGGAAGAATTGGAGCTCAGTAGTTCAATGTCTTTCATGAGTACTCTGGCAAATGTTTGCCAGAGCACAAGGAAAGAAGAGTACTCTGTTGCTCTTTCATGAGTACTCTGGCAAATGTTTGCCAGACCACAAGACTTAGAGTTCAAAGGTTCAGAATCTTTAAATGACAAATTGTTGCAAGAGCACAAGAGAATAATTAAAGCTCAAGAGTTCAAGGTCTTTCATGAATACTCTGGCAATTGTTTGCCAGATCACAAAGGAAGAATTTGAGCTCAAGGATTCAAAGTCTTTAATGAGTATTCTGGACAGTATTTGCCAGAGCACAAGGGAAGAATTAGAGTTTGTGGGTTGAAAGTCTTTCATAAGTACTCAGGGAAATGTTTGTCAGAGCACAAGGAAAGCACTAGAGCTTGAGGGTTCAAAGACTTTCATGAGTACTCGGCAAGTATTTGCAAGAGTACAAGGAAAGAATTTGAGCTTTAGGGTTCAAGATCTTTCATGAGTACTCGGCAAGTATTTGCAAGAGTACAAGGAAAGAATTTGAGCTTCAGGGTTCAAGATCTTTCATGTGTACTTGGCAAGTATTTGCAAGAGTAAAAGGGAAGAATTTGAGCTTCAGGGTTCAAGATCTTTCATGAGTACTTGGCAAGTATTTGCAAGAGTACAAGGGAAGAATTTGAGCTTCAGGGTTCAAGATCTTTCATGAGTACTCTGGTAAATGTATGTATGTAGCATACAATGTATGGTTGTTATTCCTACCTGATCAATAACTAAATACCAAAATGGATTTTTTAAAGATGAAAAAACTCTAGCAGCATGTAAAATTCTGATGCTTTAATGCAGCTGACAATTTTATGCATCAAGCTAGTTAAAGCTAGCTTAGTCGTGTAAGAATGAATTAGATATAGGTGTCACTTTTCTGGTGGTTACTGGAGCATATTTGTCTACAGTGTTGACACTTTTTTAAACTTTAAAAAGTCATACATCATTATGCTGTTCACTGACATGACACAAAATTTCAGGTGAAGCCTTGTTTTGTAATGAGGATCAGTGGACTTCGAAATTTTGCTCTATACCCTGCTCGCACTTATTTGCACAAGAAAATTAATTATAGTACATGTATGTAAAAAATATATAATTTGTACATACTTTTCTCTTCAACTTGTAGAAAGAAAATTTATAAATTTGAGGAAAATCAAAGCAATATTTTCTAAGTTCAAAGTTTCTAATATGTGTCCTGTATTGTTCAGTTTGTGAGATCAGTTCCCACAAGATGACCACCTGCATTGTGTAATATGTAATTACATCAGGCCTCAGCTGATAACTGTCACATTTGCTATTCTTAGATATGGAGTCAGTTTTTAAGTTATGCGCTTTGACATTTCAAAAAGGTCTGTGACTCAAAGTCAGTGTATTGTTTAAAGATAGTGATTTTGTGTTGTTGATATATTTTTTAGAAACAAGTATCCGTGAGGGGAAGGCCTTTATCCAAGATGCATTGGACCAGTTTGAAAATCCTTCATTTACAACTGTTAAGTGCACAGCTGGTAAGCCTAATGAAATTAACTTGGGATCAAGCAGATGTAGGAGAACCATGGGTTTGTCTTCTTGTTATTGTGGATCATAAAACTCACCTTTCCATAAAGGATGATAAAATGAAAAACTCAACCTTCAACAACAACAATAACTGCTGGATTTAGAGATTTTCCTTCTCGACCAACCTTTTAACTCACACTACCATCAGCACACACACAAACACAGGGTGAAAGTTACATACTGTGGCCACAGGTACAACACAGAGTTCTTGCCATCAGCACACACACAAACACAGGGTGAAAGTTATATACTGTGGCCACAGGTACAACACAGAGTCCTTGCCATCAGCACACACACAAACACAGGGTGAAAGTTAGATACAGTTTTAGTGGCCATATGTAATAAACAGAGTCCATGCCATCAACACACACAGACAAACACGGTGAAAGTTACATTCTGTTGCCACATGCTAACCAGAGTCCGTGCCATCAGCACACACAAACAAACACAGGGTGAAAGCTACATACTGTTGCCATGGATACTAAACAGTCCATGCCATCAGCCCACACAGACAAACACAGGGTGAAAGTTGCATACTCTAGCCACTGATACTAAACAGTCCATGCATTTTATACTTTTTTTCCTTCCTGTTTTTGAAAGAATACATGAAAAATAGTGAATATGTTGGTTTTATATGCCTGTCTTGCATCTGGTGTATTATGATACAGTTTCTGTCCATCCATGCATACGTATGTCGTTTAACATTTTTTGGTCAGGCCCATAACTTTGCAAGTCTTGGAGAAAGATTTTAATAAAACTTTGCCCAAGTATATCTAGATGGTGTATTGCATACCATAATCAAGTCCCCAGGTCAAAGGTCATATGTAAGTTTGCTTAACTACTTCTACACCATTAAGGTAAAAACTTTAAACTTTTGGAATATGATTTTTAGTGATCTTTAAATGTGTACAATAGTCTTTGACTGTTGCTCCAACTGTCTTAGTAATCAGTAACTGAGAGAACCTGAGGACATGCCACTCTGCAGCAGATTTCTAGTTGACAAATCTGACATTTTAGCTTTTTTTTCTTTTTACCGTGTAACACAAATATTTGATCAACTTTTAACATCAATAACAATGTGAATAAGACAGCTATGTTACATGAAAAAGACAAGGTTAATATGCAAGAAGTCAATTATCATTTGCAAAGTTGGAGTCTAAAAAAACAGTAACAGCAATTTAAAATGTTGTATGCATTGATTTGATGCTGATGAAATCATTTGTTTTCCCATAGAATTCCTATTAATGAGGGCAGAGCCAGTTTTAGCCAGTCTTAAGAATCTCCAGAAGTCAGTTAACATATACAGCATTAATCGAACGGGTAAGTGTTTAGTTTCTCTCATATTTAGTGCAGATACTTTCATTAAAATTTGTTATCTTTGTACCATAAAGTTACTCTTACACAGTAAGGAGTGTTAAAATAAAGAAAATACTTGTTTGTTCTTTTGTTGCCAGCCTATGTAGCAAAATGAAAGACAAAAGTCACAATGTTTTATGCTTTAAAATGACTTAGTTGTTGGAGTACAATGTTCTATGTTTTAAAATGACTTAGTTGTTGGAGTACAATGTTCTATGCTTTAAAATGACTTAGTTGTTTGAATACAATGTTCTATGCTTTAAAATGACTTAGTTGTTGGAGTACAATGTTCTATTCTTTAAAATGACTTAGTTGTTGGAGTACAATATTCTATGTTTTAAAATGACTTAGTTGTTGGAGTACAATATTCTATGTTTTAAAATGACTTAGTTGTTGGAGTACAATATTCTATGTTTTAAAATGACTTAGTTGTTGGAGTACAATGTTCTATGCTTTAAAATGACTTAGTTGTTGGAGTACAATATTCTATGTTTTAAAATGACTTAGTTGTTGGAGTACAATATTCTATGCTTTAAAATGACTTAGTTGTTGGAGTACAATGTTCTATGCTTTAAAATGACTTAGTTGTTGGAGTACAATGTTCTATGCTTTAAAATGACTTAGTTGTTGGAGAACAATGTTATATGCTTTAAAATGACTTAGTTGTTGGAGTACAATATTCTATGTTTTAAAATGACTTAGTTGTTGGAGTACAATATTCTATGCTTTAAAATGACTTAGTTGTTGGAGTACAATGTTCTATGCTTTAAAATGACTTAGTTGTTGGAGTACAATGTTTTATGCTTTAAAATGACTTAGTTGTTGGAGTACAATGTTCTATGGTTTAAAATGACTTAGTTGTTGGAGTACAATATTCTATGTTTTAAAATGACTTAGTTGTTGGAGTACAATGTTCTATGCTTTAAAATGACTTAGTTGTTTGAATATAGTTGTTTGAATACAATGTTCTATGTTTTAAAATGACTTAGTTGTTGGAGTACAATGTTCTATGCTTTAAAATGACTTAGTTGTTGGAGTACAATGTTCTGTGCTTTAAAATGACTTAGTTGTTGGAGTACAATATTCTATGTTTTAAAATGACTTAGTTGTTGGAGTACAATGTTCTATGCTTTAAAATGACTTAGTTGTTGGAGTACAATGTTCTATGTTTTAAAATGACTTAGTTGTTGGAGTACAATGTTCTATGCTTTAAAATGACTTAGTTGTTTGAGTACAATGTTCTATGCTTTAAAATGACTTAGTTGTTGGAGTACAATATTTTATGCTTTAAATGACTTAGTTGTTTGAGTACAATGTTCTATGCTTTAAAATGACTTAGTTGTTGGAGTACAATATTTTATGCTTTAAATGACTTAGTTGTTTGAGTACAATGTTCTATGCTTTAAAATGACTTAGTTGTTTGAATATAGTTGTTTGAATACAATGTTCTATGCTTTAAAATGACTTAGTTGTTGGAGTACAATGTTTTATGCTTTAAAATGACTTAGTTGTTGGAGTACAATGTTCTATGCTTTAAAATGACTTAGTTGTTGGAGTACAATATTTTATGCTTTAAATGACTTAGTTGTTTGAGTACAATGTTCTATGCTTTAAAATGACTTAGTTGTTTGAATATAGTTGTTGGAGTACAATGTTTTATGCTTTAAAATGACTTAGTTGTTGGAGTACAATGTTCTATGCTTTAAAATGACTTAGTTGTTTGAGTACAATGTTCTATGCTTTAAAATGACTTAGTTGTTGGAGTACAATATTTTATGCTTTAAATGACTTAGTTGTTGGAGTACAATGTTCTATGCTTTAAAATGACTTAGTTGTTCGAGTACAGTCTTCTTTACTTTAAAATGACTTAGTTGTTTTAGTACAATTGATATATATTACATTTCTGTAAAGGCGATAATATGCACTGTCATCCTGTCTGAAATGTGATATTTTTTTATCAATTAAATGTTTGTCAGCAAGTGCTCTAGTTGCTAAGAATAGCTGATGTATATGTACAGAACTTGCATGTATAACACTTTTTTAATGTACCTCATTGCTATACAAATGTAGTATTACCAGTTGGTGTAGATGTTGTATTAAAATCAGGTAATAGTGAACATTTTTCAATTTTCTTATGATGCAGTGTTTAAGACATAATGGTAAATATTCTCTTCACACTTAGAAAAACAAGTTTGCTAATGGACATGGTAGATCCTCAAGTCATTTCATCCACCCATCTGCCTGTTTGTCCATCACTAAATCATTTGTGTGAGTTACTGTCGTAGTTTTAATGGATTAAGTTTAAACTTGGTAGACAGTTATGACTCAGATATCATTCATTTGTTGTAATCTGATGAACCATTAAAGACTTATGCCCTCATACAGTAAAGCGCTATAGTGGGGGCATCACTTTACAGTGGACACATTTTTATGTTGCATAATTTTGACTAATTTAGGGTTCCATTGGTTTACAAAATATCCTTGGTTATAAAGTCAAATAATCACATTTATTGAAAATAATGATGTCCCTATGACTCTGGAACAAATACATTATATAAAAACAGGATCAAAACAGTTTGCATTCTTTGTACTTTAGGAAAGATTTATATTTTACCATATGATGAAGTCTTATGGATCATTTTTTTCCGCAGAGTTTTGGGAAACATTTTAATTTAGCAAATTGTGTATGCTTGTTTTTATACAAATTATGTACAAACAACAGTGGAACACATTCTTTTTGAGTGTGTTGACTTCCATCCTGCAAGGCAGAAGTATTTTGATGTGAATTTAATGAAGAAACTTTGATGATGATGTACCACTTGATAAAATCTCTGACTTTGTGAGGGAATGCAGTTTAAATAAAAAATTGTGACATACATTTTTCAGGATTTTACATGTTACTTTTGTCTTTTATTTGTATACCTTTGACAGAGTTTTAACATCTTTACCTTTTATTTTGTATCTTCTTGTACTTCATATTTAGATTTATTTTGGAAGTGTCTGTCTTCCTAAAGTTTTGTGCAATTCTTTTTTTTAGAATTTTACTTTTTATAGGCTCCATATAGCCATTTTTGTGCTGAGGTGCTCGCTATTCAACGCTAATATATACATACATACAAACTAGTTTTCATCAAAAGCTATGCTCAGTTGGCTTATGAAATTAAATTTTTCAAAATGGCTAAATTACATTTAAACTCACATAACACAACCTTGAACCAGTCTGATTACATAAGAATAAACATTTAAGAATAAAGACTTTTATATCCTTTGTTATGTCTTATTTATTGCAGGTTTAGAAACTTTTGTGGAGTGTATAACTGGCTTTGCACATCACATGGGGGACTGTCTAATCCATGGCATCGCCACATCGCATTCGACTGCACAAATTGAATCGGGAGAGGGTAAATTTTCTTTCTATTCCATATCTCTTACAATAAATTGAAGGGTTAAAAGCTGAAATAGTACTCTTTTTGCCTTGTATCATAATTCTTATATTATATAAAATATATTAATACAGTAAAATCTGTCTTGAGCGACCCCTGCTATGAGCAGCCACCTGTCAGATGCAACCAGCGACCACAATTTCTTGGTAAAATATGCATTTTGACACTGCAATGAATAACCACTTGCAAAAATAGAGATAAACTGCACTGACTTTTATTGAATCCTTTCTAACCATGACTGCTTAAAAAGTAAAAACTGTTCTAAACAAAAACAAAAACAAGAAAAAATTGGCTGGCTACAGTTTTTTTTATAGATGTTATAGGTTATGCATGTAGTGTCATATGTTATAGATTGCAAACCAGACTAAAGTACATGCAGATTTTTCTGAAATAACTGCTATGAACGACCATATGGCGATAACAGAAACAAACACCACTGACCTATATTTAATCCTTTGTAACCACAACTGCTTAAGAAGTAAAGACTGTTCTAAAAAAAATATTTAAAAAAAAGAGGTTGGCTACCAGTTTCCTAAAATGTACAGGTCATGCATATAGTGTCATTTGTTATAGACTGTAAACCAGACTAAAGTACATGTCACTAACTGCCATTGTAGTGCCAAAAATCATGTACATCATTTGTCTTTGGAGTTAATTCGTAATGCCTGGGGTGAATGAGGTCTCTGTCTTTGTCTTTAATACCAGTAAGTGAGACTCGTTTCCAGATTTTGTCATTGTTAAAGGCTTGTGTTGTTTGTTGCTTTTGTTTTTGATGTTACTGTGATTCGAGCCCACACCAAGCCATCATCTGTTCACCTTAGTGTAGCTGGTTACACCCTTTGTTTATAGAGTTTTTATGTCGTCAGTGAATTAAGCCTTTGACTTTTGTCTCTAAATAAATGTATTCACATCCTGGATGAGTTAATTATGTCTTTTTATTGCATTCATTGGTACATATACATTGTATATATATTCCATACTTGCCCAAAGCCTGATCAAAACCGCTACAGTCGTTATTGAATTTTTGATCACTGATAATGTTAACACCTAGCACCTTAATAACAATGGCAGAAGGTCCAATGAAAAAGAGAAAAATTCTAACACTGGAGGAAAGAATTAATGTAATTGAAAGAAGTGAAAAAGGGGAGTACGCTCACAAAATAGCAGCCAGTTTAAATGTCAGTAAAAATCAAATTCAGGGTGTTACAAAAGACAAGGATTCAATTAGAAACAAATTCATATGCTAATACATGTACATGTGATCTTCAAATATAAATGTGATTCATGTTTATTGATAGATGTACATCTTTATTGCTATATAAAATTATTTTCAGATGAATGCATGCAAAATTTTAACAAGAACTATGAATAAGAATAAAATATAAACAGTGCCGAGTTTCGACCTTGGAAACTGGTCTTTTTGTACAAACCTGTTATGAGAGACCACCTGTCTTGAGAGACTGCTTTTAGTTGGAGGAAGGGGCGGTCTCTCAAGACAGGTTTTACTGTATCATAAATGTGTGCATTTTTTATTCCTTTGTATATAATAGTAAATTGAGAATCTGACATATTTGCTAATTTGAGAAGACAGTACAGTACAGTGTCCACAGAGGACCTAAAAATCCTTGAAATCCTAAAATTATTTTGACTTTAGAAACCTAAAAAAGCCAAAAATAACTGATAGAAACCTAAATTTAAAAAAAAAACCTAAATATTTGAAAAAGTGATGAACGATTCAACCCTGACCCCACAAAAAATGCTTTTTTGCTCACGGTTTTTCATTAGGTTAGCATAGCGGTCAAGAAAGCACGTGAATTATGCAAATTAAAGACATCCGGTCATTTTATTCTATCATTCATTTGATAGACCCATAACGGCATATTGTTGTCGGATCATCAACAGCATTAGCATTGCGTTCGCTTCAATCTTTGCACAGTTCGAAGCCTGTTAGCTTCAATCTTTGTTGAGATTAAGATTCTTTTACCAGAAGTGTTTTAGAGTGCATCAACAGAGTAAGGGGCCATTGAGTCATGGTCTCCTTCGACAACACGTCCATCGTAGCATATCTCCGACATCAAGGAGGCTCACATGCCCCTTCTCTTTGCATTGAGGTGGAACCTCCTTTGCTGGATGCCTCGGAAGGGACAACCCTCCAAGCCAACCCCATTCCTCATAAAGCACCACATTCCGGGGAAGAAGAACGTATTAGCTAACAGTCTGTCCAGGTCGGGCAAAACAGTCTTCATGGAATGGTCTCTTCACCGCTCCATAACAGAGTCCCTTTTCTCTTTATGGGGATATTCAAATTTTTAATAAATCTTATGCTCACAATGGAGATAATCTTATAACTGCTTTGTGTCTTGAACCTACAAAAAATTTTAAAACCTTGAAAAAACTTTAAAAAACCTCAAATTTTAAAAGTTAATTTCACTTCTAACCCTGACAGTAGAACCTGTCTTGAAAGACCACCCCTTTTGCCAAAATATCATGGTCTGTCAAGTGTCATAACACCATATAATCAATAAATATGTGCATTGGGAATCTGGTCTTTCATGACAGGCAGATCTCTACACTATATAATCAATACATATGTGCATTGAGAATTTGGCCTTTCAAGACAGGTGGTCTCATAGTAGTGGTCTTTCAAGATTGGTTTTATTGTACTTACTGAGTTGAATAGTTTGTAATATTGGCAAGACTTGGTAAGCAAAATGTTTAATTTACATTACATGTTTCCCAAATTTCTTATGAAAGTAACACAAGATTCATTTGATCACTGAAATTAATCAGATTTTTTATGCCACCACCATGGTGTTACCGATGTGTATCCATCACAAATTTCATATCTGTGCAGTAACTTTTTAAAGACTTTGTGCGTTGAAACCAAAGTTGGTATTAGGCATTCTTTCATAAAAGGTCTAGGTCAGGTTAGATTTTTGCCAGTTTACATCAAATTTGACAGAGTTATGGCCCATGTAAGTCTATGAGTTTTGCCTATGCATCAGTAATTCAGTTCTGCTCACTAATGTTAAATGGACTTCATTTAGTATTTGGCTTTTTATTGAAAATTGTAGGTCATGTTTGAGTTTGATATATTTAAATCAAATATACAGTCCTTGTTTAGTTTAAACATTATTTTATTCAAGAAAACATCTTCACGTAAAATTCTAAACATTGCAGTATCTGGAGATTATGTACAACAATGAAACTTATTAAAAACTGTCTCCCCTAGATCTTGTTTGACTTACAAGTTTGCCCTTATATCACAAATTCTGTTTCAGCTCAGTAACTTTTGAAGTGCCACATGGATTGCAACTGTATTTATTATGAAGCTTGATATTGAAAAAACATAGTTCAGGTTTGATTTTTGTCGAGCCCATTCAGGTGGAAACTCAACAAAGCAATCACTTTAGTGGCTGTGTGCATATCAATTTAATGTCTGTATCCATATTTTGTCTGTACAACTGTATGTCTGTACACATCTTAGATTAACCTCATTTGTACAACTGTATGTCCATGCACACCTTAGATTAACATCATCCACACCTTAGATTAACCTTGTCCGTACAACTGTATGTCCATGCACACTTTAGATTAACCTCATCTGTATAACTGTATGTCCATACGCACCTTAGATTAACTTCATCTGTACAACTGTATGTCCATACACACCTTAGATTAACCTTGTCTGTACAACTGTATGTCCATACACACCTTAGCAGGGATGGTGCTGGCTTTAAAAAAGTTGTCGCCCAAAAAATCGCAAATCTCAATATTTTGTCGCCAATTTTCAAAAAGTGTCGCCAAGCAAGGAGTAAGTATTTTTCCATGTCTATTAATGTGGTAGGCAATGAAAATTGAAAAAGATGGAGTATTTATTACTTTATTGACAGCAAACAATACAATGCCACAATATTACAGAATAAATCATTGCATGACTGTTTTGTATGCTTATTGTTTTGCACTATTAAAATGTTGTTTCATAAAAATAATAAAATCGAATGTCACATGAGTATGCATCGGGCCCACTTGCTGAATGCAGTTTCAAAGTCGAAGTCTCCTTCACATTCATACGTGCTGATTCTCATTAGGTTCTCTCTCTTTGATGTACTTAAGACAAATTGGGTTGTTCCACTTTGTGTACTTTACCTATGCAAATTAACCTAATGGGCTCTCCCTCAGCAGTGCTCAAAGGATTTGATATGACACATCACCCTAGCTATTGTGAGTCAATTCAATAAATCTCTGAAAGGTGTCTGTTTATCGCTGACCGCCTTACCTTTTAATTGTCTTTAAACAGTTGTATAAACTGACCAACTTTTTATCATATTAAATGATACACTGTATTCAGTTTATTACAGACTCAGAATTTTTCAATTTCTTGTGTCGGCTGAACAGTATGTACATGTTGTATGAGAATAAAGGGTAACCTTGGAAATATTCAATCGGGAAGGACCTAATCGTTTGAATGTAAAATTCTTGAAGATTGTCCGAAAAGTATGGAACACATATCACAGAACATCAGTTTTAATTTTCTATCATATCTCAGCCACGGACGCCCAAATTTCCAACAAAAAAAAAAAGGATTAGCGGTCGTTTGGTCGATTGTAGCTATAGTATGGGCCCTTTCCATTCTGAATCATACACCACTGTATAAAACGTGCACATGCTAAATGCCATGTAAATATGAATTACATATTTTTTACACCTTTTTTTTTTTACCAAATCAGTGATGAATATAAATAAAGATAGAAATGTAAAATCAAATAGTTATTACTTTTATTGTAAGGTGCATGGTTGCCTACTACTTTAATGACTATGACTATAATAAATGGATACAAAACAACATTAACAAAATTCTCTAAATCATATGTCATTCTCTAACTCATAAATATGTCAGATAATTAGATTATAGATTTTTATCATTTTTATATCCTATGTTAAACATTCTGCAAAAAATAAAGTATGAACATAAGTGTCTTCACCATCTAAATATATTTAATTCATATTTACATGGCATTTAGTATGCCAGCAGTTTGATTAACATTTAAAAAGAGCTTGTAATGTAGACATTATAATTATTATTATTATTATTGATCTTGTTGAAAATACAAATAATTCCTAAATATAAGTATAAATGTCTGATAAACATATAAATCATTATTATTAAAATTATTTATTTTACAATCTGATTCAATTTTTTAATTTTAAAATTGTGATGCAAAATATCAGCATTATTATACAATATTATTTCTATTTTTATTTGTATTCATTTTTGATCTGGGAAAAAAGTATTGTCATCTGAATATTTTTATTATTTGAATTATTAATTTTTTCTGCATTCATGTGTATATGTTTTTGTTTTTTTTGTTTTGGTCTTCTATAATAATAATAATAATAATAATAATAATAATGTATAAATTTCTTGCTATTTTAAATGTACTTAATTATGATTTTTACAAAAATATTATAATGCTATTGTTATTCAGACTTCATTATTTTGGAATGTGTGGCATATAATTAAAAAAAATGATAAAGTCTATATTCTACTTACATTACATTTTTATGATTCAGATAATTTTTTTCACTGTAGTTTCGTAGCCTTTATTTTAATTTGACTGATTATAGTGGATGATATTGTGCACGTTTTATACAGTATAAATGTACTGACTTTTAGTTTTATCTGCGCGAGGATCCGTGTCGCAACCATGCACCGTACGATGTGTTTTAGGCAGTGCTTGTACTATAAATAGCATTTTCTTTAACATTGCACTCGCCGTTAACATCTTTATTTTTGCAAATTAAAAAAGTATGCGTAGACGGAACAAGGTTTGGTTTGAAATTTTGTAAGGTATAAAGAGATTAAATAATCCTCAGCTAGATAGTAACTGGCCCAGGTAAATACTTTCGAAGATAAAAGGTGGTGTACGATTCAGAATGGAACGGGCCCATACTACAGTCCAGTAGCATGACTATTGGAGTGTATGACCGCATACAGTACTCAGCCCAGATGTCAGCATAAGCGGTCGATATGAACAGATGATTTGTTTATGTAACAATAGCGAGATTCCAGTGCATTGTATACCCAAGTTTGCGGCTTCCTTTTGTGCTGCCTTTGAATTCCTCCACTCCAAACCCAAGATTGTATATACAAGTTTTAAGAGCCAAAAACATTGTCGCCAAAAAAATCGCCAGATGGTATATTTTGTCGCCAATCAGGGAAAAAAAATCGCAATTTGTGACATTGGCGATGCACAGCGCGATCCCTGCCTTAGGTTAACTTCGTCTGTACAACTGTATGTCCATATACACCTTAGATTAACCATGTCTGTACAACTGTATGTCCATACACACCTTCGATTATCCTCAGTGTTAAAATGTTTAACTTGGCTAAATACAAGGCAGGCTCGACAGAAAGAGGATATCTAGTAATCAGTTTATGTAAAACTTTGACTAAGTTATGTCCAATGCATGACGTAGAAGTTTGGCTTTGCATCTGAATTCCGTATCCACTCAGTAACTTTTGAAGAACTTTATGGATCTGAAACAAAATTTGCCATAAAGGATTATATTAAGAAAAGAAACTAGATCATGTTTGATTTTCACTAACATGCATCAAGAATGGACTGAATTCTTGCCCATATATGAACTGGAAGTTTGCCCTTGCAAAACTTTGCATCATACAATCCATTTCCATTAAATAACTTTTGATAACTTAACAGATTGAAATGAAATTGAGTATGGGCTTTTGTATCTACAAGACCTAGGTTAAGTAATTTTCACTTAATTCTGTTAACAATTGACAGATTTATTGCCCTGTTTGGCTAAGAAATTTGGTATTTCAGCTTTAATCAAGATGTCATCCAACACACCATATTGGTGAGGGTATCTGTGTACTCTTGACACATTTCTGATTTTATTTTTAAAAGAACTAGCCAAAAAGATTCTCAAATTTTTACATAATGCAGATTTTAATCCCCCGATGATATGGCCTTTGATGCTTTGTGTGACATCATGATTTGATATTGCATGTGTGAAATACATAAAATATGAGATGGGTTTATGAAGCATCATATTAACAACCATAATACTTGCATCACAGCCACTTTATAATAGATAAACTACATATTGACATTTTATTAATGGATCTGAAGTGCTTAGGATAACTTTTAAATAAAGTAAGACTATATTTATATTTCATTAACTATTTGTTCAGAAAACAATTTGGAAGTTCAGCATACACAATTCTGATGCAGAAGCTTTTTAAAATTGTAATTACTTTTTTCCTTTAAATTAATTTCAGAACTAGGCACAATCTGTCGAACTGCAGGAGAAAGTGGTCTTGAAGTTCTCACAGCATTACAAAAAGGTAAGACCCAAATTGCTTCTTCTTTCTGAGTTACATTGTCAGTTTTGACTGAATGATGTTTTATCTATAAATTTTAAAAAGTGATTGATATTACTACATTGAAGTAAATTCAAAGTACTAGATTCATCAGATTCCTATTCTGTACTATGTATAGACTAAAAAAACTGTACCATGTATAGACTAAAAAAAACTGTACCATGTATAGACTAAAAAAACTGTACCATGTATAGACTAAAAAAACTGTACCATGTATAGACTAAAAAAACTGTACCATGTATAGACTAAAAAAAACTGTACCATGTATAGACTAAAAAAACTACCATGTATAGACTAAAAAAACTGTACCATGTATAGACTAAAAAAACTGTACCATGTATAGACTAAAAAAACTACCATGTATAGACTAAAAAAACTGTACCATGTATAGACTAAAAAAACTACCATGTATAGACTAAAAAAAACTGTACCATGTATAGACTAAAAAAAAATGTACCATGTATAGACTAAAAAAACTACCATGTATAGACTAAAAAAAAACTGTACCATGTATAGACTAAAAAAAACTGTACCATGTATAGACTAAAAAAACTGTACCATGTATAGACTAAAAAAAACTGTACCATGTATAGACTTAAAAAACTACCATGTATAGACTAAAAAAAACTGTACCATGTATAGACTTAAAAAAACTGTACCATGTATAGACTAAAAAAAACTGTACCATGTATAAACTCAAAAAACTGTACCATGTATAGACTAAAAAAACTATAGCGATGTATACGAGTACTAAGCAATGCATGGTTTCAAAACATGAAGTTGTTTGCTCAGTTAGACAGGTTTATAGAATGTTGTGGCAGAACTATAGGCTGATGGTATGTCCTGTTTAAAAGTACCTTACATTATGTATAGTCCAATTAACTCCTTCAGGAGACAGTATACAGGCAGAGATTGACCAGGCAGTCCGGAATGTTCAAGAACTAATGCGGCTTACAGAAGCATTGGTTCCCAAAACAGAGGACATCAAGGCAGAGGTTATTGGAGACATGGTGGACAATGAAATGCAGTCAACTACTAGAGCCATTGAGCAGGCAGCTGCTAGAATCGAGGTTGGTCAAATCTGAAGTTAAGAAATGGTTTTATAGGCTGAATTTGATTTCCTGATCTGTCATGAATGGCTGATGTGGTATGACAAATATCTGTTTGCAGTAGACTTATTTTGGTTCCTGGTATATGTATTAAGACTAAATTAGCTGTCAGATAATCATGTTACTAATTTATGGTGGGTCTAATTTCAAATATTCTTGCTTCAGGATTTTCTGGATTTGTTACTGATCCTGACAGTATAATTGAATATGGCAGAATTTTTTATAGTGTAGGTTATGTCTGAACTATGTATATCGATTCCTATCTCTCTTGCTCTCACACTACCCTCCCCTCCCTCCCCTCTCCTCTGGTAAGGGCTGTGAAGAATTTGCTAATTCAGAAAATATCAGACTTTAAGAAAACTGTATTCTTTGTCAAAATTATTGTGTTCAGAATGATAGCATGTCTCATACATAACCTTATTTAACATAATCTCATGTATGAGTGTAACAAGTTAAAGAAGAAAAGATCATGATTTCTTTATGGTAAAATTTTAATACTGCAATTGTGTAAAAATTCAGAGATTTTCAGTCTTAATTTATGTGTGCTATGGCAGGAAATGCTGCAGCGGACAAGAGAGGATAACACAGGAATCCAGCTGGAGGTTAATGCAAGGATACTAGATGCATGCACCGACCTCATGAAGGTACAGTACAGTGCCAGAGTTTTGCAAACAGAAGAAGGTTCTGTATTTGTTTCTTGCTGTGAACTGAGTAGAAACAGTTCTGCCAGTATAAAATATGCCAGCTGATTATTGTCAGCTTGTTCATTCATCTCATTTCTTTACTTAACATCTCCTGAACCTTTTGAGATATCTTCATGAAACTTTGTATGCTTTTGTGTCATGACTTGAAATTATGTCTGTAAAAATGGAGTATGTCTGAGCAACATTTTTAGAGTTATCCCTATATTTATTGACTCTCCTGTGAATCATAAGAGAAACATGGGAATCACTTTTCTGACAGCATCCTTTTGTTGTCATAGGTGTCAACATTAAGTTTTTTTATTTAGCTCAGTTACTCTGACACATTTGTATCAACATTCGTGAAACTTGATGTGTGTATTCATCTTGAAGAGTACTACCTATCATGTGTAAAATAGGTCACAGTGACCTATTTTAACACTCTAGTGAATACATTAAATTTTTGCATTTAGCTCAATTTCTCTGACACCATTTTTTTATACATTGATGAAATATGATTGGTGTATTCATCATGAGTGTACTTCTCACAGTGGGTAAAAGTAGGTCATGATGACATTAAGTTGTTGCATTTAGCTCAGTTTCTCTTACACCATTTTTTTTGTACATTCATGAAATATGATTGGTGTATTCATCATGGAGTGTACTTCCCACAGTGTACATTCATGAAATATGATTGGTGTATTCATTATGGAGTCTACTTCTCACAGTGGGTAAAAGTAGTTCATGATGATGTTCATGCTCCAGTGATTACATTAAGTTGTTGCATTTAGCTCAGTTACTCTGTTACTGTTGTATGTAATAATCATGTTATTTGATTCATCCTAGAGGCTACTACTCTTCCTGGGCAATACTGCTCTGATGGTTGTGTTAAATTTTTGTATTTGGCTCAATTTTTCCAACACCATTGAATGTACAGTCATAAACTTTATAGATGTATTCATATTGAAGGGTATATCTCACTACTGGCAAAAATAAACCACACTGACCTACTTTTCATGCTAAAGTGATTACATTATATTTCAGCATTTAGCTCAGGTCTTTAGATGCTGTTGTGTACAGTCATTAAATTTTATGGGTGTACTTAGGAATATTAATAACCTCAATGACTGAAAAAATGTTATCCATCCATCACTCGGTGATCTCCTGACAGGTAATCTCTTCTGAACCATTGGAGATATCTTTATGCAACTTGGTATGAATTTGTATCATGACAAGAGTTTATGTCACATATAAACGTATAATTGGCTTTGTCAGATTATTAGTTTTAGAGCAGAGGTGGTGGTAAATTCCATAAGCGCTTGCTAAAATTGAGAATGCTTGGCAATAACTAGTATAAAATAGAGAAAGCTTGGCCATAAGTAATATAAAATTGAGTATGCTTGACCATAAATAGTATACAATTGAGAATGCTTGACCATATGTAGTTAACAATTGAGAATGCTTGACCATATGTTGTATACAGTTGAGAATGCTTGGTCATAAGTAATATAAAAACAAGAATGCTTGGTCATAAGTAGTATAAAATTGGGACTGATTGGGCCATAAGTAGTATAAGATTGAGATTGCTAGGTCATTAAATAGTATATAAATTGAGGATGCTTGGCCATAGGGTACATTTATTAAAGTTCAGAGTGTTGAACCATAGTGTACTTCTGTGGGAACTTGTGGGGGGTGGGGTGGGGGGTATATGTCATCTCAAACTGACTTGTGTTTGGAATGTAGTCTTTATTATCAAAGGTACAGTTGGGATTCGATGATTATTCCCATCTGTGTGTGGATGACTGTGTGTGTGTGTGCATACTGTGGTACATACCTGAGTCTATGAAACTTCAACTACAGCATTTAAACCATAGGAGGGCAAGGCTAGGAGATGTGATTATTAGGATGTGGGA
Source organism: Margaritifera margaritifera (assembly GCA_029931535.1). Classification (NCBI taxonomy): domain Eukaryota; kingdom Metazoa; phylum Mollusca; class Bivalvia; order Unionida; family Margaritiferidae; genus Margaritifera; species Margaritifera margaritifera. The sequence continues at coordinate 1,099,648 of JAQPZY010001154.1, read as the reverse complement.
TGAAGTTTGGGTAACAAATAATGTAGTGAATTGTAGTGAAATTACTTATTTGTTCCATGTTTCTGACTCCTTTATTTTAAATATACAGTGATTTAGAAGTGAATCCAAATAAAATATTTTAGTAGGTAACTATCAACTACCTAACCTGCGAATTCCATTTATTTCTTTTAAATTTGTTATATTCAGTATATTTGTCATAAATATGTCGAAATAAAAATCTTCTCAACTTTAAATATTTATTTGTTAGCTTTCAATGGACCTACATCAGCCAGTATTACCTATTTTGCATTCATTTGCTGCATCTGTTCATCATAGTAATAACAAGGCCTGTCATTTCATATCAATGCATATACCAGTCATCTTCCATACAAATCCAATGTACACAACATGGTCTTTGGCAGACTGCCATGTACATGACAGATGTGGTCTTTGGCAGACTGCCATGTACACAGCAGATGTGGTCTTTGGCAGACTGCCATGTACACAGCAGATGTGGTCTTTGGTTGACTGCCATGTACATGACAGATGTGGTCTTTGGCAGACTGCCATGTACACAACATGGTCTTTGGCAGACTGCCATGTACACGGCAGATGTGGTCTTTGGTTGACTGCCATGTACATGACAGATGTGGTCTTTGGCAGACTGCCATGTACACAACATGGTCTTTGGCAGTCTGCCATGTACACAGCAGATGTGGCCTTTGGTTGACTGCCATGTACACGACAGATGTGGTCTTTGGCAGACTAAGATGTGCACAACTGATGTGGTCTTTGGTAGATTGACATAATACTGGGAATTCACCTTTATTCATTGTGCACCAGTATTCATTGTGGTATTCATTGTGGACCATGATTCATGGTGTACCAATATTTGTGGTGCACCAGTGTTCACTGTGTACCAATATTTGCGGTGTACACTGTGTACCAATATTTGCGGTGTACCATTACCAATATTTGTAGTGTACCATTACCAGTATTCGTGGTGTACCAATATTTGTAGCATACCATTCTTGGTATACCAATATTCATTACATACCAATATTTGCAGTATACCAATATTTGTGGCATACCAATATTTGTGGTGTACCAATATTTAAGGTGTACTGATATTTCATGGTAACATATTTGTGTGTAACAGTATTTGTGGTGTACCATTAATTGTGGTGTACTCATATTTCTGGTATACCAATATTCGTGGTGTACCAATATTCATGGAATTAATCATGGTTGCATCAAACCACAAATTTCAAAATCTAGTGAAAGTTGTTCTGCCTTTAAAGGCAACAGACTACACAGGAATATCCATGAATTTAAGTGCCATTTGATACAAAAACCATGAAAAATTTACTACACAAAAATAAATGAATCTACTGTATGCCAGTTAATAGTTGTTTGAGACAATTAGCATGATCAGTTTATATTTTCTTATCTAATAGCTTTTATTGTCTTCTAACAGGCAGTCAGAATTCTTGTTGAAAAGTCTCGAGATCTTCAGAAAGAAATCATAGCACAAGGAAGGGTAAGGCAAAAATTAAATACTAAAAAGAAAAATACCCAGCATGCTTTTTTTATTGGCTCAGTGTTAAGCAAATAGCCAGACTTATACTGTATAGCTTTATTCTGCATGTTTTGTGTCAAAGTTTGTTAAAGTCACATAATATACATCCATGCAGAGTTTTCAGACAAGATGGTATTCTTTAGAACTCTTTTTTTTTCTTCGTGTCTCATGAAAACCATGGAAATGGAAAATTGTATGCTCCCACTGCTTGCAGGGAGTCATCTTGATTTGATCTTGTCCATCCATCCCAGATAGCTTGTTAGCATAATTGTGCAAAAAAACTACTTAATGTAGACAAATGAAATTTAGTAAGCTTGTTTGTATGCATATGTAGATGACCTAATAAGATCTGTATGCCATTACAGCAATTTTTCCATTGCTTAAAAAACTTTTGAACTTTTTAAAATTAGACTTTCAGCGGGGCAGATCTTGTTAGCAAGATTATACAAAAACCACTTCACCTAGATGAAATTTATTAGGCATTTTTGCATATGCATTATATTTAGATGACCTGATCCAGTTTTCATGTCATTAAACAGGTTTTCCCATTTGTAAAAAAAAATTCACTCTTTTTTTTACTTAGATTTTTGGGCTTCAGTGGGCATTAGAGGCATACTATCTTCACCAGACAAGGATTGTCAATCAACTTTGTTGCACATCGACCCTTGGCATACATAGTTAATCAAAGCATTGTTTTGAATAAGTGCCCTCTCATGGATTAAAGAGTTACTCACCGTAGCAAGCGAAATCATTTGACCAATGGAAGAGCTTGTTATACATTGTAGGTATTCCATATGGCAACTTTTGTGATGCTCGCATGCCTTGACTTGAAAGAAAACAACTTGTATGTGAACAATTTAAATGTGAGAATCTTACATACAGCATGTGTTGTTGTCTGCAGTGGCCACAATGATTATTCACATCATCTACCTAGGTATATGTAAGGAGCAGTCTGATTGGATGACCTTAGCTGTATCCAATCAGATAGCAGAGTGATAGATACTGCATATGGAATGAAGTGGATTGGATGACTTTAGCTGTATCCAATCAGATAGCAGAGTGATAGATACTGCATATGGAATGAAGTGGATTGGATGAACTTAGCTGTATCCAATCAGATAGCAGAGTGATAGATACTGCATATGGAATGAAGTGGATTGGATGACTTTAGCTGTATCCAATCAGATAGCAGAGTGATAGATACTGCATATGGAATGAAGTGGATTGGATGACTTTAGCTGTATCCAATCAGATAGCAGAGTGATAGATACTGCATATGGAATGAAGTGGATTGGATGACTTTAGCTGTATCCAATCAGATAGCAGAGTGATAGATACTGCATATTAAATGAAGTGGATTGATGACTTTTTTGAATCTGTGCCATGACAATAGAATTCTAATACAATTTCAGTGTTTTGGGTACAACTGTGTATGTATTATAATTTGTTTTATTCATTTCATATTGATTCTTCTAATACATCTTTCAGAAATTATTAGCTTGCCTGGAATACTTGTGTGTCGTAGTCATTGTTGGCAGTATTTGCTTTTTGCAAATGTACACCTTTCTTCTTACAGTTCCAGTTCTTGTTTTCTCTTTCAGGGCACATCATCTGTGACAGAATTCTACAAGAAGAATCACAGATGGACAGAAGGATTGTTATCTGCAGCTAAGGCAGTTGGCTGGGCAGCAACTACTCTCATGTAATAATTTGAAATCGCTACAATTAGCTTACTGGGCAGCAACCACTATCATGTAACAATTGGAAATCTCTACTATAAGTTGGTTGGGCAGAAACTACTCTCATGTAATACTTTGAAACCACTACTATTAGCTGGATGGGCAGCAACTACTCTCTTGTAATAATTTGAAATTACTGCTATAAGTTGGCTGGGCAGCAACCACTCATTTAATAATTTGAAATCACTACAACAACTATTCATGCAATAATTTTAAATTGCTACTATTCACATGATACCATGGATTTTGATTTTTTTACATGCTTACTGTGTTATTGAGGATAATATGCCCATATCATAATTTTTCTGTAAGATGTATAATAAAAAATTATGTCATGCAAAACAGATGTGCAGTGACCAAGGGTTCAGAATGTATTTTTAGAATCATTTTACTGTTTTGTGGTTTTGTCAGATAAAATCAGTATTCTTCTTCATGTGAGTATTAATACTGTGAATTCACTATTTTTCATTGGGTACCAATTTTAACGGTGTTTGTGAATTCACTATTTTTCATTGGGTACCAATTTTCATGGAGTTTGTGAATTCACTATTTTTCATTGGGTACCAATTTTCATGGAGTTTGAAATTGCAACAAACCACGAATTTAAGGACTCAACAGACAGTAATTCCTCTGTTAAAACAATAGGACAGTTTCCCACGTCAATGAATATAAATACCAACGAAAATGTCACTTTTTCCTTAACTATGAAAATTGATACCCATGAAAATAAAAGCACTAATGTAAGATTCATAATTTAAGACTGATGATGATGCATGAGCCACTGTGGCTCAGTGGTTAAGGCATTGGACTTGTAACCAAAAGGGTGCAGGTTTAATTCCCACCATTGGATCAGCAAAGAATGCAAGCCTTGTGTGTCCTTGGGTAAAGCACTTTTCTCCATGCTATGAAGACAATGGGAACCCTCTTCCCATCAAAGGAATATCTACAAAGTTATATACCAACAACAATATCATAATCTGCATAACCATGAAATTTGATTACCCACAAGAAAATGTCATTGTCAGCATAACCATGAAATTTGATTACCCACAAGAAAATGTCATTGTCAGCATAACCATGAAATTTGATTACCCACAAGAAAATGTCATTGTCAGCATAACCATGAAATTTGATTAACCATGAGAAAATGTCATTGTCAGCATAACCATGAAATTTGAGTACCCATGAGAAAATGTCATTGTCAGCATAACCTTGAAATTTGATTAACCATGAGAAAATGTCATTGTCAGCATAACCTTGAAATTTGATTACCCACAAGAAAATGTCATTATATGCACAACCTTGAAATTTGATTACTGTCAAGAAAATGTCATTATCAGTGTAACTTTGAAATTCAATATGTGAATTCATGGTAAATCTGGATAACCAATTTTCTCAGCTCCCAAAATAGTGTTAGTGATAGCTTCTATGGTTTGATATCACTAAAAGTTGAAATACATGAGCAGAAATGCAGAGGTATGGATATAAACCAAGTACAATATGAATACTATTACATCAACAGCACAATAAGCCAAGAAAGAGAAACAAATGTATGTAAATAAAGCAAAATGTATATACTAGTAATTAGAGTTGGGAATGATCAAAGTATGTATAGTAAACAAAGAGTGCTTTTTCACAGTATTTTATCTTCATTTGTATTTCAGTTGCATTTGTTTTTGAAAGAAACCTGCTAATTTGGTCAAGAAGATAACTAAATTGAGCGGTTCTATATCATCTGGAGGACTTAGATTTTAGGAGATAACTAAATTGAGCGGTTCTATATAATCTGGAGGATTTAGATTTTAGGCACAATTTCCTCCATATAATCTAAATGTCTTGTTATTTCCTATTCCTTTTCATCTTGCCTGCAGAAACATTGTAAAAGGCAAGACTTATTAGGGGAGTGTGGGTGGGTCTTACAATGTTCTTTATTTTTCCATCATTTTAAACAAGCTTTTCCATAATTTTCTGCTGTTATGAACAGGGAGTCAGCTGACAAAGTTATGAAAGGAGAGGGAAAACTGGAGGAGTTAATCGTGTGTTCTCAGGAAATTGCAGCTAGCACAGCACAGCTTGTAGTGTCCTCAAGGGTTAAGGCTCAGAAGGGAAGCAAGTGTATGCAGAAAGTATCGGAGGCCTCAAAGGAAGTCTCCGCTGCTACAGGGAAGGTTGTGGCATCTGTCAAGACTGGTTCACAGATTATTGAGGAACAAAGTGAGTATAATATGAGATTTGTGTATCAGTCTGTGGCTTATTGTGTAGACTAGTTCCCCTGTAATTGCTGAAGACATTGAGCTAAAATACTAATAATACATATCTTTGAAGCAGCCTAAAACTTTAATTTAAAACTAGGTGCAACGTTAATAAAATGTCAATAAGTTATAAACTGCTTTCTTTATAGAAAATATTTAAAAAATGATATTTTGGATATATTTGTGAAAAGTGGAGGGCATAGTATTCATATTTCAGACCATGCATCCATCTGTCCTTCCATCATACTTTCTTTTCCACTTTAAAACTTTAGAGCTGTTTGAGATTTGTTATGTATGATGTTTATATAATATTATAAATATTTTAGGAAATTATAAATGTTTCTTCACTTTAATATTTGCTTAAATCTTAATGTTATCAGGAAAAACATGTTTAACTAGTGTCCTTGAATTAGGTTGTTTTGATCAATATGTTTTCTCAATTTGAAGGTCAAGGTTGAATTTTGTTTACAAGTAAAATTACATTAAGATGACTCATATTCTAGAACATTCTGTCATGTGACCAATCTTTATATATGCCATGTTTGGTGGACATTTATTCAGTTTTGACATTACCATCAGTCTTGTAAAGAGCTATTACAGTTGTGAAAATTCATTCCAAATTCTAAGAGAGGAATTATTTTAAATATTCATTGGATTATAACAGTGCTCATAAACTTTTGGATTTTGGATTTTTAATTGATGATTTTGGAATTTAACTGAACTTATTCAGAGATTTTGGAATACTTCATTTTGACATCAGCACATCAAGATTTCTAGTACATCAGGACTTTGGAGACCATTAGCACATCATAACATTCAAGGACACAGCCATGAATTCGGAACATTCTATATTTAGGACTTGTGATTAGAACAATCATTCTTATTGGATTATTAGGATTTCAAAACACATTATTGTAAGTGACTTTTTGATTTTTCATTTTAATTATCTAGTAATAAATTGCTTGTTGATTTTTACTTGATTTGTTGGTTTCACTTTCTTTCTGTTACATTTTTCTTAGACCATAGAGTCGTAACAGATTAAAGAATGAAACTTGATTCAGTCACTTTGTTTAACTGACAAAATCCATTGCATATTATTGATAAACCAATTGTACCTAAAGACAGAGTTCATTGTTTTGTTTACCTATTGATAATCAGGTTTAATTAGATGAAAGGTAACCATTACTCTTCTTGACCACTGCATCAGGTGAAAGTGTCAGCTATTCATTATCATAACCTTGAGGCATATCAGAGCAACAACTCACCTAAGATCAGATTGTTTGAATTATTAGGCCAAAGATAATTAATGTCAGATAAATGAATATATATATATATATATATATATATATATATATATATATATATATATATATATATATATATATATATATATCAAGCATTTCATATCCAAATGAAGATGCTGGAGTTGGAACATGAAATTCTCAGTTAAACATTTAGATTTAAGTAAGAAAAGAACTATGTTGCAAACTTTTGTCATATAAACACAATGGTCAGTTAAATGAAGGTCAGATAAAGTTAAGCATTCCATTATTAGATGTATTGCATACTACATTGGGCATCTTATCTTCAAGCTAAAGGTCATGGTTCAATTTTTTTAAGTTTTCCATCATGTGTTTCTTTCCACTCTATAATGTTAGTGCCATTCGAGATTTAGGAATGAACTCTTTATACTTATGCATCATTATTAGAAGGTTTATTGCATATCACATTGGGTCTTATATTCAGGGTCAAGGTTGCAGCTCTCTAGTTTCAGTTTTCCATCACACAGTCTTCTCTGCTCTATAACTTTAAAGCCCTTTGAAATTAAGGAATGAAATTTGGTACACTTATATATCACCATTAAAAGATGTGTTGCAAACTACAATTGAGTTCATGGTCATGTCTCAATATTTTAAATTGTCAACAGTTTCCTTTCTTTTCTATAACAATAGAGCCATTCGAGCTTAACTTGATACACTTATACATCATCATTAGAAGATGCATCACATGCCATGTTTTGTGTCCTTTCTTCAGGGTCAAGGTCACCTGTCAATAATTAGGTTTCAGTTACATTTTCCCTTCTGCTTTCTAGTTTTAGAGCTGTTTAATATAAATAGATGAAACTTGTATTTTGTAATTAGATGTCCTCCATTCCTATCTTAAAGGTAAAGATAACAGGTCAATATTGTAAGGTTTTTGCTTTTGTTTTTGATTTATATCTTCAGAGCTGTTTGACGTACAGGGATAAAGTATGGCACACTTTTTGTTTAATTTGATGTCATCTCATATCACAGTCAAGGTTTTGTCTTCAAGATCAACATCAATGATCAATTTTTTCTCCCTTTTCTGCAATTTAACTTTAATGCCCTTTGAGATCATGGAACTTGGTTACTTTCTTTTTCTACCCAGTAACTACATCTATGTCATGAAGGTCACAGTAATCATTGTATACTTTTGTTAACCATGCCATGGAAGGTGGGGACAAATATTCTTTGAATTTTCTTGTTAATTTATTTCATGTAATATAAAAAATGTAAATTCCATTGATTAGCAGCTACAAAAAATAACAAATGCCTTTTCCGAATCACATGGAAAATTTTACACAGGTAAAAATGATTCCTGTACTTGTGAACAGACATGAATTAAAATTTCATGGAGCTTAAAGTAATTATTAGACTATTGTCTTGTTTTTTAAAATTAATTCATGTGATTAATCAATAGACATCTCTTGGGCACAGAAAATTATTTTTTAAAATTATTTTTTAAAATTATTTTCAGACCTTATGGACTTCTCCAAGTTGCCACTTATGCAGACTAAGATGCAGGAGATGCAGTTACAGGTATGATAAGATAAGACAAGATTTGTTCAGTATAGATTATAAAACAGAACAGTACAAATTAAAATTGCAATGCAGTGTCATATAAAAGATACTAAGCAGAACACATGCTAGCATCATATAAAAGATACTAAGGAGAACACATGACAGCATCATATAAAATATACCAAGGAGAACACATGACAGCATCATATAAAAGATATTAAGGAGAACACAAAAAGTAAATGAATAAACATACACTTATTTCCATTGTGGTTTTTAATTACTGATCACATGATGTCCAACAGGCATTAAATATAGAAATGTGTAAAACTCACATGCATGGCAATATATTCATAACATAGCATTATATTTACAATTATATAACTATTATTACATATAATGGGGATCAAAGATCTAGCAAATAACAAATTTGCCATTATCACAGTTTATGAAGAAAATGACATTGCACATAATAAATGTACTGATGATAGTCAATGTAAAAACATTGCATTAGTTAAAAGGTATCTCATATAAATATTAAGTTTAAATTCAGCTCATAGGTTACAGAATATAACTCAACAAAAATGACAGGATGACTGTCGGCAAGAATGACAGAGTATGACTGTCAGCAAGAATGACAGTATGACTGTCAGCAAGAATGACACAGTATGACTGTCAACAAGAATGACAGTATGACTGTCAACAAGAATGACAGTATGACTCAACAAAAATGACAAAGTATGACTCAACAAGAAAGACAGTATAACTGTCAGCAAGAATGACAGTATAACTCAGCAAGAATGACAGTATGACTGTCAGAAAAAAATGACAGTATAACTCAGCAAGAATGACAGTATGACTGTCAGAAAGAATGACAGTATGACTGTCAGCAAGAATGACAGAGTATGACTGTCAGCAAGAATGACAGAATTTTGTCAATAGTATAGGAACTTATCACTGTTTTCAACAGTCATACATTTGAAAAAATAGCATTTTACCTCTTTTTTAACTTTCTGATACTGGGTACAAACTTTGGGTCTGTAGGTAAATCATTCCAAAGTTTACAGCACAAATCTTGAAGATACGTGTGTCACTACTGAAATGGGTAAAATATGAATGATTGTTTCTTCAAATATTTTACCTAATCAAAATACATCAAGAGTATGACCACAACCTTGCAAATCCAGCCTTCCCAAGCTTGTTTTTAACAACAAAAGTGTTAAAAGTCATCTGCCCATCTAGGTGTGTGTCAGACAAGGTGATCTCCCTTTGGAAAGAGAGATTGGTGCTAAATCCCATCAGTACTTAAGTTATTACTTCAACCTGTGCTAGGAGCATGCTTTTTTGGCGACCTCATAAAACCATTTTCCATTTGTGCCTTTTCATATTTGGAGTGATTCTAAATTTTTTACACAGTGAAGTATACTCCAGCTATATTTCATTTTCTTGCTCTGTTTTATCAGAGACAAAGAATTCACACTTTTTTTAATTGCCTATCATAAGGTCTTGGTACATCAATTCAAAATTTTAGTACTTGACCTGGTATATGTGTTTGTCATGAGTGTCCTCTTCACAGTAGAAACCTGCAACTCTTGACTGCTTTAACCTGTATATGCCATTGTTTTACTCTCTGTAAGTACAAATATAGGCATCAAAACAGTTGGCAGACTATTGTATGGGATTTAATTCGGTCATACCTGTGAAATATGCACTCAACAGTCCAAGAATGTTTCGGTGACCAATTTGCCCAACAGAGTAACTTGGCAAGTGAGAGAGCGACAAAATGTATTACCAAGTTGTGGACACCATCAGTATTGCTGCTGATGCCACAGTTAAGAGCTGCCATGACCAGATCTTGGCAGTACCTCTATGGAAAGTACCAGCTTGGTATGGGGGCTCAACTGGACAAGTGATTGCATCAGAGATGGATCAGCTACCGGCACTAACATGGCCTTAAATGATGCCTGGAGGGATCAGGTAAAGTGATCAGATATCCAGTCTTACCTCATCCGTGCATCATGAAACCAGCATCAGAGAGCAAATGACCGCTTTCCAGTACCAGATTCCCAGTGCCATTGTGCACCCATGCCAGACAGCCTCAGCACTGACCCCAGCTCCATTACAACCTGTCAGTGCTACAGTTACTCTCCAATCCCCGATGCCTGGCATGATTCCCAGTCCATAGACAATTTGTAAAGGGTACACTGCTTTGGCACAAGCTCTGGCTGCATCAAAACCCACCACCAGCTATGGCAACAATCCAGTCCTGAATGTCCGGTACTATTCTCAGACCATCAATGATTTGCACATGGGATGCCCAACAGCTTCATTATTGGCCCTGGTTGTGTCAACCCAGCACTGGCTATGGCCTGGTACCATTCCGGGACCATCATTGATTCACACAGAAATCACGAGACAGCTCTATAACAGACCCTGGTGCCATGACAAAACAGCACCAGCTTTGGAGATAGTCCAGTCCGGGATGCCCGGATATAAAGTAATAGTGTACCTATTCCAGGCTTCAAGATACAGATTGCATCCGGTACCTGTCCGTGAGAGTTCCAGCACCGGCGCTGATCCAGACACCAAACATATTAAGCATATCCATGGTTTACACAGGTCTTGAAAACCCTTGTCAGCATCGTTCGTACAACCTTAAACAATCCTTGAATTTGAGGGGTTGCCTTGAAAACTTGAATATGTTGAAAAACTCACGAATTTTCCCCCCGACTGCTTGAATTTATCTGAGGGAGTACAAAATTATAAGCCTGAAAATATCACTTTTAAAATTAGGAATTTGTGTTCTTTATGTATTTTCCAAAAATAATAAATTAATATATAAATAAAACGGGATAAAATTGGGTGGATCAAATGACACATGGGTAGTGTCCCTTTGCTGTAGTTGCTCTCTTCTTAGTTCTCTGTTTTTTCTTATACTTTTGTACACATTTATGCAGTATGCAGTGATAAATAAAGCAAAATATGACAGAAGTTCAGTTTCCATGAGGAAAAATACTCCTTGAAAACTTTTGGAAATCTATACTAACTATTTAAAAAGTCCTTGAAAATCTACCTCTTGTGGTTGTATGCACCATAATATCTGACACTAGATTTAGTGAACTGTCTCGTGGTAGCCTGTTACCAGACACATGGAGATACAGCAAACCGGCACTGAAAAGTTAATTCTCCAGTCTCGACTCTGCCTTGATGAAGTACAGGCTACAGAGGCACCCCATTCCTGGAAACCTGGTACCATTCCCAGATCAACAAGGAAACATATAGTGAATGCCAGGAGTTAACCTTGTCCAACATGGACAGAGTCCCATCATTTGTTCACTGTTCCACATGGCTTGTTTTGCCAGGTCTGTCATTGCACACATTACAGGAGGCTCTCTTATTACCATTGTCAAGATTCATGTTCACAAACACCATCTTCCTTCTTCAATTCCATGATGTTCAGAGAAAACTCAACATTCCAGGCATCAATGAGCGAGATTTTCCAGCTTCTGCCTTCTGAGCTCTGTCTGCATCCGATTTGTAAGCCTCTTATCAATTCCCACATCAGTTTATCTCTTGGTAAAAAAAAAAGACCAGCCATTACTCAAGCAGGTACCACAGTCTGGTCAAATTGCCAACAGACTTTATTGCTTTGAAAGGCCAATTCAGGACCCAAGTGTCAACAGTCCTTTTCTTTCGTGCAGGCAAAAGTCAGCAATTTTAACCCATTGTGCTTCTTATTTCAATTGTCAGCAGAGACATGGTGGGCCTGAGACTGTCAATTTTCCTCTATAAGTATGGAGCAGGAGTTTTTCCTCAACATGCAGCTACTGTTTTAAGATGTACTGATAGGACCAATGTTCAGCTTGGTTTCTTTGGCTATTTTTTCAGCAATCTGAACATAGTCTCAACCCTTTCATCAAGAACCTTGCAGGTACTCATGCTGGGAATCAATCTCTTGTATGGCTTGTGCAGTAACAGAGCAGCTCAACACTTATTTACCTAATGCCATAGCTGCATCTGGTAATTTTCAACTGGTTCAGGAGATGGAATGTCCCTACCTTTCCCATGGAATAGGAGACACTACATTGCTGACCAATGGAGGGCCTCCAGACCATGTTCTGTGCCCCTACCCCATTATAACCATTACTGATCATTATAACCATTACTGATCATTATAACCATTACTGATCATGAGAGACATTCCATGAGACCCATTCAATCAGGCCTTGGAATCGCATGTGATCAATATGACTCAATAGGTTTTGTTGTCGAAATGTCGACGAGTAGAAATGATGTTTATATATTGTAATTCCACTGGGGATAAGCCTATGACCCGCCATTGGGGTGTGAGGGCTTGCAATAATTTATTCTGACTGTGCATGACAATATTAAGAAAACAAGCTGGGTGTGAAGATTTGCAATTTGACCAATATGGTATGTACAGACGGTCCATACCAATATGGTATGTACAGACGGTCCATACCAATATGGTATGTACAGACGGTCCATACCAATATGGTATGTACAGACGGTCCATACCAATATGATATGTACAGACGGTCCATACCAATATGGTATGTACAGACGGTCCATACCAATATGATATGTACAGACGGTCCATACCAATATGGTATGTACAGACGGTCCATACCAATATGGTATGTACAGACGGTCCATACCAATATGGTATGTACAGACGGTCCATACCAATATGATATGTACAGACGGTCCATACCAATATGGTATGTACAGATGGTCCATACCAATATGATATGTACAGACGGTCCATACCAATATGATATGTACAGACAGTCCATACCAATATGATATGTACAGAGAGTCCATACCAATATGATATGTACAGACGGTCCATACCAATATGGTATGTACAGACGGTCCATACCAATATGGTATGGATGGTCCATACTGCACCAGCCGTCTGGACCATAAAGCATATATCATTTTTGGTATGCTGCTCCAACTGCCGACCAACTGATCCAGCCATACAAATGAGCTATGTATGATGACTGTGGTCATGAGTCTGTTATCTCCAACCAGCAAGCTGTCCGTCCAGACATACTCCATAGCTGGCTGGCCATACCGACCATACTGCATCAGCCGGCCAGACTGCAAGGCATATACCGTCTTTGGTACACCATTCTGACTGCTGACCGAACGGTCTAGCTGTATGAATGAGCTTTGTACGTTTACAGTGGTCATGAGTCTGTTATCTCCAGCTGGCGAGCTGGCTGACCAATCGACCGGACCAACCATTCCTATGAAATTCCTAGCGAAGTGGTGTTACTTATGAAGCCGTCCGACCAAGCCAAACTCCAATGGGCAGAATGATGATGCATGCTGATGATACTTCATCATCATTTTCCATTGATGAAGGTGATGAAATGGAAATGCCCGAAGATGCTGATCCGACAACGGAACAGATAGAATTTTGTTCATGACAGCGATAGAGAAAATCTACAGGATTTTGTTTCTGTCGGAATGCCATCCTCCATGTTTATTACCAGAACCTTTGATTAGTAACATTTAAATTTAAAGAAACACCATTTAAAGGTTTTAAGCCACTATACAGTTTCTTATTCATTGTAGATCCTACAGAGGCATCCCATGTATCCATCAATATGTGCACACAGTATGTCCAGTTGCAGTATCTATTGGTTTCATCATGTATATGTATGTAGCAGTATGAAACTTTATCATGACGATCCTAGGGATGTTTTACCTAAATTGTTGGATACATTCAGCAAAAGCATATCTTACTGAATCTGGTCATAATAAGTGGTAAAAGATGTGCAGCAAATGAAACAATCACAAGTTGAGTGAGGTACAGCATGCACATTATAATAGCAGCAAATGAAACAATCACAAGTTGAGTGAGGTACAGCATGCACATTATAATAGCAGTTCTTGGTAGGGGGAATGGTTCAGTTTCTAATTGTTTTGATTAAACTGCATCATTTTGATTATTGTAAACAGTGCACACATTTAGAAAGTTTGATAAATGTTGCAACTTTAAGAGCTCGGAGAGGATAGCCAGGCTCATAGTCATATCAAAACCAGTAGGAGTACAGGCACTATAGCCAGGCTTGTAGTCATATCAATACCAGTAGGAGTACAGGCACTATAGCCAGGCTTGTAGTCATATCAAAACCAGTAGGAGTACAGGCACTATAGCCAGGCTTGTAGTCATATCAAAAGCATTATGAACACAGAGAGAATAGTCAGGCTTGTAGTCATATCAAAAACATTAAGAACACAGAGAGGATAGCCAGGTTTGTAGTCATATCAAAAACATGAGGAGCACAGAGAGAATAGCCAAGCTTGTCATATCAAAAACACAACGAGCACAGAGAGAATAGCCAAGCTTGTCATATCAAAAACACAACGAGCACAGAGAGAATAGCCAAGCTTGTCATATCAAAAACACAACGAGCACAGAGAGAATAGCCAAGCTTGTCATATCAAAAACACAACGAGCACAGAGAGAATAGCCAAGCTTGTCATATCAAAAACACAACGAGCACAGAGAGAATAGCCAAGCTTGTCATATCAAAAACACAACGAGCACAGAGAGAATAGCCAAGCTTGTCATACCAAAAACACAAGGAGCACAGAGAGAATAGCCAAGCTTGTCATATCAAAAACACAACGAGCACAGAGAGAATAGCCAAGCTTGTCATATCAAAAACACAACGAGCACAGAGAGAATAGCCAAGCTTGTCATATCAAAAACACAAGGACCACAGAGAGAATAGCCAAGCATGTCATATCAAAAACACAAGGAGCACAGAGAGAATAGCCAAGCTTGTCATATCAAAAACATGAAGAACACAAAGAGGATAGTCAGGCTGAAAGACATAACAAAAACAGAAGGATCACAGAGAGGATAGCTAGGCTCATAGTCATATGAAAAACAGTAATAATACAGGATATCCAGACCCATAGTCATATGAAAAACAGTAATAAAACAGGATATCCAGGCTCATGGTCATATCAAAAACAGTAATAGCACAGAGATGATAGTCAGGCTCATAGTTGTGTTAAAAGCAGGAAGAGTCTAGAGATTTAACTCAAATACGTTTGATTTCTATTACTTATAGATTAAAACTACAAAAATCTTAGGGTTATCTTATTAGTATCTGGATGCCAAATTTCAGCCATTTAAAAGACGTTACATGTACCGGTAAGTATGATTTTTAATGCTGTAGTTTTTACTCTGGGTTCAGTTTCAGTGGTAATAAAGAGTATTGGATAAATATACAGCTTATGATACAAATGTTCATTAATGATCTTTTTTCTTATGCCTTTTTTGTAGGTTCGAGTTTTGGAGCTTGAGAAAGAATTAGAACAGGAGCGATACAAACTTGGTGAGATCCGCAAGCGACATTACCAGCTGGCTGGTGATTCAGAGGGTTACGAGTTGCACCAGGTTAGTGACAAGTGTTCTTAAAACACATGATTAGGCCGGTGAGAGGAACTGAGCTGAGGCTAGGTTTACAAGACAATACGGGAATTGATGTTACTTTTCACCTCAACTGTATGTTTTTCACCTCTTATCAAAGACACATGAACTACAAACCTGTCTCTTCAGTATTTCACTTGTTTTCCTTTCCCATTTGAGTGGAATTACATTTTTCTTTTTACTATAACTGCAGTAAAACTTAAATATCTGCATGAAGGTTTATATTCTCTTTATATAATAACAGTTTCATTAATTCACTTGTCATACTTCACATAAATGTCACTTTGCTCTAAAATACATGTTCACAGATAACTAAGTTTAGAATCAAGCATGATGATTGGAAATTCAGAATTATTTCTAACCAATCAGATTGATTGCATGTATGTTTATGAAAACAATAAAAATTATTTCTAACCAATCAGACAGTTTGTTTCACTAATGTTGATAATAATGGGGTTGGATTATTCAGATTGTAATTTTCACATAACAGGACAGTGATGCAGTTGAAGGAAGCACCCATGTGAGTCACACACCCAGTTAGACTCTTAACTCACAGCTGTCGAACAGTTTATGGTTTCATGCTATGCATGTTTAGAAGGCTGTTTATAGGTCATTAAAAGAATGAATGTTAGAATTGGGGTAAACAGTGAGGAAGTAGTAGTTTGCACTAGAAATTATGTCACAGAAACTGCTCTGTCATGATGAAATTTATTACTGGTAGGTGATTTTGTGAAGTAAGGTCAAATTTTGGACCTTGTTTAGTTGCAGAAATATTTTATTAATAACAATCTAGCAATTACAGTGTAACTTAGGACTCTCTTTAATGCTGATTGATTTTGTTTATTCCAAACTTAGGATGACTTCTAGCATGCATAGTTTGAAAACTACAAACTGGTCTCTTGTCTTGCACATTAAAAACACCAGGTGTAGTTTATGTTCTGTTTGTTTTTAATCTTATGTCAGGTTGTCTTTCCCTCATTATGATGCTTCTTATTATAAAAAAAGACATTTCCACTCAATAAATTTTGAAGAATCCTTAGGTCATGTTTGATATTTACTTATTTTCCTGACAAAGAGTTTAATGTAGTTATGGACCCTGTCTAACTTAAACATATGATGTAGCTATGGGCCCTTTCCAACAGAAACATTGGATGTAGTTATGGCCCCTTTCCAAAAGAAACATATGATGTAGTTATGGGCCCTTTCCAATAGAAACATTGGATGTAGTTATGGGTCCTGTCTAACTTAAACATTTGCTCTTGCTGTTCGAACTAAGCTGTCATTAATTTCACCATGTGTATTGGGGGCATCCATGTTATAAGGATACATTTCTATTTGTAGCTAAGACAGAAGTAGACATTTTTTACCATGTCCTTAAACAAATGTTCATAGAGATTATATAGATCCACATTTTTTGTGATGGGCAGCATTTTTGAGGGAGAGCTTTCTGTCATTTATTGTTGGTTTAAAATGGCATTATGAATGATACCTGGTGCTGCATCTAGAAATGTATTAATGCAAATGGCATCACTTGTAGGACAAAGAGAGTTCCTTTCACATAAACTTTAATAATTTCATACCATTTGTTTCCCTTTTTGATGAGGTCAGTATGCCTTCAACTCATCCTTAAAGGATCAAGACCCTGGTAGTGTTAAAACTCCTGCCATGTTGTCAACTGCTTTTTCCTTGCAGGGCTGTGCAGGCTTCAACTTCCCAGCTGATTTCTTGTCAGTAACTATTTCAGTAATTCATCTTGAACATTTTCTTTAATTTAAATTTTTTTATATGTTCTCTGGAAAGATCTAGTATTTATTATTACAGAAAAAAAATTGCAAATTATCTCTGATAATAGCAGCATACAATTATTCAAGGAAGATCAGCCTTGTGGGGTTAGACCAAATTTAGGCCACTCTTCTTGGGTGCAGAAAATTTACATTATGAAAACCTTGAACTTTGAAGGGTGAATGGAATTCATAGTGTTCATATCGATAGGGAAAAAAACAGAATATAATTGTTTAACCCATTCAAAATGAAACTCTTATTATCTACTTTTAACGACTTTGCCAGAAATACTGTTTTTGATGCAACAGCAGTTACCATTTGCAGTGCCATTTGAAAACAACAATGGTTGTATTACCATCAATGTTTATTAATTATTAGTACTATTATTATTTTTATACTAACCTTGTACAATGGTCCCTGCTATTAAGGTAATTCACTATTAGAAAACTATTACAAGTATTAGAATTAAAAGTCATGTGATAATGAACCATTTGCATCAAGACCAAATTGGTTTCTGTAACTAGGGACTACTGTAAATAATTTTTGCTAAGATGAAGTGTGACTGCAAATTATACAAGTAAACCAAAAATACAGCATTAGTAGGTCAGTCTCAACTTCTTGTCTTAGCTATGGTGTATATCTGCAAAAATGTTGGTGGAGCAAGCAATTTCCTCAGTCTTCAATACCAGATAAATTTTTCACTTTGGTTTTTATCTCTGTGACTATGTTTCACAACAGATCTTGTATAGAGGCCATAGTCCAATCTGTCTATCCATCCACTAGCAATATTTGGGAAAAGTTTTTTGTTTTAACTGCAAGAAATATTTTTAAAAATGTTGAGACAGTGGTCACAGTATCTGTTGGTACATGTATCAGCCATCAACTGCTATGAAAGACTACCTGTCTTGTGAGACCAGATTCTCAATGCACAGATATATTAATTATATAGCATTATGACCTGTTATGAGAGACCACCTGTCTTGAGAAACTATGATTTTTTTGCAGAAGGGGTGATCTTTCAAGAATGGTTCTACTGTAGTCTCTCTTCAGATCATGATCAAATATTTACAAGTTTGCAATGCAAAAATAAAATTGATAAGGGCAAAAAAATATATTTTTCATATCTTGTACTATCATTAATTTTAATCTTCTGTTCAGACTGCACTTAGTATCAATTCATCAGTACTAGAGGTTGAATTAGAATGATCAAATTTCAGTCTTTGCTCTTTCACCTGACCTACATTAAAGTCATTTAGGGTATATGGTAAATAGGTCATTTATCGGGACTTTTCACTCATCCAGACTAATGGCAGTGCTCCAGCTGGATAGAAATAGAGGGTCACTCCCCCTTCTGCCTGCAGCACCTTCCCATGTGCCCTTAGTGCCTCTCTAGTTTTGCCCCTCTGCCCATTTGGAGCCTTCTCCTCTGCCTCTCTCTAGAGCAATACAACAACTTCTTAATATGTGTTACTCATGTGATGTTTTTTTTTTTTGGTCATTTAATGTAGGATAAAGGTATGAATTTGCCTTTCTTTCTACCTCTATAAAGATAAAATTATGAAATTGTATCATCTGCATCAAGTCTTTTATCACAAATAACGTGCTTGTGTTCCAAAATGTGCCCCTCCTTTCAACAATAAAGTGCCCTTGTTGCTAAAGGCGCTCTCTTGCCCTCTCCTCTGTAAGAAATTTCTATCTTGAGCACTATATGGGGGTGTTATCTCCACCTTTTCCTCGTAACATGATCATATATCTGGACAAAGAGGATCTTTCACAAGTTTTCATTTGATATAAAATTTATAAAATGAGTTGAATAATACAATATGCTACAACAAACATGAATTTAAGATTCTATTTATCACATAACATTGAGAATTTTGCATTATTCAGTGACATTGCTGTGTGTGGTATTACCCCACATTATGTCTGATTTCAATTACATTGCTATGGGTGGCAAGTGTTATCCCATATTGTGCAATTTCAATGACATTGGTACTGGTGGTAAGTGCTAACCAACATCATGTCTGATTTCAATGACATTGCTATGTGTGGTAAGTGTTAACCAACATCATGTCTGATTTCAATGACATTGCTTTGTGTGGTAAGTGCTAACCAACATCATGTCTGATTTCAATGACATTGCTTTGTGTGGTAAGTGTTAACCCACATCATGTCTGATTTCAATGACATTGCTTTGTGTGGTAAGTGCTAACCCACATCATGTCTGATTTCAATGACATTGCTTTGTGTGGTAAGTGTTAACCAACATCATGTCTGCTTTCAATGGCATTGCTATGTGCGGTAAGTGTTAACCAACATCATGTCTGATTTCAATGACATTGCTTTGTGTGGTAAGTGTTAACCCACATCATGTCTGATTTCAATGACATTGCTATGTGTGGTAAGTGTTAACCCACATCATGTCTGATTTCAATGACATTGCTATGTGTGGTAAGTGTTAACCAACATCATGTCTGATTTCAATGACATTGCTATGAGTGGTAAGTGTTAACCAACATCATGTCTGATTTCAATGACATTGCTATGAGTGGTAAGTGCTAACCAACATCATGTCTGATTTCAATGACATTGCTTTGTGTGGTAAGTGTTAACCCACATCATGTCTGATTTCAATGACATTGCTTTGTGTGGTAAGTGTTAACCACATCATGTCTGATTTCAATGACATTGCTATGTGTGGTAAGTGTTAACCACATCATGTCTGATTTCAATGACATTGCTATGTGCGGTAAGTGTTAACCACATCATGTCTGATTTCAATGACATTGCTATGTGTGGTAAGTGTTAACCACATCATGTCTGATTTCAATGACATTGCTTTTGTGTGGTAAGTGTTACCAACTATGTGTCTGATTTCAATGACATTGCTATGTGTGGTAAGTGTTAACCACATCATGTCTGATTTCACTGACATTGCTATGTGTGGTAAGTGTTAACCACATCATGTCTGATTTCACTGACATTACTATAGGTGGTAAGTGTTACCTGACATCATGTCTGATTTCAGTGACATTGCTATGTGTGGTAAGTGTTACGCCACATTGTGTCTGATTTCAATTACATTACTATGGGTGGTAAGTGTTACCCCACAGCATGTCTGATTTCAATGACATTGCTGTGTGTGGTAAGTATTACCCCACATTATGTCAGCGGATTGTTATGACATGATGCCATAAACTCAATAAAGGTAAACATTATGTAATAAAATTATTATTCTGGATAAGGTCTCTGTGTTTCACTACATATGGATAATCAAAATTGACTGTGAATTCACGGGGTAACAATTTTGGTGAATTTCATGGTTGCTAACAACTGTGAATTTAGAGATCCAATGAACAATTATCTCTGTGGAAACAATAGCCTGGATCACTTGCTCAGTCCATGAACTGAAGTACTGATGAAAATATCATTTTTAACAAACTCTTGAAAATTTCTACCCCATAAAAATAAATAAATTCACATTAAAAATAAACAAAGCCATGGTGGAACAGTTTATGGTGGGTTGATTAAAAGCTTACTAGTCAATCAAAGAGTTTGGTCAATACAATTACTTTAATGGTAACAGTTTGTATTGGATTACATGGAGTGAGACTAGGCTGTATGTTCAAGATGAGTTAATCATATAGTGAGACCAGGCTGTATGTTCAAGACAAGTTTATCACATAGTGAGACTAGATTATGTTCAAGATTAGTTAATCATATAGTGAGATTAGGCTGTATGGTCAAGATCAGTTAATCCTATTGTGAGACTTGGCTGTATGTTCAAGATTAGTTAATCATATAGTGAGACTAGGCTGTATGTTCAAGATTAGTTAATCCTATTGTGACACTAGGCTGTATATGTTCAAGATGAGGTAATCCTATTGTGAGACTGGGCTGTATGTTCAAGATGGATTAATCATAATGAGACTAGGTTGTACATTCATGAGTTAATGGTATATTGAGACTAGGTTGTACATTCCAGATGAGTTAATCGTATATGTAGACTAGGCTATATTTTCAAGATGAGTTAAATCATATAATGAGACTAGGCTGTACATTCTAAACAAGTTAAGCATATAATGAGATTAGGCTGTACATTCCAGATGAGTTATCTTATAGGGAGACTAGGCTGTACATTCCAGATGAGTTATCTTATAGGGAGACTAGGCTGTACATTCCAGATGAGTTATCTTATAGGGAGACTAGGCTGTACATTCCAGATGAGTTATCTTATAGGGAGACTAGGCTGTACATTCCAGATGAGTTATCTTATAGGGAGACTAGGCTGTACATTCCAGATGAGTTATCTTATAGGGAGACTAGGCTGTACATTCCAGATGAGTTATCTTATAGGGAGACTAGGCTGTACATTCCAGATGAGTTATCTTATAGGGAGACTAGGCTGTACATTCCAGATGAGTTATCTTATAAGGAGACTAGGCTGTACATTCCAGATGAGTTATCTTATAGGGAGACTAGGCTGTACATTCCAGATGAGTTATCTTATAGGGAGACTAGGCTGTACATTCCAGATGAGTTATCTTATAGGGAGACTAGGCTGTACATTCCAGATGAGTTATCTTATAGGGAGACTAGGCTGTACATTCCAGATGAGTTATCTTATAAGGAGACTAGGCTGTACATTCCAGATGAGTTATCTTATAGGGAGACTAGGCTGTACATTCCAGATGAGTTATCTTATAAGGAGACTAGGCTGTACATTCCAGATGAGTTATCTTATAGGGAGACTAGGCTGTACATTCCAAATGAGTTATCTTATAGGGAGAATAGGCTGTACATTCTAAACAAGTTAAGCATATAATGAGATTAGGCTGTACATTCCAGATGAGTTATCTTATAGGGAGACTAGGCTGTACATTCCAGATGAGTTATCTTATAGGGAGACTAGGCTGTACATTCCAGATGAGTTATCTTATAAGGAGACTAGGCTGTACATTCCAGATGAGTTATCTTATAAGGAGACTAGGCTGTACATTCCAGATGAGTTATCTTATAAGGAGACTAGGCTGTACATTCCAGATGAGTTATTTTATAGGGAGACTAGGCATTATGTTCAAGATGAGTTATTCAGAATTATCAAAGTAGCATGTTACTTTAAAATTCTAACCTTATTACAGGGTTCGAAAAATTTCTGAAAGATTTCGAGGGTCTGCACCAATTGCAACATGGAATGGGTTTCCACACAATCCTTACTTATTTTTGATGCTTTGCAAAACAATTTACACTTGTTGTGAGGTACATTTTTTCTCAGCAAGTAACAAAAATACTACATATAAGCAAGAATAAGTAACAGTCATGCAGTAACTGATTCCATGTGGCAACTAGTGTAGAACCTCTACTTGCCCAGAATTGATTTTTATGAAATTGCCCAACAGTCTGGAATTGTTCACCATAATCTTTACAAAATCCTGGGCAGTTTACAGTTTTATTTGTCTGACAAGTCTTTTGTTCATAGGGTCTAGCGTGATACATATTGTGTATACTTTGATGATTCTTTCATTATTATCAACAGTAGTAGTATTTCCAAAGCCCTCTTTTACATTACTTTATATACTTGCTTACAAGTCGAGTCAAACTGCAAACAACATAGACCCTGATCTTCCATTGCATATTACACCAGCAAATGAGGTTCTGTGTTCAATATGTTTGTTCTCCTGATTACTCCTAATAAACTGGATAGACCCAGATCTGCTGGCACATTATGCAAATCTGGGTCTGTGCAGTTTGCAATTGGACTCTGCTTGTAAGCAAGTATATACAGTATTGATTTTCAGATGATTGCATAGAATTCTCATTCAGCCTTTAGCAATCCTTGTATTAAATCTTCATTGTCATTATTATAGTTTTTATCTCAATTTACAAGCATTTCAACATCAAGGTCTCCCCTTTTACTAACTTTCCACTCACAAAGGCTTTGATTGACATACATATTCAGCTATCTTTCCTAGTTAAATATAATTTGATCCACTATGTTCCTTACTTGTTTTAAGAGATTCTACATGTCTGGTATCTAATTAGATCCATCTTTGGATTTGAATTTAAAATGATTATTTTTGTAGCTAGCAGGACTTCCTACTAAATCTAATAGTCCCCTTTCTCAATTTAATAGTCCTCCTACTAAATCTGATAATCCCCCTACTAAATCTAATAGTCTCCATAAGTTATTTAGTAGTCCCCATAAATGATGTTTGTTGTCATTTCAGCCATACAGTGTGACTAGTTATAATATCCATTCTTAAAGTTATAAATAGTGCTTCTTTGGGACTAAATGTGCATTCAGTAGACCAAACTACACTTTTTCTAAGGAGACATGAGTTACATCCCTTAGCAATAAGTCTAAGGTAATATAATTGAGGGTTCATTTAAATGCATCAGAAAATTGTATGCACACAAAATATGGAAGGATTTGGTCTAATTTCATAGTAGACATAAACGTTTACATAACATACCTAAAATTCTTCTCTATTTCAGTGTGTAATTTCCAAAATCACTGCAAAATATTGACCTTTTGACCTTTTGTCCCAGATGACTCGTATCATTAAAGCTATTCAGTGCACAACGAGTAAACTTGGTTCTTATTGTAGTCAGGTGTTGATTCAGGTATTGCATAAACTTGGTCCTTATTGCAGTCAGTTGTTGATTCAGGTATTGCATCAACTTGGTCCTTATTGCAGTCAGGTGTTTATTCAGGTATTGCATCAACTTGGTCCTTATTGCAGTCAGTTGTTGATTCAGGTATTGCATCAACTTGGTCCTTATTGCAGTCAGTTGTTGATTCAGGTATTGCATCAACTTGGTCCTTATTGCAGTCAGTTGTTGATTCAGGTATTGCATCAACTTGGTCCTTATTGCAGTCAGGTGTTGATTCAGGTATTGCATCAACTTGGTCCTTATTGCAGTCAGGTGTTGATTCAGGTATTGCATCAACTAGGTCCTTATTGCAGTTAGTTGTTGATTCAGGTATTGCATCAACTTGGTCCTTATTGCAGTCAGTTGTTGATTCAGGTATTGCATCAACTTGGTCCTTATTGCAGTCAGTTGTTGATTCAGGTATTGCATCAACTTGGTCCTTATTGCAGTCAGGTGTTGATTCAGGTATTGCATAAACTTGGTCCTTATTGCAGTCAGTTGTTGATTCAGGTATTGCATCAACTTGGTCCTTATTGCAGTCAGGTGTTGATTCAGGTATTGCATCAACTTGGTCCTTATTGCAGTCAGGTGTTGATTCAGGTATTGCATCAACTTGGTCCTTATTGCAGTCAGGTGTTGATTCAGGTATTGCATCAACTTGGTCCTTATTGCAGTCAGGTGTTGATTCAGGTATTGCATCATGGAAACTTATGAAATGCCTTTGAATTAAGTTACACAATATTCAGACCATTATTAAATGGGGACAGCTACCAAAATTTCTAGAAGCCAGAAGGACTACCATAATCTCAAAAGTTGCTAGTCCTTTAGTTATTTACTGTCCTTGGGCTGACGGACTGTTTATAATTTCCAGCCTGGCAACTGTGATTGACTGACAGAGTTTGAATTTAAGTCGCTTTTGGCCATTTGGCAATGTGTGGCTGAATTGTGACTACCAGTAGTTGCAATTTTATTGTGTGCAACATTATGATAATGTATAATTTAACTGGACATGCCCATGAAAAAAATCAGTTTGATTGGATAATGGTGGTAACTTGATTTGATGCAATTATAAGTGCACAGCTGTGAGTCAAGTAATTGCTACAGTGACCAACTGCAATTTCATCACAATGGAAGCAGTTTGTATTAATTATACCTATGATTGGTGTGATTTGAACTTTCTGACAGAAATAGAAAGAAAGTTGGAAGCCAGTTTTTCGTTTTAGATCTTTTAAAACTAATTAGTTAATAGATGCATTTGTATTACAGAGCATGACATGCATATTTGTAGTGTAATTGTTAGTATAAAACTGTTAATCTTACAAGCATTACAGACTTGTTATGTGTTGCATGTTTCATATCTAATGGAAAGATCTTTTCCCACACAAAGTTTATTTATGCTTTTCATGTCAACAGCAAAATTATAAGAAGAATAAAGTTGTATGGTAATCTATATGTATGTGTGTTTTTTGGATCAATTTTTATAGACTTTCTAGTATGGCATAAAATATATAATTGTATTCACTCGGCATTGCTAAGCTTTGATTTATTCCTACTATAGTGTAATTGTTTCTCAATTTTATACCATAGATAGGTATCCTAAATCTAACTTCTACTGTCAAAATGCTTTTCAGCAAACTTTATACAGCCAGGCTTTGTAGCCCTACTTTTCTTTTAAATCGTTTGTTATGTTTTTAATAGAATAAAATTCTTCTTGTAACATTTGTATTTTGATTGTAGATTTATTTTATATGCACACCGTAAGGCAGAGCATATTATGTTATGATGTTTCCTTCTGTCTGTGCTTCTGTTACCAATTTTGTTTTTGCATAGTAACTTGAGGTGTCCACCAAATACAGTTACCAAACTCTGTGGATGGCTTGCACTTGGCGTAATGAAGAGCCCTATTGATTTTGGGGTCAAAGGTCAAGGTGACTGGGACTGACAGGAAAATGGTTTCTGCACAATAGCATTAGTTTTATATTACAGACATGGACTAAACAGTGTGGATGTCTCACACTTGGGGCAAGGAAGAAGCCTATTGATTTTGGTGTCAAAAAAGGTCAAGGTCACCATGATTGAAAGAAGGAAAGTGGCTTCCACACAATAACTTGAGTTTTGCATCATGTACAGTTACCAGACTTTGGAGATGGCTTGCTCTTATTTTGGGGTCAAAAAGGTCATACATCAGAGTCACTGACTGAAAGAAGAAAAGTGGCTTTGTAAAGAAAAAAAGCTTAAGTTATCTACATAGAGGACTATTCAACATAGGGCAGGTGTACACATAGTCTTGTTATATTTGTGACATAAAAGTACATAATATTAAAATATTTCAAAATTTGAGCTATTTGGATATGTCTGAGACATTATATAGGAAACTCTTTTAGATGTGTACAGCAAAGGGAAAAAGAGGTTTTACATATAGCATTAACGTACAAGAGAGACAGAGCATTTTGAATTGATATACTAAGTATCGTATATATAAAAGTCTACATTTTAGGTATGTAAAATATAGGTATGTTACATTGCTGTATACTTATGTTGTACAGGTATGTAAAATATAGGTATTTTACATTGCTGTATACTTATATTGTACAGATTGAGAACATTAGCATATTTAGAGAGTAAAAATAAGAGAGATACAATTTTGGAGCTTTATTTTCTGATCTTGAGATTTCTGTTTTGTGTAGGACAGGGGGTGTTTTCCCTGGGATAATGCTCCATTGATGTGAAATGGGTTGGTAAGACATGCATCAATGCATGCTACTTGAAAGTGGTTGAAGAAGCATTTGATACTAATCCTGATATTGTCGTTTGTAATATAATGCATTCTGGTTCTGCCTACTCTATACCCATATGTTATTAGTATGAAAGACACACACACACAGAATAAGAACAAAGTTACTTGCCTACCTCAATATTTATTAGTCAGACAGCAGGGCATGTGAGTTTACATCATTGCATTTTATCTATCATTGTTTTATTTTTGTAGCTGTATGATAAAATTTCTCATGCTTTTGAATATTTTATCAAAACCAGTAAAATAGTGTTAAACCTTGATGTCTGTCTTCAGTGTAAATTTTATGCAGAAATCAAATTTTCGACAAAAGCAGCATTTATCTTTGTCAGAGAAACTGACAGAAAAACTTCATGAGATATTTATCCAGTACTAATCAGACTTTTGGTCGATATCCTTGGGAGCAATTTCACCAAATATATTCTAGTAAGACAAAGGCAATCAAAAACTTCTTCATCTACACTACAGGCAGTTCTATCAAACAGAATTCTTGTAATGACCTTCTGTCACTTTATTCATTGACCCTACAGGCAGTTCTGTCAAACAGAATTCTTGTAATGACCTTCTGTCACTGTATTCATTGACCCTACAGGCAGTTCTATCAAACAGAATTCTTGTAATGACCTTCACTTTTTTCATTGATTCTACAGGCAGTTATATCAAACAGAATTCTTGTAATGACCTTCTGTCACTTTATTCATTGACCCTACAGGCAGTTCTGTCAAACAGAATTCTTGTAATGACCTTCTGTCACTTTATTCATTGACCCTACAGGCAGTTCTATCAAACAGAATTCTTGTAATGACCTTCACTTTTTTCATTGATTCTACAGGCAGTTATATCAAACAGAATTCTTGTAATGACCTTCTGTCACTTTATTCATTGACCCTACAGGCAGTTCTGTCAAACAGAATTCTTGTAATGACCTTCTGTCACTTTATTCATTGACCCTATAGGCAGTTCTATCAAACAGAATTCTTGTAATGACCTTCACTTTATTCATTGATTCTACAGGAAGTTGTATCAAACAGAATTCTTGTAATGACCCTCTGTCACTTTATTCATTGACCCTACAGGCAGTTCTATCAAACAGAATTGTTGTAATGACCTTCTGTCACTTTATTCATTGACCCTACAGGCAGTTCTGTCAAACAGAATTCTTGTAATGACCTTCTGTCACTTTATTCATTGACCCTACAGGCAGTTCTATCAAACAGAATTCTTGTAATGACCTTCACTTTTTTCATTGATTCTACAGGCAGTTATATCAAACAGAATTCTTGTAATGACCTTCTGTCACTTTATTCATTGACCCTACAGGCAGTTCTGTCAAACAGAATTCTTGTAATGACCTTCTGTCACTTTATTCATTGACCCTATAGGCAGTTCTATCAAACAGAATTCTTGTAATGACCTTCACTTTATTCATTGATTCTACAGGAAGTTGTATCAAACAGAATTCTTGTAATGACCCTCTGTCACTTTATTCATTGACCCTATAGGCAGTTCTATCAAACAGAATTGTTGTAATGACCTTCACTTTATTCATTCATTCCACAGGCAGTTCTATCAAACAGAATTCTTGTAATGACCTCCGTCATTTTATTCCTTGACCCTACAATCAGTTCTACTAAACAGAATGGTCGTAATGACCCTCTATTACTTTATTCATTTACCAGCTAGTACTATCCACTTTTGGTTGATAACCTTGGGAGCAATTTCACCAAATATTTTCTAGTAATACAAAGACAATCAAAATCTTTGTTCACCTACTCTACAGGTAGTTCTATCAAACATAATTGTTCTAATGACCATCTGTCATGTTATTCATTGACCCTGTAAGTAGTTCTATCAAACAGAATTCTTGTAATGACCTTCACTTTATTCATTTACTCTACAGGCAGTTCTATGAAAAAGATTTCTTGTAATGACCTTCCCTTTATTCATTTACTCTACAGGCAGTTCTATGAAAAAGATTTCTTGTAATGACCTTCACTTTATTCATTTACTCAACAGGCAGTTCTATCAAACAGAATTCTTGTAATGACCCTCAGTCACTTTATTCATTTACCCTACAGGCAGTTATATCAAACAGAATTCTTGTAATGACCCTCAGTCACTTTATTCATTTACCCTACAGGCAGTTATATCAAACAGAATTCTTGTAATGACCCTCAGTCACTTTATTCATTTACTCTACAGGCAGTTCTATGAAAAAGATTTCTTGTAATGACCTTCACTTTATTCATTTACTCAACAGGCAGTTATATCAAACAGAATTCTTGTAATGACCCTCAGTCACTTTATTCATTTACTCTACAGGCAGTTCTATCAAACAGAATTGTTGCAAAGATCCTCTGTGCAACCATTTGTTTCCATAGCAACCAACTGTAAAAATTGTTATCAAAATTTAATTTAAATGCAAGCAGACGTTATTTTAAAATCCAAGTAGTTACCATGCTTCTTATTTTAACAGCATATTTCCTAACTTCTCCTGTGGGGATCAATGGATTCTAATGAAGAGCAGAATTTCAGAACAATTCTGCCATGCATTATGATTGAAAATTTTAGAATATGTGTTTAATTTATTTTTTCTTTGCATGGAAGTGTTTGTATCCATTCTGTTTTGTTTTTTTTTATAAATGTTTTAGTTAAATTTGGATATTATTGCAATCTTTCTGTTTCTTTGTTACATTTTTTTTGCATTTGATTGTATTTGATTGCTACCTTATTTTAGTGGGGTTTTTGGGTTTTTTTTAAGACTGAATGTCCAGATAAATCTCAAAAACTTGAGTGTGCTGTTAACAATTTTATTACATTTTTCATTATTATATGGTGTTTTTATGCCCACACCATATCAGTGGAGGGGACATATAGTGTTATACCTATTCATCTGTTCACTCATGTCACATCACATCTTGTTCTGTCCCATTTAAATTTTTTCTTCCTGGTTAGTAACTTCTTAAGGACATGATGGATTGAAACAAAAATTGGTTTGAGGTTTTACATTAAGACGATTCAAGGTCAGTTTTGATTTTCACTTGTTTCTGACAAACTTTAAGAGAGTTATGGATCCTGTTTGACTTAGATTTTATCATTCATTTTTTCTTCTTCTTTTTCTTCAATATTTTCAAAGACATACTCTTAACAGTTACGAAATTTCATATCACTTTTATATTTTTAGCTCACCTAACTGTAAGGACAAGTGAGATTATGGTATTGTCCTTCATCTGTCATGCATTGTCCTTCATCTGTCATGCATTGTCCTTCATGAGTTGTCTATTTGCAATTACTATTTACAACTTCTCAAAAACTGCTCGACCAATTTGCATGATTTTACAGTGCCTTTCAGATTTGTTCAGTGGATGCCAATCTGTCGTTCAGTATGGCCACCATTACTACAAATAAGAAAACCTTTAATTAACATCAAAAACTGCTCAACAGAATTTGGCCAAATTTGTCAGAAAGCATCCTGGTATGAAGGTCTTTCAGATTTGTTCAGATGATACCAATCTGCTATTACTAAAAATAGAAAAACATTGAAATGACTTCTTCTCAAAGACTGCTTGACAGAATTTGACCAAACTTGACAGAAAACATCCTGGCACAGATTGCTTTCAAATTTATACAAATGATGCCGATCTGGCACCAGATATTGCCACCATTACTAAAAATATAAAAACCATTCAAAAACTTCTCAAAAACTGCTCAGCAGAATTTCACAGAAAGCATATGGCCTGAAGGTCTTTTAATTTGTTCAAATGATGCCAATCTGCCATCAAATATGGCCACTGTTACTAAAAATATAAAAACATTTAAATGACTTCTTCTTGAGAACCACTTAATAGAATTTGACCAAATTTGACAGAAAGCATCCTGGCATAGATGGCTTTCAATTTTGTAAAAACGAATCTGATCTGCAATCGCTTAAGGCAAATATTACTAAAATTAGAAAGCTTTTAATGACTTCAAAAAAATTTCTATACAGAATTTGACCAAAATTGACAGAAAGCATTCTGGCATAAAATCCTATAAAGTTGGTACAAATATTGCCAATATGCTCTCAAATATGACCACTGTTAATACAAATAAAAACTGTAAATGACTTCTTCTCAGAAACTGTTCAGCAGAATTTGATATTCAGATTGGAACAAATGATGCTGATTTTCCATCAGATATGTCCACTGTTACTAAGATTAGAAAATTTTCAAAACAAATTTTTCTAAAAGACCACTCAACAGAATTTGACCGAATCCTGGCATAAAAGGCTGTTAAGTTTGTACAAATGATGCCAATCTGTCATCAGATATGGCTACAGTGCTGCTTAACAGAATTTGAAAGAAAATGTCCTGTCTTGAAGGTTTTTCACATTTATACAAACGATACCAATCCACAATCAAATATAACCATCATTACTAAAAATGGAAACATATTTACACAATTTTATCTAAAAAAAAAACACTTTGCAGAATTTAATCAACTTTGACAGAAAGTGTCCTGACATAGAAGCCTTTTAATATTGGGATGTTTATAAGCCATCAAATATGGGTGAAGATATAAAAATCAAAGAAACATTGAAACAGTTATTTTCATAAAATATTCAGTCAACAGCATTGGATGTTTATAAGCCATCAAATATGGGTGAAGATATAAAAATCAAAGAAACAGTTATTTTCATAAAATATTCAGTCAACAGCATTGGATGTTTATAAGCCATCAAATATGGGTGAAGATAAAAAAATCAAAGAAACATTGAAACGGTTATTTTCATAAAATATTCAGTCAACAGCATTGGAAGTAATTTTTACAGAAAAACATCCTGCTGAATCAGATTTCTTGGCCAACTGCTCTTGAATTTGGCTATTAGGCAGATGTCAGACTGATGAGCAATCTCAGGCCTTCTTGGGACTCTTGTTCATTCTACCATTTTAAGGATGCAGCAGAAAAATGACATATATTGAACACATTTTATTTTTTTCTAGTACCATTAATCTCATCAATTATAATGACACTGTCAGTTTTAGTTCTGCAACACATTCTGTATTATTCATAGAATTATATTATGCCCCAGCTGATTTGATCATATCCATCCGGAGAAGGTTTTTAGCAACATTCAGGAAAAACCACTCACTGTTGGCAGATGAAATTTTGCTGTTATATATGTAATGTACCTGATTAGATTTTCAGGCTAGTAAATTTTGTTTTTACACATTTTTGAACTTATTGGAACTTGGATTTGTTTGACAAACACCTTGTTACATGATATAGCAAAAACTACATGAGGTCAGCAAATGAAATTTGGTAGGCATATTTGTATGCATATGGAGATGACCTGATTAGATTTTCAGACTATTTTATCAATTTTCAACTTTTTTTTACACATTTTTTTATCTTTTTGGACATATACTTTTTTAATAAAGAGAACTTTGTTAGTTCGATTAAGCAAAACCACTTGAGGTAGACAAATGAAATTTGGTAGGTATGCTTGTATGCATATGTAGATGACCTGAATAGATTTTTAGGTCAGTGCAGCAGTTTTTCAACTTTTTCTTCATTTCTGAACTTTCTGGTACTTGGACTTTTTGTCTGCAGTGGGGGCATATCTGTTTTACAAACACAAATCTAGTTTTCTTTCAAGAGATACAAGTATTTATTTTAAGAACATAACGAAATTTAAATATGTTAGTATGTTAGTTTATGAACAAGAAAAGTTAAATGTTATAATTTAGCAAATTATTTAATGGATATATCTGTATTTTTCAGGGCAAAAGATGATGGATACACACAAGGAATGAGGCTAATAAAAACACAAATTTCAAGTCAGAATGTTTCCATTTCCAGCAGGATTCTGAAAACGTGCATTTGCAGATAGAAATCCATTAATTAACTTTTTTAAATACTTCCATCACAGAATTGTCAAGGAAAATTATGTAAAAAAAATGGATATGCAGGTGTCCATGCAGAATAATTAGAGAGAATTAAATGCAGTTCATGAAATATATTGTGATGGTGGAATTAAATGAGTTATAAATGCATGTATATGCTTTTAATATTCTTCTGTCAAGCCCTACAATGCTTTGCAGACATGAGAGTCATGTGAAATCATTTTAAATGCTGACATTAGCATAATGAAGCATGGTGGTCCAATGAAGTTAGATAAGATATATTTCTCTGTTATGAATGCTAAATGGGTTTCTTGACCAATCACTCTATTTTCATTCTTTTCAATGGCCATATTAGTTAATTAGGAATTTTTGGAGTCTTTTATTCTTTTGATTATTATTGAAAGTATGAAATTATTTGGTACATACATTAGCAAAACACATGGATTTACAGGATGAAATTACTTTGTACATACTAGCGAAACACATGGATTTACAGGATGAAATTACTTTGTAAATGTACTAGCAAAACATATGGATTTACAGGATGAAATTACTTTGTAAATGTACTAGCAAAACACATGGATTTACAGGATGAAATTACTTTGTAAATGTACTAGCAAAACACATGGATTTACAGGATGAAATTACTTTGTAAATGTACTAGCAAAACACATGGATTTACAGGATGAAATTACTTTGTAAATGTACTAGCAAAACACATGGATTTACAAGCTCCAAGTTATAAAAAAACAACTGCTTTTGCAGTTTCGCATTTACACATGTTATAGAGGTTCATGTGATCAGTTGAACAAATACCAATTTTTTTAAAATACAAAATACTTGATTGTGCCAAGTTGTAATTTGCAAGAAACAAAAGTCACATATTTTGGAATTTGTGTATTTGCCAACTTTGCTGCCAAAATGTTACAATTAACAGCATTGTCCAGCTTTTTTCCAATATGCAGTTCGTACATTTTTATGGCTTCATATATTTCCATTAGTCACAGAAATGTTTCTCTTTAAATGGAAGTGATACAGGATCATACATAACCGTTTATTTGTTTTAATCACACCACTTTATTATACTTTAGCTTAAATTTAATGAAAAACTAGTTCTACTTGAATTTTTGTTATAAAAATTCCTTTTTGTTTCTGTAGATACAGTAGATTTTGCCAGGCACAGCACAAAAATATTGCGTTGTATGTAAAATAATCATCACTGTTGTTTTTGGACATCCTGGTATTTGGACCATGCAGTGTATTATCAGAATGGTATTTGGACCATGCAGTGTATTATCACTATGGTATTTGGACTATGCAGTGTATTATCACTGGTATTTGGACCATGCAGTGTATTTATCAGTATAGTATTTGGACCATGCAGTGTATTTTCAGCATGGTATTTGGACCATGCTGTGTATTATCACTATGGTATTTGGACCATGCAGTGTGTTATCACTATGGTATTTTGACTATGCAGTGTATTATCTGCATGGCATCATGAATGTATCCTTTTACTTTTCTTATTCAGACTGGAAAACTTTAATACATAGTGCATTTCTAGAAATTCATTACAAAATATATTAAAACAATTTTTATAAAATCATGTCTTTGAAAAATTGTCAGTCAAAACATTCAGCTTTATTTTTTATTTACTTGTTTAATAGACAGATCACAAAGTAAATCAGTATTTATTGGTTATAACTGGCCTATAAACAACTATCAATCAATTACTACTTACCAGTATTGATGATCCCAATAGAGCACTACCCAATCACATAGTGAGCCACTTGTGAATCATTGCACAATCAACCCAGCAACACTAGTTTGTCACGGTACTGGTAAGTAGGACACCTAGGAAGTTTTCACTATTTTCTAATTTACAAATTCATATTCTTATAACCTGGCCATTATTTTGACTAATTTTTACAACATTTTCAATATTTTCTCAAATCATTTCAAGATATGTTTTAAAATTTTACAGAAGTTATGATAGTAGATAAGGGGAGTTGAGTTGATAGTCCAGTGAAAACTTATTTGTGAAACTTTTTTGTTTCACCTGCATTAAAAAATTTCATCTGCAAAGGATCAAATATTGGTATTACTTTTCCAGAAACAACAGTGGTGACATTTGCAAGTCAGATATGTGATTGTGATTTTTGTGATTTGGGGGGTTTTAACACCATTTTTTAGCGCATGATAGGCAATTCATAACAGCCAGTAGATTTGTTGGAGGAGGAGCCTGGGAAGACCCCCAGGAAGAACCACTAACCCACGGGAAGCTACCTGCAAGCTTTCTCACATACCCACATTGATCGCACCAAGATTGAAATCCATGCAGACAGAGGAGAGATGTGAGTGATCTGTAAAGGCGAGCACCTTAGACCACTGGGCCACCCATGGCTCTCTGCAAATCAGATACGGTAGTACAGATCTTATAGTATGTTGTGCAAAAATGACATATTCTGTGGAATCTTTGTTTTAAACTGGTATCACTACATGAATTGAGCCAATCAGCTGTTTTTACATTCTGCCATAGTTCTCTAAGAAAATAATTCATATTTTTTCTGATATTTTCCTGGAGATCTTCTAACCAGTGAAAAATGTTACCTGTATTCAGTAGAAAGCTGGCTTCAAGCCAAAACATAAAATATATTCAGTAGAAAGCTGGTTTCAAACCAAAACATAACATAAAAAGTCTGTTGAATTCAGGCTTTTGACTTTTGCAGAGGATGACAACACAAACAGGTGTGATTCAGCCGACTCTGGATAAATCATTTGCACTAAAAACTTCTGTCATTTCATTCAGATACAACTATGTATTGAAAATGCAACATAATGCAGATCTTTTTATATCTTGTGTCCAAGTTAGTGCTCAGTATGAATAAGATAGTCCTGGTGAACTAATGCTCTGGATTTCATTAAAATTGTAGAAAATATACATGTATAAGGAGTGTAATTCATGTAGCCATGCCTAACAGGGATGATTTACTAACTGTTTAGTTCAGATAAACATTGATTAAAGTGTTTCACCTATTGATAATAGGCATGTGATATGATGTATGTATCTTTTGAATTAACCATTTGAGATGGTGTATGTATCTTTTGAATCAACCATGTGAGATGGTGTATGTATCTTTTGAATCAACCATGTGAGATGGTGTATGTATCTTTTGAATTAACCGAGATAAAGCATATTTATATATTGTCAGTTTTCAATGCATTCAAGTTAAGTCTTCATAATAAGATGTTGAAAAGGGGAAAATCCAAATTAATGATTCAATTATGTCAGACAGACAAATGGTTTTTAAGTGCCATTTTTATGTTTTTGTGCAACAGGATATGTACTTGGGGCATAGTTAATGTTGTAGTATATGATGTTTGTAATAGTTTTTTTTTCTTCTGCTAGTTCTGTTACCAGCATAGTATCCGGAGTTTGTTTTAATTGGGATTTCTTTCTGATCTCAAAATTGGATTACATAATGATATAGTTTCAATGTCTAAATTTGGCACTACTTTCTCAGTCTGTATTATATTAGAGTTTGAAAGAAAACTTGAGGATAACTAGGAAAATTTATTTTAATCTGAAAGAATAAAAACTTTTATCCATAATTATTCAGAATGATTGGAGTAAGAAAAAATGTATTAGCCATGCCAAATAGTTTAATACGGAATTTATTCTGAAATAGAGTGCACTGAACTAGATGACAGTTATATGCATACTAGATGAGAGATCAAGGTAGATACAGTAAATTCACAACATCTTTTAATAGTTGTCTATGCATTTTTCAGAATGATTTACAAGCTTTTTTCAGGATATTGTCTTTTGTACCAAGTATTTTAGCATTTTTAAATATGCATGCTTTGTGTTTCCCTGTTATAAGAAGTATTAGTTTGAAATTGCAATTATTTTTCCATTCATTTCTATGCAACATTGTTTAATCCTCTTCTTTGAGATAACTGTATGTACTTATGTATGATGGTCATTCAACTGGGAAAAGCATAGATCCTGATCAGGCCAGTGCATTATACAATGGAAGATGCGAGTCTATACCGTTTGTATTTGGGTGGGCATTATACATGGTTCTATATAGTGCTGTGCTTTTTATTGGCTCCCTTCAAAGACTATGTCTCTTTCTGTTATTAA
The DNA here is from genome assembly GCA_029931535.1 of Margaritifera margaritifera. Lineage (NCBI taxonomy): Eukaryota > Metazoa > Mollusca > Bivalvia > Unionida > Margaritiferidae > Margaritifera > Margaritifera margaritifera. The sequence continues at coordinate 1,062,538 of JAQPZY010001154.1, read as the reverse complement.
AAATAGCATGTGTTTCATTAATAAGACACATTCTATATTCAGCTCTTCTGGCATTTTGACCTTTTGACCTTGAAATACCTGTGAAGATATGTAAAGAAACAGCTCAAATTTTAATCCCGAGATAATATTTAGTCTGAATGGTTACCTCCCTTGATATAATTTGACAGCTTCTCTGCAGTACTTAAAACAATGCAGAATCATTTCAGTAGAAAATGTGTATCAAAGGTAATTGCTTAAATATTTTTGAAAAAGATTTTACGAAATTTTCAAAAATATGATTTGTGTTAAGAGATAAGAGAAGGAAAGACTTGAAACATTTATGACTAAGATTACATGTATTTACAGGGATATTGGCGTTTGCTTATGATCATAAAAAGGAACATAATTATCAGTATCTCGCGAGTTAGGTTAATCCCTTTAATCCTGATTAATATAATAGCCATCAGTATTCTCAATACATGGATCGTGTTAAGGGCACTTTTAAGTTGTTGTAAACTTCCATCAGTTGCTTTGTTGTAAAATGTTTTTCTACCTTGTTTTTTATTATTATTTGCCAATTCATAATTTTTGTTTGTTGGTATTGTAGTGTGTTCATAGTTGTTACAAATTATTAAACAGTCATTATTTATGTTAATAGACAATAGATACACTTCAGTGATTTTTTTTATGGTTGCAGAAGTTTTATCATAACTGAAGGTATGTTGTTTTATTTGTTGAGCCCATGTTAGTGGTAAAGAGAGACAAAGAGGTCTCTTTTTAGGTTGCTTCTTTTGTCACTGTTGAGTGAACTTATGGTATGGCCCAATATTCATCATGCATTGTCCATCTGTCAAGAATTACTTATTACCAAACTGAAGGCCAATTTTTCTGATCCAGTTTTGATCAGACTTTAAATATGGGCAACATCTTGGATAAGTTCGATAATGAGCTAGAATTAAGTGTAATAATGAAGTGATCTTGCATCTGATTGGCTTAGCTTGTTACCAATTTAGAGATTATATTTCTCATCTGATTTTGATAAAACTTGGTAAATAAGTCTGTATCAACAAGATCTTGGATTAGTTCAGTAATGAGCGAGATCTATGCATATTAAAATTATGCCTTTATTTGTGGAAAGAATTTTATCAGACAATAGTAAACTAGTCAAAATTTACATGATATAAAGTTGGAAGATAGTTTGTGTCTTACAATACAAACAAGCCTGCTTTGTGAAACAATCAACTGTTAAGTTATGTTAGACAGATGAGCAATATCTGCCCACATTTTGGTCAAAGTTTTTCATTTGAGCATGGACTCAACATGCTGACCATGACCCTAATTTTGTTATGCCCCACCAGGAATGTGGTTTGGGCATATAGTGTTACTCTTGTCCATCCATCCATCTATTTGTAGACATCTGCTACACTTTGGTTGAGTTAGGCATTAAGGTCAGTTTACAGGATGGACATTTGTGTTCCATGATCACATTTTATGGGGTGGGGGTGGGGTTCCTTTTGGTGATATATATAATTCATTACATATAAATTTTAATTGATATTAAAATATTGATGCACATTTTTGATACAATTACAACTACTCTGAATCAACAGATGGCATGAATAGGGCTCATGAAGATCCATGTTTGTTATGTAAATACAAATTTTTGTCATGCCAGTAAATAGTCAAACATAAGTATCACTTTCTGACAGTAACAGCATTGTTGCTAACATTAACATTCTCTGTTAAAGCCTTTGAAAATGATATATATTCTGCTTCGGTCTCTGTATTCAACTAAAACTTTAATATAATAATATTAGTATATCCATAAATTTAGCACCATGACATGCTAGACTTTCGTGTCAATGGCAGTAATGTTTGGTTTGGTGTTTTATGGCACAACAACACAAGTAGGTTATTTAGTGCTGAGGCTGTTGGAATAAAATGCCTTGATCTACAATGCACTGCACTAGCCAACCCAGGCTGATCCAGTGGTAGGATTCAAACTCACACCCTTTTGGTCACAAGTCCAGCACACTGGACATCCAGTGGTTGGATTCAAACACACACCCTTTTGGTCACAAGTCCAGCACACTGGACATCCAGTGGTAGGATTCAAACTCACACCCTTTTGGTCACAAGTCCAGCACACTGGACATCCAGTGGTAGGATTCAAACTCACACCCTTTTGGTCACAAGTCAAGCACATTGGACATCCAGTGGTAGGATTCAAACTCACACCCTTTTGGTCAGAAGTCCAGCACACTAACCACTGAGCCACGATGGCTCCTGTGTACATTACCGTATATACTCGTGTATAAGCCGATATCTGGGTCAATGCAGTTTGTAAGGACTAATCAGTAGAACAAACAACATAGACCCTGATCTGCCGGTGCATTATGCAATGGCAAATCAGGGTCTATGTTGTTTGCAATTGGACCCAGTTTATACGCAAGTATATACGGTAGTTGTCTTTTATGACATGTGGGAGGGCACATCAGGCCTGTTCTACATCCCCAAGTCTGTAAGGGGGTTAACATTTAGATTATTTTCTTTTTTAAAGTTGCGGATCTTTTATATTAGCTGCTGTATTTAACTGGGACTTTTTAGTATAATAATACAGTTTATTACAAACCCATGGTTGATATGGTGTTCAATACAGATCTATAATCCATATTTCCATATTGCACACCCAGACTGTAAACTATTTACGTGTTTTCACTGATGTCCATGTGTTGATATTCTCAGATGCACCAAATCTGACCTATTTAAATCCCAATTTATTATGAATTTCATTCAGACTATATGGATACAAATATTTGGATTTCGAATAAGTAATCTAGGCTAGTAAAGTTGTTTATCTCTTACTGACTTACCCTTTAATCTTCTCTGTGACAATCAACTGTATAAACTGCCCCAAGGTGATAGTTTTCCCTGAGCATTAAGCAAGACTGTTTACTGTTGATACTGGTTATGGGCATATATCATGATGTCCAGAAATCTCTTTTTGTTTTTTCTTATTAAGATTACTGAAAATTGTGTTTTCAAAATATGACTGTGTCGTGGGGTTTATAGGTCAAAAATCGTGTTTTACACGTGACGTATTCTGGCATGTATGCATTATCCTTTTGCTATATCCAACAAAGAACAAAACACATGTATTTTTGTGTATATGCCTAAAGTTTGTTTCTTCTCTCACCTGCTTAAGCAGAAATTGCATCATCATCATAACATGGTTCACAGCTGAGATACAGCATTCTGCAGAACTGGTTAGATTAATTTACAGAGTTGAAAAGAAATGGTTGATTTTAATATTTAACAAAGTTTGGTTTTAGATGGACATTGAATACAGATTGTATATTTTGTAGGAATTTGTTTCATATTTATGCATATAAAATCATCCTTGATATTCTGTAGTAAATGAAGAATTATAATGGTATACATTAATCATTGATATTATATAATCAATTTATTTCTTGTATAAATCTACATGTGTATAATTCATCTTTAGATATTGTATATTACCAGTGATCATGAAAACCCTGTATTTGTCGGACATGTCCGTTAGATTGAAAGTTGTGACCTTCACATACTTTGAGCAACCAGACATCTGTCATGGTAGTAGTTCTTAAATAGCATTATATCAATTTGTCTCTGATTTGTTTATCCATTAAACTGCCAAATAAATATCTTAACAAAGCGAAATTCACTGGTCACTAGGTCTAATTTACACACTGTTTCTTTGTTGGACAATCAATAGACGTGGTACTGACTAAGCCTGTTTGGTCATCATATTTTCCTAATTGTTTAAACACTTTGTAGCCACAAAACACAAAACAGAAGACGTGTGAAAGCTTATCTGTTGGACTTGCAACAAAAAAAAACTTTAATTGAATCATTACCCCAGAGTATACACTGTATACATCACATCAGTCCCTCATACTAAGTGAAGCGTGTTAGCATGCGATACCATTAGAACAAAATATTTGATACCTAGGTCCAAATTAAGAAAGAAAGATACTAGCATTGAGACTTGATCAAATAAAACTACACTATCTCACTTTACTGGAAATTCCCGTTAATTAGGTGTTACATATTTTTCAGATAGCAAGTCAGCTTGTTTGTCAGTTAATAAATAATGTTTACAAACAGTGGAGTGGAATAAATTGCTGTTTTTGAGTGAAATTCTATAGTATAGGTTTCTGAAAGAAAAATGAACAATTTGTTTTAAACATGAAACCAGTTAATAATGGAAGGATAACACTAACACTAAAGCAGCACCAAACCCAGAACCAACAACAACACATGTTCCATTGCATTTAATAATTAGGTATACTGTGTTTTCTTTTTTGTCACGATTTGTTAAATCTCCTTTGAATGTTTTTATATTAAATTTCAAAAATTATTTGGCTGCCACATTAATTTTTGGGAAAAAATGTCTGGGAAGAGTCATTAGAATTTCAGGATTGCTGTATATTACATACTATTTATGGTAATATTCCTTCAGAAATCTGTAAGAGTAATATTTAATTTGTATACTTAGAAGAGTTCTGATTAAATTGGAATCAGAAATTTGTAATATTTTGCTAGACTTTAAAAAATAAATACTACATGTACAAATGTATAAATATTATGGGGAAAATGTGTGATTTTTTTGTTAAATATCTTATTTACCTCGTTACTGTCATTGATTTTAAAACTTTGTATATACATGTAGTCCAAATAGAATCATAATACCATTGATATTTCAACCTTTTGTTTTTTCTCTACATATGAATAATTTTTTAAATTATGATTTAGGAAAATTCTGCTGAGTAAATTTCACAGAAACTAGTAGTTTTTCCTTTCCAGTATAGGAAACTAATTAGTTCTAATTCTCACTAGCTATATTTTTCATTAATCTTTGTCATTAGCTGATTTTTTCATCAGTCCTTGTTATTAACTGATTTTTTTCATCAATCCTTGTTATTACTGATTTGTTTCATCAATCCTTGTTATTAACTGATTTGTTTCATCAATCCTTGTTATTAACTAATTTTTTCATCAGTCCTGATGATTAACAGATAATTAACACTTTCTCCAGTTGTGAGTTGAACAGCCTGCATGTATGCTGAAGAGACTTCACAAAAATGTATTGTAAAGGCAATTACTGGTAGTATCAAAAACTAAATAAAAGATGGTGAGATGGTAGATCTGTGTGATCTTCTTTTGACTCTTTTTTTTTTTTTTTTGAGGAGAAAATTGTGAGACATGGTGCTGCTGATGTGGGTCATGGCAGCATCAACTTGGTGTTCACGTTTTTGAGCAAACCCATAACTCAAAAAAAATACAATAGAGAATGTTTTGCAGAACCTTGTTAATATTTCTTTACTGGTATGGTCATTCCAGTATTTATTTCTGGATGAAGTTGGACAGAAAGACAAAGAAATTAATTTTAAGCCTATTAAACTGCCTGTGATTTATTTAGGTGATTATGGTCCTATTGCCTTGACTAATTAATTTGTGTTAGAAACACTTCACCTATATTCTTTTTCTCAATTTGCAGTCTTAAAATCTCTGGCCTTTCCATCAGTGGGAAAATTCTCACAGAATGGCCCAATATGTTGTGAATCTTTTCTTCAATGGAAAAAAGCCCATGGAATGGCACAATATATTGTGAATCTTTCCATCAATGGAAAAACACCCACGGAATGGCCCAATATGTTGTGAATCTTTCCATCAATGGAAACATGCCCACAGAATGGCCCAATATGTTGTGAATTCTCACCTTGTTGGTTTTGGCTTGGATCAGATAAAATGTTGCAACTGTTGTGATTATTCTGGAGCCTCATTTAGAAATGTGTTTGAAATTTCAGTTCTAATAAAACTTGCTGTAGAATCTGGCAACTATTTAGTGGAGCATGTCCAATTTTATAAAATCACCAACAGCTTTATTGACAAGGCCAATTTTTCAGTTATTATGTACATGTAGTTTGTCTTTCACTTTACATTTTTTGAAGAGAACTTGTTCTCTGAATAATAAATATTTTAATGCAATTTTAAAATAATACAAAATCAATGTCCTTAATTTATTTGTCAGTATTTAATATTTTTTTCCGGCTATTATTGTTTCATTATCATTTTTCATTCAGCCATCAGTTTCTTTCTGTAATGACTGTATTTTAATTATGCATGGATGATATTCACACTTTGTTGTATGATGCCATGAATATAAATATCTGAATTGTTCGTCTTTATTTCTCTTTTTATACCCATGCCACCCACCTCACATAGTTTGTTTCCATATATTTGACTTGACCTAGGACATATAGTGTTCATCCATTTACATTTGTCTATCACAGAAACTTGACAGTCATTATATCCTCCAGCAAACAATGTTTTGGGGGTAGGGGTGGTGTTGATACCTAAATCAGCCTCTTTGATGGTTTACTGGAACCAACCATTTTTTGTATCAAACTTGACATTTACACATCATGACTAAAGGGTGTGTAGCATAGTACTCTTGACATTTACACATCATGACTAAAGGGTGTGTAGCATAGTACTCTTGACATTTACACATCATGACTAAAGGGTGTGTAGCATAGTTCTCTTGACATTTACACATCATGACTAAAGGGTGTGTAGCATAGTACTCTTGACATTTACACATCATGACTAAAGGGTGTGTAGCATAGTTCTCTTGACATTTACACATCATGACTAAAGGGTGTGTAGCATAGTTCTCTTGACATTTACACATCATGACTAAAGGGTGTGTAGCATAGTACTCTTGACATTTACACATGACTAAAGGGTGTGTAGCATAGTACTCTTGACATTTACACATCATGACTAAAGGGTGTGTAGCATAGTTCTCTTGACATTTACACATCATGACTAAAGGGTGTGTAGCATAGTACTCTTGACATTTACACATCATGACTAAAGGGTGTGTAGCATAGTTCTCTTGACATTTACACATCATGACTAAAGGGTGTGTAGCATAGTACTCTTGACATTTACACATCATGACTAAAGGGTGTGTAGCATAGTACTCTTGACATTTACACATCATGACTAAAGGGTGTGTAGCATAGTTCTCTTGACATTTACACATCATGACTAAAGGGTGTGTAGCATAGTACTCTTGACATTTACACATCATGACTAAAGGGTGTGTAGCATAGTACTCTTGACATTTACACATCGTGACTAAAGGGTGTGTAGCATAGTACTCTTGACATTTACACATGACTAAAGGGTGTGTAGCATAGTACTCTTGACATTTACACATCATGACTAAAGGGTGTGTAGCATAGTACTCTTGACATTTACACATCATGACTAAAGGGTGTGTAGCATAGTTCTCTTGACATTTACACATCATGACTAAAGGGTGTGTAGCATAGTACTCTTGACATTTACACATCATGACTAAAGGGTGTGTAGCATAGTACTCTTGACATTTACACATCGTGACTAAAGGGTGTGTAGCATAGTACTCTTGACATTTAAACATGACTAAAGGGTGTGTAGCATAGTACTCTTGACATTTACACATGACTAAAGGGTGTGTAGCATAGTACTCTTGACATTTACACATGACTAAAGGGTGTGTAGCATAGTACTCTTGACATTTACACATGACTAAAGGGTGTGTAGCATAGTTCTCTTGACATTTACACATCACTAAAGGGTGTGTAGCATAGTTCTCTTGACATTTACACATGACTAAAGGGTGTGTAGCATAGTTCTCTTGACATTTACACATGACTAAAGGGTGTGTAGCATAGTTCTCTTGACATTTACACATCGTGACTAAAGGGTGTGTAGCATAGTTCTCGACATTTACACATCACAACTAAAGGATGTGTAGGATAGTACTCCACTTATCATATCTTTAAAGTCAAGGTCACAGATCAAAGTTATTTACATTTTTTAACACTTAAGCTGTTAATGATGGCACTATGTACCTTAGTACATATTTACTGCGAGACTCGAGGGTGTATCACATGTCACATTTACATCAAGGTTCGAGGGTGTGTAACATGTCACATTTACATCAAGACTAGGGGGGGGGGGTCACATGTTGCATTTACATCAAGACTTGAGGGTGTGTCATATGTGTCACATTTTCATCAAGACTTAAGTGTGTCACACATGTCACATTTAAATCAAGACTTGACGATGTGTCACATACAACTTTCATGGTTTTATCAATGTAAATGTCACAGGTCAACATGTTTTTGTTTGGGGCTGTAACTTGGAAACTCGGAACAGAGCGAGAGATGAAACCTGGTATACATACACATCATGAGGTTGTGTCTCATATCCCTTTCATGGTCCTGACTTCATGGTCAAGGTCACAAATCAAGGTTGATGTTTTTATATCCAAGCTATAGCTCATATTCTGTCCAAGACCTAATGAAATTTTGTAGACCTGAACATCAAGACTAGAGGGTCATAGTCCCGTTGGCAAGTTTGGGGTCACAGTTCAGGGTTAGGGTACTCATTTTTTGTGTCCAGGCTGTAACTCTGAAGAGGTTAATTTAGGAAATGATATGAACTTTCTTAGTTTTTTAAACATCTTGATTCAAGGATGTGCTGCATATTGATTTCAAGTTTCTATCTTCAAGGTCAAGATCACAGGTAAATATTTTTGTGCTAGGGATTTGAACTTTGTCTGAAATGTAGAGGTGCTGAAATAAAACCTAGTATACCAGTCTGAAGTGTAGAGGTGCTGAAATAAAACCCAGTATACCAGTCTGAAATATAGAGATAGTGAGTTGAAACCTGATATATAACTTGTATATCATGACTTGGCATTCTAATATTACTGTACAGATAGTGAGGTGAAACCTAGTACACCAGTACTTATAAATGACTTGACATTCTAATATTACTGTACAGATAGTGAGGTGAAACCTATTATACCAGTACTTATAAATGACTTGACATTCTAATATTGCTTTAGAGAAAGTGAGGTGAAACCTTGTACACCAGTACTTATAAATGATTTGACATTCTAATATTGCTTTAGCAATAGTGAAGTGAAACCTAGTATACCAGTACTTATAAATGACTTGACATTCTAATATTGCTTTAGAGAAAGTGAGGTGAAACCTTGTACACCAGTACTTATAAATGATTTGACATTCTAATATTGCTTTAGCGATAGTGAAGTGAAACCTAGTATACCAGTACTTATAAATGACTTGACATTCTAATATTGCTTTAGAGATAGTGAGGTGAAACCTAGTACACCAGCACTTATAAATGACTCGACATTCTAATATTGCTTTAGAGATAGTGAGGTGAAACCTTGTACACCAGTACTTATAAATGACTTGACATTCAAATATTACTTTGAAATTCATGGCTCTATCTTCAAGATCACGTCATAGTGACATTTTTTTGTCTTGTTCTCATGTCTGGGCAGTAATTCATTAGTTGTTTATGGATAGTGAAATGTACACTTTAACCTTATACTATAGTTTTCTCTGGGACTTATAATCCTTCTACATCTGCCAAAATAAAAGCACAGTATTGCTTAATTTTGCTTAAAAATTATTCATTTGTTAAAAACATTTTTGAATTTTTAAAATAACCTTCCACATCTCCATGTAAAAACTATCATATCCATTTCCATTCCAAGTGTTGCCATTTTCAAATGATGCTGATCCAACTTTCAAAATGGCTGGCTTGATGTCAATCCTGACAATATTTTTATATCTTTAAGAAATATTTATAAGGCTACTTCTCAGTGGATGGTCATATCAATACAGGGTTTTCACAAAAATACTATACTAATATGTAAATGGTTCTAAATGAAAACTGTGTTTATCTGACCTCCAACTTGGTACCATAGTGGCCAGCGAAAAAATCTTGCTCTTGTTGCTTCTTTTGCATGAATGGTGGTATTGACACGAGGTTTTCAGTTAAAAAAACTTGTTGCAATATGTAATTCATTCTGAATGAAAATGGTGCCAATCTGACCAACATATCCGCACTTTTGTGAAGGAGTTTGAAACCAGACCGTATTGACCTAGAGTTCAAGTCAAGGGTCATTACTTTTTGTATTTTGTACTTATTGAGTTTATAAACACAGTGACTTGTATATGTTTATTGGTTTTATGGGTTTAATGCCATTTTTCAGCACATGATATACATACAACTTTCTCACATAACCACATTGGCCGAGCCTAAGACTCGAACCCACGTGGACAGAGGTGAGATGGCAGTGATCGGTAAAGGCGAGTGCCGTAGGCCGCTCGGCCACCCGGGGCCCCTGAATTGTATATGTACAAATGAGTTTTGACCACACTTTGTATTTAGTTGCACTCCCCAATAAACAAACTGATGGTCAGCTCTTATACATAATTCATTTTAAAGTCAAATGTCTTGATTTAGGTTTTTTAGATATACTGGAATATTATTAGTATGATAACATAAATAAGTGTGAATGGATCAATGTTTATCAAACCCAGTTTGTGGATGTCTTAAGAAAACCTCTTTATGATGCAATTTTAATAATTGGTTTGTTTCCATAAAATAGTAATTATAGATTTAACCAAACTCGGCATGTGGTACATCTTGACATTGTCTGAGACAGTACAGTTCAGTGATCTTCTGTCAATAATTCCTGATCAACAAGTTCATGGTCAAATGACAAAGAATTTTGTACTGCATCTATATTTATCTTGTGAACATGTTAACTCGAACATAAGAAAATATTGTTGTTACCAAATTTGGTATGTTGGAGTATTTTTAGAATATCAGAGATGGCCTCGATACTCGGCAGTTAAATAGAATAATGGAACAAATTCTTGTTGGCCAGTAGAGTGTCAGTCTCTTCAAAAGACTCTTGCTCTCCAATAATTTTTCCAAAAACCCTACAATACTGTATCCCTATATTTGTGTGTGTGTGTGTGTAACATGTCAATTTTTTTACAAGTCTCCTTTTCAGAAAAAAGGATTTTTTAAAAAGTATTGGTCAAGCACACACTGCAGAGAATAACTTTGGTATGTTGATATATTTTGCAAAAATGATTATGTATTGAGATAAAATACTAACAGTCATAAATTCTTTATGTTTACATTCATTATTTCAATGCATGAAGTTACTAATATTGGTTATTTTTGTGTTCCTATAATTATAAATGTGGTATTCAATTGTTTATTATTTTCCTGTAAAATCCCTATATTTTTTCCTATGTTGTTTAGATCAAATGTCTGACAAAATCCCTATAATTTTGAAAAAAATCTGGCTGTGATGCATGCTGGAAAAATAAAATTAAAAATGTCCAGGACTCCTCCCTGTTCAAGATACAAGGATAGGAATTCCAGCAGATATTGTAATAAATCCAGCAAGTCAATCTAATATGGTTAGAAAGTTTTTAATTCATAAATTTCTTGATTGTACAAAATATAAATATATGAAATCTTAAGATATGAAAAGCAAAGTTACAAGATTTATATAATTACAGAGAACTGATCAATAAGGTAAAATATTACAAAATACAGAAAAAAGACCAATATTACCTTAGTGTGTAAACAATGTATTTTCAAATAGGAAGAGAAAAAAAATAATTATTTAACATATCAGAACTCTAAAGACTTGCCCATGGATTGTAACAGTAGAATGTGAGCAAGTTTCAGGGAAGGGGAGGAGAATATCTGTGCATCTAGGAAAAACAAAAATCGGAAAAATGAAGAAAAAGAAAAACATACTAGAGTTTTCTTACCTGTAGCATCTACCTCAGGCAAGCAGTTTATAAAACATTTTAATCCTATTTTAAGCACTGTACATGTTACCTTTATCTTTTATTTTATATACATGTACATTGTACATGTCACCTTTATCTGATTTTTTGATCATTTGTAATACGATTATTTAAAAAAAAAATAATAGAATGAACAGTAGGGCCAATCTGGAAAGGTCTTCATAATACTTTCTGCTTTGACACATTCTAATAGGTAGATCCCCATTAAAGAAAAAGGAAAACAATAGTCATACTTACGTATTTGATCACAATTTGTGACCATATACATGTACTGCACAAGTACCGTAATTTTTAGCTCTACTGGTCATAGACCAGAACAGCTTATTAGATAATATAGGTGAAATGATACACCTGTGCCACATATCGATACACAGCCTACGACACGATACATTATCGATTCTCAGTTTAAAGAATAAGAAGGCAAATAACTAATAATTATTCATGATTGCTGAAGATTAAAGTAACTTATATAGGGTAGATATCGATTCTTCACTTCTTGTATCGATACATGTGTCGATATGGCAAAAGTATCTATATATCAATGAATCGTTTCACCCCTATTATTTAGCCTGTTGTCCAACATCTGTCTGCCTGTCTGTTAGCACAAGTTTGTTATCACTGCTCCTGCTAAATTACTTGGAGGAATGCAATGAAACTTCACAAACACTTTCATCCCAAGGCCTAGTTGGTCCTAAATGAAAATGGTGCCACCCAGACATCCAATATGGCCACCACAGTGGCTATCGTGAAAATCTTGTTAGCACTATTCCACCTGAATGGATGGTCATATCAACATGGGGTTTTCACTAAAAGACTTGTTATGATGTCTAGTTGGTCCTAAATGAAAACAGTGCCAATCTGATATCCAAGATGACCACCACAGGAGCCATCTTAAAAATCTAATTATTGCTACTCCTTCTGAAGTCATCAGCATAAGGTTTTCACTGCCTTCCGGTGTCGAGTTGGTCATAAAAAAAAATGATCTGTTATCCAATATGGCCATCACAGTGGCCATCGTGAAACTTTTGTTACTCCTCCTAGATGGAAAGCCATGTTGACATTGGATTACCGATCTGTTATCCAATATGGCCACCACAGTGGCCATCTTGAAACTTTTGTTACTCCTCCTGGATGGAAAGCCATGTTGACATTGGGTTTTCACCAGAAGACTTCTTTGATGTCTAGTTGGTAATAAATGAAAATGGTTCTGATCTGACATCCAGTATGGCCACAGTGGCAGCCATCTTGAAAATCTTGTTATTGCTATTCCTCCTAAATGGAAAGTTGTATCGACATGGGATTTTCACCAGAACACTAATTATGATGTCTAGTTGGTCCAGAATGAAAATGGTGCCGATCTGATCTCAAATATGGCTGCCATGGCAGTCCTCTTGAAAATCTTGTTGCTCCTCCTAAATGGAAAGGCATATCAACATGGGACTCTTATTACTTGAAATGAATGTGCAGTATATACACTTCTACATTAGTGGCTGGTCAACTTGTTCTGCACTGACCTCACACCTAACAGCAAGCCATGCCTTAGTCAAGGGAGGTAATGCAGTCTGTAATTTTGGACAATCCAACTCTTAATTAATTTTAACTGTAAATTTCAGGAATTTGATTGGAGTGAAACATAGTGAGAGAACCTTGCTACAAGCAGATGAAACAAATGTTGAAGGGAAAAGGAAGAAGATGGAGAAACAGATTTGATATCACAAGATGAAATTGTTGTGAAAAGAAAAAAATTGAAAAAGGAAAACTGTAATTTACTAGAGAATTATCAGTCTCTTAATAGCTGTCATTGCAATATAAGTTTTATATCAGTAATACATAACTTGTTGCTATTGAGTATCTTACTCTTTTTTTGGATGGAAAATAACCTCGACTGTATGATGAGAATTAATCGTCCCATAGGGTGACTTTCTGGAAAGTTGCAACGTGTAACCTGTGACCCTGGCTTGAAATACTCTGAGTACAAATTTCCTTCTCTTCAAGTCATACATCGCGAATTGAGTATTTCATTTCTATCAAGAGTTATTGGCTTTATTTGGTTACGTTTTTTCTTTTATATACTTCGTAACCTTCATTTAGGTTTCCTCACCCCACCCCACCACACCCCTAGGCATCAGCATAACAATTATTGTTTTTGAGAATTATTTTATTCCTTTTTCTAGCTCTAGTAGGTATTTAGTTGTCCCTATCCTTGCCAGATTGGTCTGCGGACTCGTTTTGATTTTGTTTTATTGGTTCAATACAGTAACGAAACATTGGAATTCATATTCCATTTAATCTGACTTTTGCTATTTTTATTCTCCGGATAATTCACCAGTCCTTCTATTATGTGTCTTTAGTGATCGAATATATTTCATTCTAAATGTCAGTATAGAATAGTAGTCCTTATTTTTAATATTAGCATCTTACCTAGCTGGTTTTTTGCTAATTTTCGTCTATAATACTCAGAATGAAGTGTTGCAGACATTATTGCATTGCTGACTTTTTTGGTCATTTTAATTCATTTAATAGAGACAACACCTGAGAACAGGTATGATCTTGCTGTTTAAATTATGTTGACATAGTTCCACGCAAATACTCTTGCCTAATACTTCATAGCAGTTTTTATTGTTCCTGTTTTTCAGAGTTCTTTTGCAGCAATGCCTAAGCAGAGTGGGAGGGTGGGGGTATGGGCACAAGAAAGCCATCTGGGATACCCACCCCACCTGCCTAACTTGTACAAATCATAAAAGGACAGATGGTTGTCCTTTTTGCAGTCTCTGGTCAGACTAGGTCTGGGACTTCACTGAAAATAGACAAACTTACAAAGGGAGGAAGAAAGAGCCTTCCTTTTATTCCTCTGATTTTTTTTTTTTCATCTCAGAGTCCCTCTGGTCTCGGCGTAGAATTGGGAAAGTCTCTTTGCAGATGTATAAGGCTCATGTGGCACCTCTCAGGGGAGGATATGAGTGGGCAGAGAGTGAGTTGTGCCCTCCCATGAGAGAAAAGCAGCACCTCAAACAATCCCATAAGGCTCAGAGCAAGTTGCACCCTCCCATGAGAGAGGAGCAGCAACCTCTTCAGTCTTGTAGAACAGAGAGTGACTCTTGCCCATACACACACACATTAATGGACCCACAGCTCATTGTTGGCTGAAAGTGTGTCACCCCCCTCTCCCGAGGGAGGAGCAGCATCCTTTCAGTTACTGCAGCCCATTGTTGGTGGCAGGATCAAACCACCCAGACAAGGGAGAGCTTCAATACAAGTCAGTAAGATCTGAGGAGGGGTCTTCCTTCGAATCAGAACTGCTTGACCAGTCATTGCACCGGTCACAATTCACTGGTCTTGGAGTACTAGTCATGGGTCATTTGAGTCCTCCTTGGTACTGGAGCTCAGTAAAAACCTTCTGCGGGCTGCTCCCCTGGAGGCAGAGACCATCTCTGGAGGATGTCCCTACATGGCTTTCCAGGATTTGAGAGACCAGCAACACTGGTTCCTTGCATCTGTTTCTGGCCAAGTGAATCTGGCCAAGAAGCAGAATCATCCTGACCACCTACAGGGGATGTCAGTGAAGTTCTTAAAAGCCATGCAGCCCGAGTCCAGGCAACAACCCCAGCTTAGAGCTCCCCCTAAGTAGTTGGGTGCTAGAAGGGTGTCAGAAAGGCCCAGGGAGGAAATTTGCGGGCCCTTCCCCCCCTTTCCTAAGGGATGGGGGGGGGGCCCTGTGGACTCTCTCACTCTCCTGCGGTGTGTTCCTCTTCCATCAGTTCCCATAGGTGCCAGGCTAAAAAAAATTAAAGAGGTTTGATCAAGTATCACAGATGATGAGTGGGTCCTCTTTATCATAAAATGAGGATACCAACTTCGGTTTTTATATCCTGCTCTGCTAGTAAGGTCCCACACGAGTTTCCACCAATTGAATCTGGTGCGATTAAAAGTTGAGGTACCCTCCCTTCTCCAGAGCGCCCCCATAAAGACAACATATACATCAATTCGCATGACATGTCTTTATCTAAACAATGCTTTGTTCAACAAACAAAAGTTTAATTTGCATCCTTAGAGCAGTCAGTGTTGATACACTCCAGTGACAACTTAAGGCTGGGGGAAACCATTGTTGACACCGTAAATTTATATAGGAAATTTGTCGTAGGGAAATTAGTAGGGGTGAAAAGATTAATCGATATATCGATGTATCGATACTTTTTTATATCGATACCCATATTGATACAAGAGGGGAAGAATCGATACAAAACGATACTTTTTCTATGCAAGTTACTTTAATCTTCATCGGTCGTGAATAATTGTTAGTCATTAGTCTTTTCATTCTTTAAATTGAGAATTCATCTGAGACAGCCGTAGCAAGTACATGCACTAATTTCTGTCAGTAAAAAATAAAAGTAATTGACAACACCCACTTGCCTTCTACAAATTATACAAGGTGACTAACTCACATGGTTCCAAATCTGCCCCCTTCTCCCACCCCAATTCCATGCTAATTAGTTTATCTCGTCTGCATCTTCAGCCACTGATAACATATATCAACGGAAAGAAGACTGTGCAGATTTCTTCCCTATGTATGATTCAAGTACTTTACTGATAATTTAATAACCACTTTTACGCGAAATTTATCTGTTGCTTTGCATCTTGATGGTCGAATGGAGCAGCCTGAAATAGCCTAAAAGGGTGAATAAAAATCACTAACAGCTGGTCTGTTTAGAAGTATTTTAGAAGTATTTTTTTTTTATAAATCTTGTCAAGGATGAAAATGGCATATGAACAGATGTAAATCTGTTTGTTTGTAATCTGCATACTGGAAATACACACAATATGTCAACACAAAAAAAAATGGCACCACCCTACCATTGACAGACATTGTCAAAGATGAAAAGACCATCAAGTTGATATGTGTATCGATAATGTATTGTATTGTAGGCTGTGAATCAAGAATCGTATCAATGCGTGGCAGAGGTGTATTGTTTCACCCCTAGAAATTAGAATGGTCTTTTTGACCAGATAGCCGCTATGTACAGGTGACCGTTAAGACAGGTTTGACTGTACTTTTAATTTTATTTTCATCAAACTTTGCGAATTTGCAAACAAATTATATTTTTGTTGGTACTTAAATTCCTAAACAAGTCTGGGAATAAATAAAAATCTGATTGGGAATGAGATCATATTGTCTTCTAGATAGATACCGCCGAGTTTAAAAGTAACCACTTATCTCCTAACATAATATTTCACCATGTTCTACTTGATGTCTGCTGCACTTATTTCTCCATCACAAATATATAATGTTTAATAAAGATGTGTGTATGCAGTTCAAATTTCTGTGCCCTGTTAAAGGTGATTACTTTTTTTTCTCAACATTCTTCTAAGTTTCTCGCTCACTCGTTTGCTTTCTCTGTCATTTTCCTCCAACAATTGCCTCAATAAAGTCTTCATCCTTTTTCCAATGTTTATATACATGTACATTGTACATACATATTACTTGTATTTTCTATTTTATATACATTGTACAGAATTGTAACATCCTTATGTTTTATATTTTATCTTCTTGTACTTAATTATACATTTATTTGGAAGGCTTTATCTTCCTACATTTTTGTGAAATCCAATTTTACATTTTTCGAACTTAACCTTTTGTTGGCACCACATAGCCACTTTTGTGCTGAGGTGTTGTAAAACACTACTACATGTACATACATACATATATACCTCCAGCTGTCAATTTATACAGAGGGGTCGGCACCTGATACAGCAGGGGCACCTTTTTTCCAATCAAGGGACACTTTTTGGAACAAAGAGTCATTTTTTAATGTCACAAAGGTCTTACTGCCACTGACAAAGTTTAGGATGTCTGTTTCGGAAATAAAAACAGGATAATCATACTCCTATATGTATCACACAGTAAATGAAACATTAAAATGCATGGAAGTAATAGAAATATATAATAATAAAAGAATGACCATTGTTAGAACTGTATATAACTAGTTTATGGAGGTATGTAAGTGATCTGAAGAGGCATTTGGGGCGGGGGAGGGCCAAGTAAAGCAGTGGGCCAGGAGGGAGGGAATTAGGTGCATAGGGGAGGGAACAGAAATGCAGTAGTATCAGAGGGGAGGGCATTTGGGGTAGGCATTAGCAGTAGAGCTGGTAACATTCTATTTCTATCTAGCTGGAGCTTTTTACATATTTGACTTGCTGATGGAGAAAATGGCCATAATTAATGAACCATTTTCTTTTTTAATTAACAGCACTAAAGATTCATTATGTATGCTTTTCAAAAACTTTGCTGATATCAAATCATAAAAATTACATGAAAAAGTCAGCATTTTCAGTGCAAAATCAGTTGTTAAAGAATTTGAAATTGAACTCGGGCAGAGTGAAACCATTTGCATATTATACATTTTACTAATTGGAATATTTCTTGTGCATGGCTTTAAACAAAAGTAACATTTTACAAACACATCATCAGTGGCATAGCTAAATGTACACTAATATGCCACTGTGTACACTTGGTCCAAAGAATGGTCCATCCTAATATGCCACTGTGTACACTTGGTCCAAAGAATGATCCATCCTAATATGCCACTGTGTACACTTGGTCCAAAGAAGGGTCCATCCTAATATGCCACTGTGTACACTTGGTCCAAAGAATGGTCCATCCTAATATGCCACTGTGTACACTTGGTCCAAAGAATGGTCCATCCTAATATGCCACTGTGTACACTTGGTCCAAAGAAGGGTCCATCCTAATATGCCACTGTGTACACTTGGTCCAAAGAATGGTCCATCCTAATATGCCAATGTGTACACTTGGTCCAAAGAATGGTCCATCCTAATATGCCACTGTGTACACTTGGTCCAAAGAATGGTCCATCAAACAAGGGTTAAAATAGCTGAATCTTCACAATTTTGGTATCTAGTGTACACAACATATGAAATTAAGCTATGCCATAAATCATTTAGAAAACTTAGTCTTTGAAAAGGGGGATTTTCTGTGTTTTAACCTGTTAATGCATAATTTACAAATATTTTAGTGTCATTTAATTCTTGCAAATACAGTAAACTGAGCATATCCGAGTCAACTACATGTAGCTGATCGTCAATATTATATCATATACAGCAATGATTAATCTGATCATTAATAATACGTTATTTCCAGTAACTTGGAGGTTCCAAAATACAGTACATGTACATTATTAAACATAACAGTACATGTATATCAATCAACATTATGGTACATGTATATCAATAAACATTACAGTACATGTATATCAATAAACATTACGGTACATGTATATCAATAAACATTACAGTACATATATATTTCGATAAACATTATGGTACATCAGAGCTGAGCAAATTCCATAGCCCGATGTCCCCAACTATTCATTTTCGAAGTCAGGCAAGTAAAATTTTCCCAGTCACTAGTCCAGGACAAGTGCTTTTTTCCTATTTGGCCATTCATACCCTCCAAGTGTACTGAATGCTTGATTTTACCCTTCTCTGGGTATTTATTTACACCCTGTATTGCACCTACCAGTGGTCATTGATAACTGTTGCATGGACACATTCTATGTTACCACTTGACTGCATATTAGGCAAAGCGACCAAAGTATTTTGGCCAATCAAAACACATGAAAAAAAATAAAGCCAGTATAATTAATTAGCAAAGTTTAAAATGGCTTCATTGTATTTTGTTTACTCAAACCAGATCCTCATGAACAACACACCCTTTGACTTTAATCCAGCAAGTCAGTCCAATTAATGAAAGGCACTTTACCGACATTAGTGTCGGTTCCCTTTAGTAAATTGATTAAATAGCAGTGATGATTCTTTAATTTTTAATTGATTATACAGAGGATTAACTTCCACATCCAACACTGTATTTGAAGCAAAACAATTATAGTGAATTACGCTAATTAAGGAGCTGTCTCTGTTCATATTTAAAGGACAAAATGTATGCTATGATCACTTTAGAAGTAGTTGTCAAGCAAGAAAGTGATATTTACCATGTGGATAAAATGAGTTTACTAAATTATTTTTGCAAGGAAGTTAATAAGGAAGATCCAGAAAAGGAAAATTCATGTGAAAGTGGAGGGGTAAAATATAAGACTGCCTCTGAGTGTCAGGTAACTGTTTGTCCAAAGAAATATAAGCCAGATTCTGTGGCAGCAAAAATTGTCAAATACAACACTACTAAGATACATAGAAATTTTCAGCCACATTGGGTTGAAAGTTATCCCTGTCTTGAATTCATTGACTTAGAAGGAAAACTGTTTTTGTAGTTATTGACAAATTCAGGATTGAACCTGAATTTAAGTCTCGTGACGGTTCTGGACCTCACAGGTCCTGTGCTGCACAATATATGAATGACACTAGCCAGCATGTGCAGAAAATCTCTGAAGTTAGAGCTGCTGACACTCCACTAGGAGAGGCTCTGTCAAAACTAAACGAGACTAAAATGAAATCAATAAGAGCTCTCTTTAACACAGCCTATAGCCTAGCCCATTATGGAAAACCATTTCTGATATGAAAATGTTGTGTGCACTCCAGGAGAGGGCATATAAGATACATGGACAATGGAAAACTGAAAACCTCAGATGTAACAAAATGTATAATATATATGTTTTTGAATGCTTACATTCTTTTAAGAAATAAATGATGCACATTATTTCATTTGTTCTTTCTGTGGCTTAAAAAGCATACATCTCATCAAATCTGGAGAAGTGATTTAAATTTCAGGACAAGTGAAAAGGTAGGTGGGACAAGTGAATTTTCTGATGAAAAATATTTTGCTCAGCCCTGCACAAGTATATAAATAAACATGTATATTTTGACTGGTAAATGAAATATTGACATTGTTTATAGATAACTCAAGACTTATCATAACAAAATAGTGTCAAGCTTTAACTTAAAATACACATCAAAAAAGAAATCTAAACATTTTTTAAAAAGTCAGCATGTTTAATAATACTGCCAAGCTGTCTTTTCATAATAACATTGTAAAACAAAGTCAACTTATTAAATGTAACCTCTAGTATACTGTAGATATAGACACACTGTAGCTATAGACATACTGTTGCTATAGATATGTAGCTACAGACATTGTTGTTATAGCCATACTGTATCCTCTAACATACTGTAGCTATAGACATGATGTAGCTATAAACATACTGTAGCCTCTAACATACTGTAGCTATAGACATGATGTAGCTATAAGCATACTGTAGCTATAGACATGATGTAGCTATAAACATACTGTAGTCTCTAACATACTATAGCTATAGACACAATTTAGCTGTAGACATACTGTAGCTATAGACATTATGTAGCTGTAGACATACTGTAGCTATAGACATGATGTAGCTATATACATTGTAGCTATAGACATGTAGCATCTTACTGTGGCTACAGACATGATGTAGCTATAGACATACTGTAGCTATAGACATGATGTAGCTATAAACATACTGTAGCTATAAACATGATGTAGCTATAGACATGATGTAGCGATAAACATACTGTAGTCTCTAACATACTGTAGCTATAGACATGATTTAGCTGTAGACATACTGTAGCTATCGACATGATGTAGCTGTAGACATACTGTAGTCTCTAACATACTGTAGCTATAGACATATTGTAGCTATAGACATGATGTAGCTACAGACATGATCTAGCCCCTTACTGTAGCTATAGACATGATGTAGCTATAGACATACTGTAGGTATAGACATGATGTAGCTATAAACATACTGTAGTCTCTTACATACTGTGGCTATAGACATGATTTAGCTGTGGACATACTGTAGCTATATACATGATGTAGCTATATACATATTGTAGCTATAGACATGATGTAGCTATAGACATATTGTAGCTATAGACATGATGTAGCTACAGACATGATGTAGCCTCTTACTGTAGCTACAGACATACTGTTGTTATAGACATACTGTAGCCTCTAACATATTGTAGCTATCGACATACTGTAGCTATAACCTCTAACATACTGTAACTATAGATATACTGTAGAATTGGAAAATTTTGTTAGGGATTTCATTTTGTTTATTGCAAGGATTCAAGAATTCCATGTAATAAAAACCCACATAATACTACCTTTACTGTTTTGAGACTGTGATAAAGCTGACATCAATAACACTAAGTCCCCATGAAAAAAGCCCCTGCTGAATATCAACAAGTCCCCATGAAAAATACTCCCTGCGAATATCAACATGTCCCCATGAAAATGGCCCCTGCTGAATATCAACAAAATTGTATCCCAACAAAAATTTCTTTTCCACTTTTCTTTATGTTTTCGTTCATACATGTAGCATTCGCAAAGGGACAAAGTTATAAAAACAGCACGGAAAATGATCCCCTTTTTCTGAAACTTTGTACAACAGTGTATTATTCCTATCTGGCCCCACTTTCAAAAAATGCGTAAACACTAAGTATATATTCAACTCAAACTTTGCATACTGATTATTTGTAAACAAAAAAAAAGAATAATTTCATTAAATATATGTTTCTAAACAAGCTGTTCATCTTCCATTATGAAATTACCTTAAATTTGACTTTGCAAACAGTTTTTGGAAAATCTGGGCCTACTTCACTTACTTGTAGTGTGTTCATACATACTGTACTGGGCCTAGTTCACTAACCAGTAGTTGTTCATACATACTGTACTGGGCCTAGTTCACTAAAGAGTAGTGTGTTCATACATACCATACTGGGCTTAGTTCACTTACCAGTAGTATGTTCATACATACTGTACTGGACTTGGTGCACTTACTGGTTGTGTGTTCATACATACTGTACTGGACCTAGTTCACTTACCCATAGAGTGTTCATACATACTGTACTGGGCCTAGTTCACTTATCCATAGTATGTTCATACATACTGTACTGGACCTAGTTTGCTTACTGGTAGTGTGTTCATACATACTGTACTGGGTCTAGTTTACCTGCCCATAGTGTGTTCATACATACTGTACTGGGCCTAGTTCACTTACCCATAGTGTGTTCATACATACTGTACTAGACCTAGTTCACTTACCCATAGAGTGTTCATACATACTGTACTGGGCCTAGTTCACTTATCCATAGTATGTTCATACATACTGTACTGGACCTAGTTTGCTTACTGGTAGTGTGTTCATACATACCGTACTGGGTCTAGTTTACCTGCCCATAGTGTGTTCATAATACTGTACTGGGCCTAGTTCACTTATCCATAGTGTGTTCATACATACTGTACTGGGCCTAGTTCACTTACCCATAGTGTGTTCATACATACTGTACTAAGCCTAGTTCACTTATCCATAGTGTGTTCATACATACTGTACTGGGCCTAGTTCACTTATCCATAGTGTGTTCATACATACTGTACTGGGCCTAGTTCACTTATCCATAGTGTGTTCATACATACTGTACTGGGCCTAGTTCACTTACCCATAGTGTGTTCATACATACTGTACTGGGCCTAGTTCACTTACCCATAGTGTGTTCATACATACTGTACTGGGCCTAGTTCACTTATCCATAGTGTGTTCATACATACTGTACTGGGCCTAGTTCACTTACCCATAGTGTGTTCATACATACTGTACTGGGCCTAGTTCACTTATCCATAGTGTGTTCATACATACTGTACTGGGCCTAGTTCACTTATCCATAGTGTGTTCATACATACTGTACTGGGCCTAGTTCACTTATCCATAGTGTGTTCATACATACTGTATTCAATGTAATTCTTATACAAGCCTCTTTTTAGTCAAAACTTGCATAAAGAAATCTATTGCTAACCACATATGTCTTGATTCCTGAATGCCTTGTGGGAGTTAAGCAGCTGCTAAAATCTGTCTAGAACATCAATATTTTCTTGGAACTTAGCACAGAGCATGTTCGGTGTCTCGTTATTACTTAACTTTGTGGCTTAAATAGGTGTCAAAAATAGATCAGTTTATAAAGCATGACAATACTGGGAGAGAGCATGCACCTAAAAAGCAGAGAGCTCCCAACATTGACAAAGGAAGCTAACTCTACTAGTATGTACATACATGTGAGCTGTGGTGGCTCAGTGGTTAGCATGCCGGACTCACAACCAAAAGGGTGCAGGTTCGAATCCTACCACTGGACCAGCCTGGGTCACCTACTGGGTTGTGTCCTTGGGCAAGACACTTTACTCCAATTGCCTCGGCACTAACCCCCGTTCTATATAATATTCTGCAACTTGCCATATTACATGTTATATTTTCAAGAGCACCTGAATGACAGTGAATAGAAATGACGATGTTGTGAATGTGTTGCTGTGCTGTAAAGCATAAAACCAAACCAAACCATGTACATACTCAAGATGGAGACATTATTTATGACATCATCAGTGTACACTTATTATGATGAGATTTCACCCAAGTAAGAATTTTTAAACTGCACAGTGTGGGCTAGTTTGGTTTGGTTTTGTGGCTTTGACGCCATTTTTCAGCACATGATAGGCTATTCATGGCAGCCAGTATATTTGGTGGAGGAAGAACCTGGGAAGACCTCAGAAAGCTACTGACAAGCTTTCTCACATACCCATGTTGGTCAAGCCGAGACTCAAACTCACACAGACAGAGGTGAGATGTGTGAGTGATCTGTAAAGGCGAGCGCCTTAGACCACTTGGCCACCTGGGGCCCCGCACAGCGTAGGTATATGTATTATGTTGAATACAGTATGTAGAGAGACTGAGTATGAATCTCTTTAACATAAGCCATAGTACTGACTCATCCCAAAAATATACTGGGCCTAAAGGTGTCAGTAAAGACAAGTTAATTTATGTTGAATATATTTTTATATGTAATAAATAACTCGGAACAAATGGGTATTAAACAATCACATGAGAGGAAAACTAAAGAAAAAAAATAAAATTGTCACAATTATAAAAAACAAATACATATTTTAATTGAAAATTGAGATTCCCATTTGCAAAGAGTTGTTTAACAATGTATTCTGATTGTGCAAAATATTGTGACATAAAATCATTACAACATAATCCACAATGATTTTTTTGCCAATTAAGACAATGTGTGTTTTTAAGTTTTTAATGTTTGTTGGAGAAAAAAAAATGTACACTAACCTTTTAATCAAGAAATTTTATTTTCAATAAAATTACATTTTCTTTTTTCCATTTGATAACCTCTACAGTTTTTAAATCATTCATCCATGTTAAATGACCATTACAGATTTCAAGTTGATTGTACTACAATTGATTTGCCTAAGTTTTCATTTTTATATTCTGAATATAATGAGATATATTTTAAAAATTGAACTTTACTTGAAAGATAAAAATAAATATGTTGTTAAACTTTCAATAGGTTCAAATATGATTGTACTTTTTTGGGGACAGAAATTGGTGAACTACATGTATGTGCTTTCTTTCATTAATCTTTCCAAACATTAAATGCTTCTTTTCAATCAAAGAGGAAGCAGACATGTATGAAATTATTTTCAAGGAGACCATCGTATGATTTGAATTTTAATAGATTCAGAAGAGTAACTGAAAGAAATGTCAATGCATTCTACTTACCGTCTATACTCACATATAAACCAAATGCAAACAACATAGACCTTGATCTGCCATTGCATAATGTGCTGGCAGATCAGGGTCTACAGTATGTGTTGTTTGTTTTACTGATTAGTCCTTACAAACTGCATAGACCCAGATCTGCCAGTGCATTATTCGACGGCAGATCTGGGTCTATGCAGTTTGCAGTTGGTATTGGCTTATACGCGAGTACATATGGTACACACTCAAAAATAGCAAATTAGTACTTTCTTGACAGCAAAATTAAGCAATGTGTCAGTCTGCATCACAACATCTAAATTTTTCATGTAATATTTCAATGATAAATTGTGACTGAATAAGGGTTGCAGAATCAAAACTTCACTGAAACTTTGAATCTAGTCCTAATTCTTCACAAATTATAGCTGAAACGTTAACTCTCACTTAATGTAATTCTAAACAGCAATAATTTCATTAAAAAGTAGAACTTGGAAAAATTAAGAGAAATTTGTATCAGATTTGCTACATATAAAAACAATTATACTATATTAAGAAATTTATACGTATTTTACTTGCCAGTGTTTACACTTTCAGATAAATTCTGGTACTAAAGTAGTTTCTCAAAAGGAAGTCAGGTTGAGACCAAGATCAAAAATGTACAATTCTGTCACAAATTTTATAAAACTTGTGTACAAGTTAAAAACAACAATGGCACTATTACAATAATATTATCAATTTTGCAGTTCAGTATGATTCATCAACTCTAATAAGAATGAAAAAGTGATGGAAAAAATATATAAAATAGTTTAAACTTTATAAACATCAATGTAAAGAAAAGAACAATGAAGTCAACTGACATGTACAAAAATACTGATTTAAGTTTCACTCCAAAAAGTTTACACCAGAGTGCATAATTAAGTTTGAGCATTAAAAGATAAAGTTCAACTTCTATGTATATTCCTATTTGCTGTCACTCAAGTTCCATGATATTGACTTGCAACAGTTACAATTCTTTTACAGTGTTTTCTCAATGGAGTGCAGTTCATGGGAGTCATAAAATGTACTGTGCTTTATTATACTGCATATGTAAAGGCTTTTTCCATTGGTTGAAAACCTGGGAACTGAAAGACTTATTAAATGTGTAACTTGTATTCTATGTCACTGTCACTAGGTAACATTACCAAGCAATACTAAATGAAACAATCAATTTCATTCGTTCATCAGTAACAAAAAATCATCATGCAAAGACTATGACATCACAGCAATGCATAACGATGATGTAAATCTCCCATTCTGTTCTGGTATTTACACTTTTTTTTTTCTCACTACCTAGCAATAACAATTTGTAACTATTTAGCCATACCCCAAAATTTTTTTTAGGAATAGAATCATTCTGTAAATTCAAATACATGTTAAATGATTATCTTTCTGAACTGGTTTAAAATGTTCAGATACCACTTCACACCAGCTTTAAATGCTGAGATATCACTTCAGACTGGCTTAAAACATTAATATACCACTTCAGGCTGGCTTAAAATGTTCAGATATGACTTCAGACTGGCTTAAAATGTTCAGATATAACTTCAGACTGGCTTAAAATGTTCAGATACCACTTCAGACTGGCTTAAAATATTCAGATACCACTTCCAACTGGTTTAAAATATTCAGAGACCACTTCTGACTGGCTTAAAATATTCAGATACCACTTCCAACTGGCCTAAAATGTTCAGATACCACTTCTGACTGGCTTAAAAGGTTCAGATACCACAATGAAAGTCACTGTACCATGATGGGCCATGGTATGTTAAGTTGGACCACAGTGAAGTCTACTGTACCATGCATGGCCATGGTATGTTAAGTTGGATCATAGTAAAGACCACTGTACCATGAGGGTCCATGGTATGTTAAGTTGTGCCATAGTGAGGACCAATGTACCAAGAGTGGTCATGGTATGTTAAGTTGTGCCACAGTAAGGACAAATGTACCGTAAGGACCCATGGTTTCTTAAGGCATGCCATAGCAAGGACCGCTGTACCATATAAGAATATTCTATAGCATTACAATAATATTAGGTTTTCCTGTAATTTCTCTTTATTAGATCCAAAAATAGGTTCTCTTAAATTGGACAAAAAACCTGAGATAATGTATTTTAGTGAGGTGTAATACTACTAGTTGTAATACACACATAATAAGCATATAATTTCTTAAATTAGTTAAGGTCAAATGCACTTATTTTTAATAAGCACTTATCTTTAGTGAAATTAATTTGTATACAAAGTTTCAAAATTATTGCTTAGTGATCAAACTTAACAGTATATTATATGGTTTATAAATATAACTGATTAATAAACAGATTAATATCGTGAAGGCATAATCAGAATGAGCTAGATAGATGAAAAGTCATTTTAATCACCTCGTGAGGAACACAATTAGTTTTAGAAGAGGTCTTAAAGTTGGTTCTTCTTTTGCACACATATATGCACTTAGTTTTTATTATAAATACACCAGAAGGTATATGTATACTTATTTTTAAAAATGTGTGTATTTCCATATGCATGCTTAGGACTGTTTATGTTCTTTTCTACATATATGCTTATCTGCACATGTATGTCTATTTTCTACATATCTGCTTATCTGCACATGTCTATTTTCTACATATCTGCTTATCTGCACATGTATGTCTATTTTCTACATATCTGCTTATCTGCACATATATGTCTATTTTCTACATATCTGCTTATCTGCACATGTCTATTTTCTACATATCTGCTTATCTGCACATGTATGTCTATTTTCTACATATATGCTTATCTGCACATGTATGTCTATTTTCTACATATCTGCTTATCTGCACATGTATGTCTATTTTCTACATATATGCTTATCTGCATATGTCTATTTTCTACATATATGCTTATCTGCACATGTATGTCTATTTTCTACATATATGCTTATCTGCACATGTATGTCTATTTTCTACATATATGCTTATCTGCACATGTATGTCTATTTTCTACATATCTGCTTATCTGCACATGTATGTCTATTTTCTACATATATGCTTATCTGCACATGTATGTCTATTTTCTACATATCTGCTTATCTGCACATGTATGTCTATTTTCTACATATCTGCTTAAGTCTGAGTATGCTCTTTTTTACATATATACTTTATTTTCACATATATGTTCAGGTCTATGTGTGCTCTTTTTTACATATATACTTTATTTCACATATATGTTCAGGTCTATGTGTGCTCTTTTTTACATATATACTTTATTTTCACATATATGTTCAGGTCTATGTGTGCTCTTTTTTACATATATACTTTATTTTCACATATATGTTCAGGTCTATGTGTGCTCTTTTTTTACATTATATACTTTATTTTCACATATATGTTCAGGTCTATGTGTGCTCTTTTTTACATATATACTTTTTTTTTGCATATATGTTTAGGTCTATGTGTACTCTTTTTTACATATATACTTTATTTTCACATATATGTTTAGGTCTATGTGTGCTCTTTTTTACATATATACTTTATTTTCACATATATGTTTAGGTCTATGTGTGCTCTTTCTTACATTATATACTTTATTTTCACATATATATGGATGTTTAGGTCTATGTGTGCTCTTTTTTACATATATACTTTATTTTCACATATACATGGATGTTTAGGTCTATGTGTACTCTTTTTTACATATATACTTTATTTTCACATATACATGGATGTTTAGGTCTATGTGTGCTCTTTTTTACATATATACTTTATTTTCACATATGCCTATTTTCACATTATGCTTATTTTCACATGCATTTAACAGTGTACATGTTAGTTTCTTGAAGTCTGATCTGTAATGAAATTACAACTTACTGTCAGTTAACAGAAGTATGAGTTATTTTGAACTTGCCAAGTAATATTTAATAAAAAGAAGACTTTTTACCTTCAATTAAAAAAGTTCTCATGCAAACGTTGTTCTTCACGTTAAAATTGTCTAAAAATGCTAAGCACAGATTATTAGGATTCTTATATTTTCCTTACATTTGTAAAATACTGTTGCCAAAAGTAAAGGATATATATTTGTGAATACTGGTGCCATAAGTAAAGGATATGCTATGTAACAGAGAATAATTTGTCATAAGCTGGAATGACAGCAATAGGGTTGTAGTAAAAACTATTTACAAACCAGTCAACAGATTATATGATAAAAAATACAAATCCAGTTACACATTATCTAAAAGTCCTTTTTGACAATGCAAATTAAATTATTGGTACTATTTACTATCCCAATATTTAATTACGTATACATGAAAAATATTACTAAGTATATACTTAAAATACTATTATTAAGTATGCATTTAAAATTCTATTATTAAGTATGTATTTAAATTCTTCTGTATCCTGCACTGATGACATAACATATAAAACCCTTCCATAAATGTTAGGATAACAAACAACAGGACTGCACAGTATTTTGCATAAGACAGCAAAAAGGTGTATTGAAATATCAGTCTCTGAAATAGTAAAAACTGACATAGTACTAAAATGCATTGCAAAGAATCTGTCATACTGAAATGAGGTACTAAAACAACAATATGAACATTTCATTTAAAATGTTGATCAGGGTCAGAAAAAAAATGCTTTTATGAAGATGGAGTACCATTCACATCTGTTATACAATACTCCCTCACTATTAAGTACCTCAATATAGCACAATCCTTTTTATAAGGTTGGTATGGTCATGGATTCCATTATATTATGTAATAGTAATACTATGTATTATGCACCCCATTATAAGGCAATCTCACCTGTAACATGGTGTAATTGAATGATTCCCCTCATTATAGTGAGAAAA
Source organism: Margaritifera margaritifera (assembly GCA_029931535.1). NCBI lineage: Eukaryota > Metazoa > Mollusca > Bivalvia > Unionida > Margaritiferidae > Margaritifera > Margaritifera margaritifera. Next base: position 1,032,391 of record JAQPZY010001154.1, on the reverse strand, counting down.
CACTGTACTTCATAGTAAATGCATAAACTATGATCAAGAACTTGTTCACCCACAAACAGTTCAGTTCCAAGCCTTTCCATCATAAAACTCTTCTTGATTCCAAATCCTACCTTAAAATATTCTGCCCAATCAAAATGCAGCATTTGTCAATTTCAAGTAAAATTTCCCAGAGTAAAGTTTATTACTCAAAATGCTGAATAAAGTTTTATGATGGTAGGTCAAGGTCTGCAAGATGATCATGGTTATTATGATGGTAGGTCAAGATCTGCAAGATGATCATGGTTATTATGATGGTAGGTCAAGGTCTGCAAGATGATCATGGTTATTATGATGGTAGGTCAAGGTCTGCAAGATGATCATGGTTATTATGATGGTAGGTCAAGGTCTGCAAGATGATCATGGTTATTATGATGGTAGGTCAAGATCTGCAAGATGATCATGGTTATTATGATGGTAGGTCAAGGTCTGCAAGATGATCATGGTTATTATGATGGTAGGTCAAGATCTGCAAGATGATCATGGTTATTATGATGGTAGGTCAAGATCTGCAAGATGATCATGGTTATTATGATGGTAGGTCAAGATCTGCAAGATGATCATGGTTATTATGATGGTAGGTCAAGATCTGCAAGATGATCATGGTTATTATGATGGCGGGACCAGATCTGCATCAGAAGGTCAGGGTTTCATGATGGAGAGTCCAGATCTGCATCAGAAGGTCAGGGTTTTATGATGGAGAGTCCAGATCTGCATCAGAAGCTCATAGTTTTTATATGCTGTTTACCTAAAATTTCAAGTTAAACAAACAGCACATACTTTAATGTACTGATACATTATGCAAGGGCACATGTTGGTCAATACTGTGCACAGCTGTGTACATCAATAACTTGAATAGGATAGACTGATACATAGACAGACAGACAAAGAGACAGACAGATAGATAGATATATAGATAGATAGACAAGCAGATAGATAGATATATAGATAGGTAGGTAGATAGATAGATAGGTAGGTACATATATAGATAGCTAGCTAGATAGATAGATATACAGACAAAGAGACAGACAGATAGACAGAAACATAGACAGATAGAGAAACCAAAAGATAGATTAATAGATCTAGATATTAGGAGACTCCTAATTTTATATAATAAATAGGGAGTTTTTGGGGAAAGAAAAAATCTATTGATCCCTGAAACTAAAGTATAAGGAGAGTGGAGGAGGCAAGCTGAAACATGTACATTAAAAATCTGACACCTATACAAATTTAAAAGATTGTCATTTTAAAACATTCTTAAAAAGAAAGGATTTAAAATACTAAGCATTAATTTATAAACAACAAGAAATGTAACTGTTCAATAGGAGTAACACAAGTACAGATGTCAAGAAATGCTAGTGGAAAATTCGCTTAATAAAACCCTGTAACAGATGTTGAAAATTTAATTTTGCTCTTCATGCAATGTACCACAAATATATGCATAAATAAATGTATGAACTATACATTTATCTGTAATGTTCCAATTCATGAAAACTAGAGTTCAATATCTGATATTTAAATATAAAATTCAATATTACTTAAAAAATTATTAAAAAAAAGAATATTGGATATAATCTTCTTCTGTCGATTGTTTGTTGCCATTGATGTATCAACTTTTGTTGCCATTGATGTATCAACTTTTGTTGCCATTGATGTATCAACTTTTGTTGCCGTTGATGTATCAACTTTTGTTGCCATTGATGTATCAACTTCGTGCATATCTCATCAACAGAATTCCTTGTCCAGGACAGAACCAATTTCATCCTCTAATGACATTCGCCTGAAACATATTGAATGAATTATTTGTTTAACATTTGATAAAAATTGCCTTAGTCTCATTTTCATGAACCCTGAAAACTCAAAAATAAGTAGCCGCCCATTTTATTCATAAAAAAATTATTTTCTCCTTATTTTTGAGGATAGTTTACTTTCAAAGTAGGTATATTTTCGAGTAAAAATATTGCTAGATGATGGGAAAGTTACTTCTGTGTGACCAAAATTACAAAATGTATACTACAAGAATGTGAAAGAATTTTTAAATGCACACTTATCAATGCAGCATCCACAGAAAACATGTTAATTGACTTTAATTGATTTTACAATTCAATTTTGACATATAAATTTGAATATCTGTGTTTCCTTTAGAACGATGTAAGTTTTTTTCATTATGCACTTTAACTTGTATACATCATGGTATATGTGCATTAAATATATTGGACAGCTTATTTTTTAGATGGCTTACTTTTTGATAGCAAAATGTTGTAGGAACTGAACAGTTTATTTTCAAGATGGCTTACTTTTGAGAGCAAAATGTTGTAGGAATTGGACAGTTTATTTTCAAGTTGGCTTACTTTTTCAGAGGAAAATGTAGGCTTATTTTTGATATGACTTTCTTTTTTGAGAGCAAAATGTTGTACAAATTGAACAGTTTATTTTCTAGTGCAGGTCTTATATTTTAGATAGCTTACTTTTGATAGCAAAATGTTTTATTTGAATTGCATGGCTTATTTTTTAGATGGCTTACTTTTTGATAGCAAAATGTTGTAGGAATTGTACAGCTTATTTCTTAGATGGCTTACTTTGTGAGAGCAAAAAGTTGTGGAATTGGACAGTTTTTGTTTTAGATGGCTTACTTTTTGATAGCAAAATGTTGTACGAATTGGGTAGCTTATTTTTTTAGATGGATTACTATTTGATAGCAAAATGTTGTGGAATTGGACAGCTTATTTTTTTAAATGGCTTACTTTTTGATAGCAAAATGTTGTAGGAATTGTACGGCTTATTTCTTCGATGGCTTACTTTTTGAGAGCAAAATGTTGTGGAATTGGACAGCTTATTTTTTTAGATGGATTACTTTTTGAGAGCAAAATGTTGTAGGAATTGGGTAGCTTATTTGTGAAGGAGGCTTACTATCAAGCTCAGCTTAATTCTGAGTTTTTAAGGTACTGATACTAGTTGCCAGCGAAACCTTTTTTTTGCCCAAGATGAGATCGATTTTACAAACTTCACAGAATACCATATGAATCTTTATTCAAATAAACTAATCATTAACAGATGGATGCCAGATAACAGATCATTAACAGATGGTTGCCAGATAACAGATCATTAACAGATGGATGACAGATAACAGATCATTAACAGATGGATGACAGATAACAGGACATTAATGGATGGATGACAGATAACAGATCATTAATGGATGGATGACAGATAACAGATCATTCATGAATGGATGACAGATAACAGATCTTTAATGAATGGATGACAGATAACAGATGGTTAATGAATGTATGACTGATAACAGATCATTAATGAATGGATGACAGATAACAGATGGTTAATCAATGGATGACAGATAACAGATGGTTAATGAATGGATGATACATAACAGATCATTAATGAATGGATGACAGATAACAGATCTTTAATGAATGGATGACAGATAACAGATGGTTAATGAATGTATGACTGATAACAGATCATTAATGAATGGATGACAGATAACAGATGGTTAATCAATGGATGACAGATAACAGATGGTTAATCAATGGATGATACATAAGAGATCATTAATGAATGGATGACAGATAACAGATGGTTAATGAATTGATGACATAACAGATCATAAATGAATGGACGACAGATAACAGATCAATAATGGATGGATGACAGATAACAGATCATTAATGAATGGATGACAGATAACAGGAACATGTAACTTGTGACAGATAATTCTAGCAAATTTAGTGAAGAAACTAACTTTTGCTAAAATTGTATGCACATGATTAGTAAGTCTAGTAATGCATATTTCTCCAATGAGAAAATGGGTAGGGGGGGGGGGACCAGCCTAATAAATTTATCAAAAAGTAGGGGCTGGGCTTAATATCAGACAAAGATATCCAAAGTAAACATTTGACCAAATTTTCTAAAAACTGGGGTGGACTATCAAGCTAATCATGAAATAAAAATGGTAATGTAAATGCAGACAAATAGTTACAATTTTCAACTCATAAAAGTACATAACACCCGTTTAACCAGAAGATGATGTTTGTCGAGCCCACGTTAGTGGGAAATGAGATATATCAGTCATTTTTCCACTTGCAGCAGCAGTCAATAGTTTCTTAATGTTTTGGTGCAGGTCATCATAATTTGCATGAATCATTAAGAAGATTAGACAATTCATTCTACAACATGCTTGGCATGAATCATTATGAAGGTTAGACAATTCATTCTACAACATGCTTGGCATGAATTATTATGAAGGTTAGACAATTCATTCTACAACATGCTGTCATGAATTATTATGAAGGTTAGACAATTCATTCTACAACATGCTGTCATGAATTATTATGAAGGTCAGACAATTCATTCTACAACATGCTGTCATGAATTATTATGAAGGTTAGACAATTCATTCTACAACATGCTGTCATGAATTATTATGAAGGTTAGACAATTCATTCTACAACATGCTGTCATGAATTATTATGAAGGTTAGACAATTCATTCTACAACATGCTGTCATGAATTATTATGAAGGTCAGACAATTCATTCTACAACATGCTCGCTTGCCCTTTAATCTTGAGGGCATTATCACAGTTATAAAAAAAAACCTGCATTCAGGTTTTGGTTAAAATTTTTGCATTTGCTTATATTTCCTAAAATCCTCGATAGATTTTGTTCATACATTGGATGAATCATTATGAAGCCAAGACTATTAATTCTGTGATATGATCACTTTAACTTTTGACGGCAATGATTCAATCATTGGCTTGACATGCAGACCCTGACCATCCTATTAACGCTATTTTCTTCTAAGAAGATGAAAACCATAAACCATTTCATCAAACAATTAATTTTTGCCCATCAGTAATTCTCTAAAATGTGTGTTGCTAAAATACTGTGATTTCCAGCAGTTTGCAAGGTGAGAGCATGAAGAAACTGAAAGTGCATTACTCCACTATATGGGATGCAGTAGTTTGCAGAGCCAGAGCATGAAGCAACTGAAAGTGCATTACTCCAATATATGGAATGCAAACTTTTCCATCGTAGGTTAAATGAAAAAACAGAGAAAATAAGCTGATAATAAATTACTCATATTTTAGTGCCATCTTGTTTAAGTGCTCCATTTCATAGCAAATGAGGGTTCTAGATGACTTACTGTATATAGCTGTCCCTCATTATAACCCATTATGTACCGAACTGTGATAGTGAGAAAAATAAAAATTCCACAAAAATTTCCATTACACACTTCAATGATATGTACCATCTCTGAAGTAGAAATTTATTACTAAGCACAAAAATAGACCTATATGAAAATTTCAGAATATATATGTATTGCCAACAAGTCATACTATGAAGAACCCATCCTGTATACAACTTTCATAAAGAGGCCTAAGTTGTCCAGAGATCACTCATCTGGCTGACATCGACCTAAAAACAAAGTCCAAGAGCGATTAATGAAAAAATCTGGGTTTGTAGGAAATTGTCTGTTGACATTTTTTCAAAATAAGTTGACTGGTTTTGAAGAAAGTTGTACCAATTTGAAAGACCATGTATGACACTGAATTGGCATAATTGGTACCAATTTGAAAGGCCTTATATGACACTGAATTGGCATATTTGATACCAATTTGAAAGGCCTTATATGACACTGAATTGGCATAATTGGTACCAATCTGAAAGGCCTTATCGGACACTGAATTGGCATATTTGATACCAATTTGAAAGGCCTAAGTGGAAGGATGCTATCTGCCAAATTTGGCTGATTTGGTTCAGTAGTTTTTGAGGGGATGTTGAACATATTACATGTTGACAGACACATGATGGATGACACACAGAGGATGCAGAACCATACCACTTGGCCTTATAGTTGGGTAAGCATAACACTAACACAATAAATTTTAATGTCAACAGTCATATCTATGTCTATTAATCTGGTAACATAAGGTGTGGGTACATTAAGCTTTGACCTCATACCTTTTCCAACCCCAGCCTCACAAGACTTGATCATTAGGCCTATAAGATCATAACATAATTGATGGCACTGCTATGAGATAACATGATTCCATTTTATATTTTTTATATTTGACATGTGTTATAGCAATTTCTCATTTCAAACAAAAGATTATGTCATTGTACAAGGCAAAGGTATAATCTCTCAATCCACATTTCATTCATATATTTTATTGTTTATTGAATGAAATTAGTTACTTTCCATCATATGATAAACATAATATTAAATTTGTATTCATTTTATATCAAATTTATCAAATGAGTTGAATGATTTCAAGAATAGCAAAAGATGGTATTATTCAACTAATTGCATACATTTTATAAGCACTCCTATGTACAAGTCAGACAAACAGTAATACTCACTGTCTGACGACATCATGAAAAGCATTAGGGGCTGAATTGGACCGTCTACTCTTCTGACATTCATCTTTCATGTTCTCTTTGTTGTCTCTATAGGGGTTCTTGAAAGACTTTTGCCTCAAAATACTTTTCACCAAAATCTGAAATGAAATATAAACATTCCGGGATGAGAGATCACCATGTTGTACATACACATCAGCGACACTTTTTTTCATCCTGAGAACTGGGAAATGTATTGTCTTATTCAGTAAAAATGCAACATCATCAACTTTGAGAATATATTCTTAGAATATACTGTATTTATCTGATGACAAGCCCATCATAAACGTGAGACACACTGTACTTAGAATATACTGTATTTATCTGATGATAAGTCCATCATAAACTTGAGACACCCTGTACTTAGAATATACTGTATTTATCTGATGATAATCCCATCATAAACTTGAGACACACTGTACTTAGAACATACTGTATTTATCTGATAATAAGCCAATCATAAACATGAGACGCACTGTACTTAGGATATATTGTATTTATCTGATGATAAGCCCATCATAAACATGAGACACACTGTACTTAGAATATACTGTATTTATCTGATAATAAGCCTATCATAAACATGAGACACACTGTACTTAGGATATACTGTATTTATCTGATGATAAGCCTATCATCAACTTGAGACATACTGTGCTTAGAATATACTGTATTTATCTGATGATAAACCCATCATCAACTTGAGACATATTGTACTTAGAACATACCATATTTAATTGATGATAAGCACATCATCAACTTGAGACACACTGTACTTAGAATATACTGTATTTATCTGAAGATAAGCCCATCATTAACATGAGACACACTGTACTTAGAATATACTGTATTTATCTGATGATAAGCCCATCATGAACTTGAGACACAATGTACTTAGAATATACTGTATTTATCTGATGAACATGAGAATACTGTACTTAGGATATACCGTACTTATGTGATGATAAGCACATCCGCATTTTTACGACAGTTTTGGTCTGATAATAAGTGGACACTTTCCCCATGGTCTTATTACAGAAGAAATAGTGGAAGATGTTCTCTGATAGATCAATGTACAGAGTCTGATGACAAAACAGTAAAGCAAATAGTCAGGAGGTCAATAGCTGAAACTTAGCTGTCAATAAAACATACACAACTGTGAGTAGCACAGACACTGATCTGCTGTCATATCATTTGCTGGCAGATTAAGGTCTACACTGTCTGCTTTAGTTCACAAGTTACATGAACAGGGTAGAACCTGTACTTCCTGTCCATCCAGTAGGCAGATCTGGGTGAAGTCTTGTCCATAATGTGGGGCCAATCTGGGTCTATTCCTGTCCATAACGTGCAGGCAGATCTGGGTCAAGTCCTGTACATAATGTGTGGAAAATCTGGGTCTATTCCTGTCCATAACATGCAGGCAGATCTGGGTCAAGTCCTGTACATAATGTGTGGCAAATCTGGGTCTATTCCTGTCCATAATGTGCAGGCAGATCTGGGTCTATTCCTGTCCACAATGTGCAGGCAGATCTGGGTCAAGTCCTGTCCATAATGTATGGGTCAATCTGGGTCTATTCCTGTCCATAGTCTGCAGGCAGATCTGGGTCAAGTCCTGTCCATAATGTGTGGTCAATCTGGGTCTATTCCTGTCCATAATGTGCAGGCAGATCTGGGTCAAGTCCTATCCATAATGTTTGGCCAATCTGGGTCTATTCCTGTCCATAGTCTGCAGGCAGATCTGGGTCAAGTTCTGTCCATAATGTGTGGCCAATCTGGGTCTATTCCTGTCCATAATGTGCAGGCAGATCTGGGTCAAGTCCTGTCAATAAAGTGGGGTCAATCTGGGTCTATTCCTGTCCATAATGTGCAGGCAGATCTGGGTAAAGTCCTGTCCATAATGTAGGGGGTCAATCTGGGTCAAGTCCTGTCAATAACGTGCAGGCAGATCTGGGTCACGTCCTGTCCATAATGTGGGGGTCAATCTGGGTCAAGTCCTGTCCATAATGTGCAGGCAGATCTGGGTCAAGTCCTGTCCATAATGTGGAGTCAATCTGGGTCAAGTCCTGTCCATAATGTGCAGGCAGATCCGGGTCACGTCCTGTCCATAATGTGAAGGCAGATCTGGGTCAAGTCCTGTCCATAATGTGAAGGCAGATCTGGGTCTATTCCTGTCCATAATGTGCAGGCATATCCAGGTCAAGTCCTGTCCATAATGTGGGGGTCAATCTTGGTGAAGTCCTGTCCATAATGTACAGGCAGATCTGGGTCAAGACCTATCCATAATGTGAAGGCAGATCTGGGTCAAGTCCTGTCCATAATGTGGGGGTCAATCTGGGTCAAGTCCTGTCCATAATGTGCGGGCAGATCTGGGTCAAGTCCTGTCCATAGTGTGCAGGCAGATCTGGGTCAAGTCCTGTCCATAGTGTGCAGGCAGATCTGGGTCTAGTTTGCAACTGGGTGTAGGTCATACATGTGTAGTGTAATTTTTGTCAGATATGCCCCGTTTTATTTTCCAAGAGATGAAGAGGTATGGAGCATGCATCAGAAGTAGCCAATACATACTTTTGTCTGCATCCCAAGTTGATCCTTGAACATTATGGAAATTTTATTTGTATTCTCTAGAGTCATGAAAATTCTGTGACCGGCAATTAATAAAAAAAATAAATCTCTAAGAATCAAGTAATTTGCCTCAAATATGGGTGTCTCAAATTCAATTCATTTATATCGAATAAAAGATAAACAGTATGGGAAATCGCCAGTACTCTGTGTCTGCACTTTGTCTTTTGCCTGAGGCTGCATGAATACATCTCACTTGCAACTTGACTGACATAGCAGGATGGGTCATGTGCATACTCCAACATTGTAAACACTTGTAACTTGACTGACATAGCAGGATGGGTCATGTGCATACTCCAACATTGTAAACACTTGTAACCTGACTGACATAGCAGGATGGGTCATGTGCATACTCCAACATTGTAAACACTTGTAACCTGACTGACATAGCAGGATGGGTCATGTGCATACTCCAACATTGTAAACACTTGTAACCTGACTGACATAGCAGGATGGGTCATGTGCATACTCCAACATTGTAAACACTTGTAACCTGACTGACATAGCAGGATGGGTCATGTGCATACTCCAACATTGTAAACACTTGTAACCTGACTGACATAGCAGGATGGGTCATGTGCATACTCCAACATTGTAAACACTTGTACATCACCTATCTTCAAATGTCCCATGACTGATGTCAAATATACAAAGTTTTCATCATTCTGTTTGTAAAACACTGCTGACCTTTTGAAGATATCATTTGGAGAAGATGATACATTAATCAACCACTCCCTCATGGATTGTCTACCTTCATGAAAATTGCATGGGGACAACAAAATTACAAATGGTGGCATCCTGTTGTGTTATATATTCTAGGCTAGTCACACACAAAAATATGTACGGTCATTTATTAAACTTTTATTATGAACTGCAATGAATTCACTGCACTTGAAATAAAATGTTAAAAAATGGATCCAGGTCTTTTAATTACTACACCAAACACAAAAGGGTTTTTTTAAAGTAACCCTACCACTGAGCATCATAAAGATTTGGGCCTAAGAATGAAGTTCTCCAAGCCCATATATGCTGCTTTACTACTGTAATAACCACATGCTCTTATTCATTAAAACATTTTTATAAAAGACTCTTGCAGCCTGTATCCCTTAGTTGCGTGAACACCAAAAATTAAGGCAATTACTGTAGCAACTTATCTGTTCCCCTGAGTGGCGTGATCACCAAAAATTTAGGTAATTATTGTATCAACTTAGATGATAAAAACAGTAAGAAGATATAGTCAGTGTCAGAGAACACAGTTGACACTGCCAAAACTGAATTTTAAGACACTTTGATCAAAATACAATGTCAGATTTCTAAATAAGACAGTGAATTTTAAGACACTTTGATCAAGATACAATGTCAGATTTGTAAATAAAACAGTGAATTTTAAGACACTGATCAAAATACAATGTCAGATTTGTAAGTAAAACAGTGAATTTTAAGACACTTTGATCAAAATACAATGTCAGATTTCTAAGTAAAACTGAATTTTAAGACACTTTGATCAAGATACAATGTCAGATTTCTAAGTAAAACTGAATTTTAAGACACTTTGATCAAGATACAATGTCAGATTTGTAAATAAAACAGTGAATTTTAAGACACTTTGATCAAGATACAATGTCAGATTTGTAAATAAAACAGTGAATTTTAAGACACTTTGATCAAGATACAATGTCAGATTTCTAAGTAAAACAGTGAATTTTAAGACACTTTGATCAAGATACAATGTCAGATTTGTAAATAAAACAGTGAATTTTAAGACACTTTGATTAAGATACAATGTCAGATTTCTAAATAAAACAGTGAATTTTAAGACACTTTGATTAAGATACAATGTCAGATTTCTAAGTAAAACAGTGAATTTTAAGACACTTTGATCAAGATACAATGTCAGATTTCTAAATAAAACAGTGAATTTTAAGACACTTTGATCAAGATGCAATGTCAGATTTCTAAATAAAACAGTGAATTTTAAGACACTTCGATCAAGATACAATGTCAGATTTGTAAATAAAACAGTGAATTTTAAGACACTTCGATCAAGATACAATGTCAGATTTGTAAATAAAACAGTGAATTTTAAGACACTTTGATTAAGATACAATGTCAGATTTCTAAATAAAACTGAATTTTAAGACACTTTGATTAAGATACAATGTCAGATTTCTAAGTAAAACAGTGAATTTTAAGACTCTTTGATAAAGATACAATGTCAGATAAAACAGGGCAATAAATCTGTCAAATTCTATACCAAATTATGTGAAAACCAAACCTGGCCATAATCTTGTCAATACAAAGTGCCATACCAAATCTGGTTACAATGCATGAAGTTTTTGCAAGCTATGATGCAGAAATGAATCTGTGATACCAGGACAAACTTCCAAGTCAAAAAGGGCTTGAAACTGGATCAAATACTGATACAAGTGAAATTAAATTTTACTTAAATCTTCTCCATAAAACACTTATAGCAAATTTCATTTCAATTCATGAAGCTCTTCAAATGTTACTGAACAGAACAAGAATACATGATGTAAGGGCAAAAGTTCAAAGTCAAACAATGACCATAACTCTGACAAATTTTGACACAAATCAAAATCAAACTTCAGCTACATTCCTTCAATATAAAGCCTCATAAAATTTTGGTTTAAATCCATCAAAAGTTATTGAGGGCTGTTCCATTTAGACATACATGGCACCCAGGGACAATCCATCAAAAGTTACTGAGGGCTGTTCCATTTCAACATACATGGTACCCAGGGACAATCCATCAAAAGTTACTGAGGGCTGTTCCATTTCAACATACATGGTACCCAGGGACAATCCATCAAAAGTTACTGAGGGCTGTTCCATTTCAACATACATGGTACCCAGGGACAATCCATCAAAAATTACTGAGGGCTGTTCCATTTCAACATACATGGTACCTAGGGACAATCCATCAAAAGTAACTGAGGGCTGTTCCATTTCAACATACATGGTACCCAGGGACAATCCATCAAACGTTACTGAGGGCTGTTCCATTTCAACATACATGGTACCCAGGGACAATCCATCAAAAGTTACTGAGGGCTGTTCCATTTCAACATACATGGTACCCAGGGACAATCCATCAAAAATTACTGAGGGCTGTTCCATTTCAACATACATGGTACCCAGGGACAATCCATCAAAAGTTACTGAGGGCTGTTCCATTTCAACATACATGGTACCCAGGGACAATCCATCAAAAGTTACTGAGGGCTGTTCCATTTCAACAAACATGGTACCCAGGGACAATCCATCAAAAGTTACTGAGGGCTGTTCCATTTCAACATACATGGTACCCAGGGACAATCCATCAAAAGTTACTGAGGGCTGTTCCATTTCAACATACATGGTACCCAGGGACAATCCATCAAAAGTTACTGAGGGCTGTTCCATTTCAACATACATGGTACCCAGGGACAATCCATCAAAAGTTACTGAGGGCTGTTCCATTTCAATATACATGGTACCCAGGGACAATCCATCAAAAGTTACTGAGGGCTTTTCCATTTCAACAAACATGGTACCCAGGGACAATCCATCAAAAGTTACTGAGGGCTGTTCCATTTCAACATACATGGTACCCAGGGACAATCCATCAAAAGTTACTGAGGGCTGTTCCATTTCAACATACATGGTACCCAGGGACAATCCATCAAAAGTTACTGAGGGCTGTTCCATTTCAACATACATGGTACCTAGGGACAATCCATCAAAAGTTACTGAGGGCTGTTCCATTTCAACATACATGGTACCCAGGGACAATCCATCAAAAGTTACTGAGGGCTGTTCCATTTAAACATACTTGGTACCCAGGGAAGGCACTTTTTAAAATATATGCCAGGGTACTCTGATTACTCAAAGAATTCATATGAAAATGATACAAAATTCTAAATTGCATCTATGGGTGACTACTCCACATTAAAAGTGCCTTCCCTGTGTCCCAAGTATATTTTACTGGAACAGCCCTGAGCAGAAACAGAATCCATAATGCAAGAACAAACTTCCAAGTCAAATAAGGGTCATAACTCAATGTTTGAAGGAAATCACTGAAAATCAAACTTAATTTACTTCTTCTTTCAGCTCATACATTCACAATAAAGTTGCTTAGCAGAAATTAGATTCATGACAGAGGGAACATGATGAACATGACATGACACGATGGCAGGACTTGGGTGTAATTATATGACTACTCTGCATATTGCATGTGTGTATGTATGTGTGTGTGTGTGGGGGGGTGAAAATTTCACACTGCATGAATGACAAATGGACAACATATGCCCTGCTTCCTGTGACTTTCATCATGTAGGGGACAAGAAACTTCTAGAAGTGGCAATATGGTGTACCAGTGTGTTAAGTTTGGGTATGTGTATTATATGGTTTCTAATGGTTATTTGTCAGTACTTACCAATGTGTTAAATATGGGTATGTGTATTGTGCACATGGTCAGTATTATTAAGTGTCTGTATTTACCAGTGTGTTAAATTTGGGTATGCATATTGTGTAAATGGTTTCTATTTGTTGATTGTCTGTACTTACCAGTGTGTCAAGTTTGGGTATGTGTGTTGTGTAAATGGTTTGTATTAGTTACATATATGTACTTACCAGTGTCTCAAGTTTGGGTATGTGTGTTGTGTACATGGTTTGTATTAGTTAAGTATCTGTACTTACCAGTGTCTCAAGTTTGGGTATGTGTATTGTGTACATGGTTTGTATTGGTTAAGTATCTGTACTTACCAGTGTCTCAAGTTTGGGTATGTGTGTTGTGTACATGGTTTGTATTGGTTAAGTATCTGTACTTACCAGTGTCTCAAGTTTGGGTATGTGTATTGTGTACATGGTTTGTATTGGTTAAGTATCTGTACTTACCAGTGTCTCAAGTTTGGGTATGTGTATTGTGTACATGGTTTGTATTGGTTAAGTATCTGTACTTATCAATGTCAAGTTGGGTATGTGTATTGTGTACATGGTTTGTATTAGTTAAGTATCTGTACTTACCAGTGTGTCAAGTTTGGGTATGTGTATTGTGTGCATGGTTTGTATTAGTTAAGTATCTGTACTTACCAGTGTGTCAAGTTTGGGTATGTGTATTGTGTACATGGTTTGTATTAGTTTAGTATTTGTACTTACCAGTGTGTCAACTTTGGGTATGTGTATTGTGTACATGGTTTGTATTAGTTTAGTATTTGTACTTACCAGTGTGTCAAGTTTGGATATACGTATTGTTTACATGGTTTGTACTAGTTAAGAATACGTACTTATAGGAGTCATTGTGGTTCAGTGATAAGTGTGCCGAACTTGCAACCAAAAGAGTACGGGTTCGAATCTTACTATAAGATCAGACTGTGTCAGCTACCATGGTGTGTCCTTGGGCATGGCACTTTACTCCAATTGCCTCCACATTAAATAGTCTATTTGCATTGCTGTGCCATAAAACACCAAACCACAAGCCACACATCTATACTTATCATTGCATACATGGTTGGTATTTAGTGAAGTATCTGTACTTACCAGTGTGTCAAGCTTAGGTATGTGCTTGACAACATTATCAATCTCTTCATCAGTAACTGTCACTAACACACAGTTTTCTTCCTCAGTGGGCAGGGGATACTCTTCCTCTTTCATCACCCAGGGGTGCTCCTGCAAATTTGTAAGAAGATAAAAACTAGATGAAAAACTGAAAATTTGGAAGCAGCCTGGTATTGTTAGCAGATTTTTTTAATTATCTGTCTGCTCCCACAGTGCCCACCCATGACTCCATTATCAGGATACAGTGCCTACCCATGACTCCATTATCAGGACACAGTGCCTACCCATGACTCCATTATCAGGACACAGTGCCTACCCATAACTCCATTATCAGGACACAATGCCTACCCATTTACATGCATATTTCAAGGGATTTGATTTTAACACCCATTCAATCATTTCCATTCATGCAATCATATGTATGTCATAGATATACATTTACATGCATATTTCAAGGGATTTGATTTTAACACCCAGTCAATCAATTCCATTCATGCAATCATACGTATGTCATAGATCTATACATTTACATGCATATTTCAAGGGATTTGATGTTAACACCCATTCCATCATTTCCATTCATGCAATCATATGTATTTGATAGATATAGAGAAATCAGATTACTGAAGTAAGAGGAAATAAACTATATCATTGTAATGAGGTCCCTCACTATAAGGCACCTCAGTATAACACAGTCCATTTTATAAGGTAGGTATGTAATAGTAATACTATGTATGATGTACCCCAGTATAAGGTGTTTCAGTATAACAGTCCATTTTATAAGGTAGGTATTGTCATGTATTCCATTACATTATGTAATAGTAATACCATGTGCGATGTACCCCAGTATAAGGTGTTTCACTATAACACAGTCCGTTTTATAAGGTAGGTATAGTCATATAACCAGCTCCAATAGTTCAGTGGTTAGAGTGTCGGTCTTGTATGTAAGAAGTCCTGGGTTCGAATCCCGGCCAAGCCATTGTAAAAAAAATAAATGCAAAATGGCATCAAGAGCTACCTCATTTGACGCTCAATGCTAAGAACTTCCTTGGGCTGGACAGGCAGTGGGCAAGATAGAAAACTTGCAAGGGAAGGTTTAAGACACTCCTGCCTCCATGAGTCTTCCTACCTATGGGAGAAATAGGGTGGAGGTAACATGACATCACTGGGCGGAAGTCTTCCAAGTTGAAGTCAATGACCAGGGCCGAAGGGTTCCAAAGATGAACTGAACGGCCACATGTTCGAGACCAGGGCGAACCATACAGTAACATGGATATCGGCTGTGGTCTACAGCCTGGAGAGGGATGGGCACTGCCAGGTTGAAACGGCCCATGATATGCCAATGATGACAAAATTACAATAAATAGATTTCACATACCGGATTGGTCGCAGCCCGGGTTACCAATGACTGCGCCATCCGCTGGAGACCTTGATGGAGGTGACAAGTATGCTACTGGTGCAACTACCATCAAAGTACGGGCAAGAGATAACATCCCCATTGGAACATGGAATGTCAGGACATTAAGACCAGCAGGGAAACTCGAGGAGCTAACCCATGAGATGGGAAGATACCAATGGCACAACCTTGGACCCTGCGAGATGCGCTGGAAAAATTTCGGAGAGAGATCAACAGATGACAGACACAGGATCTACTTCAGTGGGCATGAGAACAAGCATGAACATGGAGTCGGGTTTATGGTACACAAGGACATTGTGAGTGCAGGCATGGGTTGTCGACCAGTGTCTAACAGGATGATTACAATCCGCGTGAGGGCATCTCCCTTTAACATCACTATCATAACGGTCTATGCCCCAACATCTGACCATGATGAAGAGGAACTGGATGAGTTCTACGACCAGCTTCAAACTCTCATAGACCAGACACCCAAGAAGGATATTCTGGTTATTCAAGGAGACTGGAATGCTACGGTAGGAGAAGATGCACAAGCAGACTGGCAAGAAGTCTGTGGTCCATACTGTAATAAAAAGACCAATGAGAGAGGACTCAAGCTCCTGGACTTCACCACATACAATAGCCTAGTGCTAACGAACACCCTTGGCCCCCACAAACTATTCAGAAGATGGACTTGGCACAGCCCAGACGGAAAACATCACAACCAGATTGACTACATCTTGGTGAGAAAGCGCTTCCAGTCTAGCGTAAACATTGCCAGAACACGTAGCTTCCCAGGAGCTGATATAGGAAGCTACCATGACTTGCTGATGATGACTATCAAACTTCGTCTGAGGAAGACCAATAAGCCAAGAGAAGTTAGGATCAGGTTCAACCTTGAAAAACTTAAAGATCCAAGCGTGGCACAAGCATTTGAAGCATCAATAGGCGGCAAATTTGCACCACTGACAATTCTGGGACATGAAGAAATAAACCTAGACTCCTTGATCATCACCTTCAACAAGGCAGTAATAGACACAGCTGGAGAGATCCTTGGCAAGCATCGTAGAATAAAGAAGCCTTGGGTCACAGCAGATATCCTCGACCTCTGCGATGTGAGGAGAAAACTGAGGAGTAAGCGAGGAGACCATGAATGAGCAAAAAAATACAACGAGATTAACAACAGGATTAAGAAGAGCATGAAGAAAGCAAAAGAAAGCTGGCTTGAAGACCAATGCAAGGAAGTCGAGAAAAGACTGAACCAGAATGACAGTAAAAGGGCATACCAGTTGGTGAAAGACCTGACAACAGAAAAACAGGGGAGATCTAATACGATTCAGGACAAGGCTGGTAAGAGTCTGACAGAAAACCAAGACATTCTTAACAGATGGACGGAATACTGTTCGGAGCTTTACAACCAGGAGACTTCTGGAGACCAAGCTATACTAAATGTACCACTGACCACAACAGAGGTTGACCACCCGATCCTCAGGGATGAAATAGAAGCTGCAGTAAAGGCACTGAAGATGGGGAAGTCAGCTGGGGTAGACAATATACCAGCAGAACTTGTTCAAGCAGGAGGAACTTCCATGACAGATGTCCTCACAACAATCTGCAACCAAATCTGGCAAACAGGAGAATGGCCCACCCCATGGACCCATTTTCTGATCGTGACTCTTCCTAAAAAAGTGAATCTACAACTGTGCCAGAACTACCGAACAATCAGTCTCATCAGTCACCCAAGCAAGGTTATGCTTAAGATCATCCTCAAGAGACTGAAACCCCAAGCAGAGCACATCATTGCGGAAGAACAGGTAGGTTTCAGAGCAGGACGTAGCACAAAAGAACAGATCTTCAACCTTAGAATCCTCTGTGAAAAATATCTCCAGCAACAACAGAACCTCTATCATGTCTTCATTGACTTCAAGAAGATTTTTCGACAAGGTATGGCATGCAGACTATAGAAACCCTGTATGACAAGGTGACTAGTACAGTTCTCGTCAATGACAACATAGGAGACTGGTTCAGAACCACAGTCGGAGTCAGACAGGGGTGTCTTATCTCACCCACTCTCTTCAACATCTACCTGGAAAGGATCATGTCCGACGCCTTGGAAGACCATGAGGGCAGTGTCAGTGTTAGAGGCAGAACAATAACCAACCTGCGCTTCACTGATGATATTGATGGCTTAGCAGGAGATGACGAAGAAATGGAAACATTAGTCAACCGTCTCAATCAAGCATCACTAAGATATGAGATGGAGATCAACACTGAAAAGACAAACCTAATGACAAACAACCTGAGTGACATCCAAAAAGAAATAAGAGTGAATGGACAGAAGCTGGGCACAGTAACAAGCTTCAAGTACCTAGGTGCTATCGCCTCTGATGAAGGTTCAAAACCTGAGGTTCTTTGCAGGATTGCGCAGACAACAACTGCTCTGGCTAGGCTGAAGCCTATTTGGAAAGACAGCAACATCTCGCTTGGGTCCAAGATCAAGCTTATGCGCTCCCTTGTCATGTCCATATTCCTATATGCATGTGAGACATGGATCCTAACAGCAGAATTAGAGAGAAGAATCCATGCCTTAGAGATGAGATGTTATCGAAGGATCCTGAAAATCTCATACTTAGATGTCTCTAATGCGGAGGTGCGCACTAAAATCCAAGGTGAAATTGGACCTTATGAAGATCTGCTCACCACTGTAAAGAAACGCAAACTAGATGGTATGGTCACATCTCACGCTCAACTGGCCTGTGTTACGACTCTATGGTCTAGAAAAATGCAACAGAAAGAAAGTGAAACCAACAACTCAAGTAAAAATAAACAAGCAATTTATTTCTAGATAATTAAGATGAAAAATCAAAAAGACACTTACAGTAATGTTTATTAAAATCCAAATAATCCAATAAGAATTAGTGTTCTAATCACAAGTCCTAAATATAGAATATTCCGAATTCACAGCTGTATCCTTGAATGTTATGATGTGCCAATGGTCTTCAAAGTCCTGATGTACTAGTAGTCTTTAATGTGCTGATGTCAAAATGAAGTACTCCAAAATATCTCTGAATAAATTCACATAAATTCCAAAATCATCAATTAAAAATCCAAAATCCAAAAGTCTATGAGCGAGCACTGATATAATCCAATGAATATTTAAATAATTCCTCTCTTAGAATTTTGAATTACTTTCCACAACTCTAATAGCTCTTTACAAGACTGAAAAATGTCGAAACTGAAAAACTGTCCACTAAACATGGTATATATAAAGATTGGTCACATGACAGAATATTCTAGAATAATAAATGTATGTGTGACCATTGACAGGTAACTCCTAAGGTATTTCCAGTTTTATTTGTAAACAAAATCAACCTTGACCTCAAATTTGGTAAACATTTTGTTGATCAAAACTATCCTTTAGCTCAAATCTGAAGTAAACAACCTAATTCAAGGACACTAGTTAAACATATTTTTCCTGATAAACAATATTAAGATTTAAGCAAATATTAAAGTCAAGAAACATTTATAATTTCCTAAAATATCTATAATATTATATAAACATCATACACAACAGCTGTCAAAGACAATCCTACAGGACACAGTGAGAAGAAAGAGAAAACGAGGCAGACAGAAGAAGAGATGAGAAGACAATATCAAAGAGTGGACAGGCATGGACTTTGCAAAGTCCCAAAGAGCAGTGGAGAACTGGGCAAAATGGAGAGAGATTGTCACAAAGTCATCAGTGGCGCCCCTACGACCAGCAAAGTTACGGGAGAAATGAAAAAAAAAATTAAAAAAATAGTCATATATTCCACTTCATTATGTAATAGTAATACTATGTGTGATGCACCCGAGTATAAGGTGTTTCAGTATAACAGTCGTTTTTATAAGGTAGGTATTGTCATGTATTCCACTACATTATGTAATAGTAATACTATGTATGATGTACCCCAGTATAGGGTGTTTCAGTATAACAGTCCATTTTATAAGGTAGGTATTGTCATGTATTCCACTACATTATGTAATAGTAATACTATGTATTGTTATGTATGATGTTTATATAATATTATAAATATTTTAGGAAATTATAAATGTTTCTTCACTTTAATATTTGCTTAAATCTTAATGTTTATCAGGAAAAACATGTTTAACTAGTGTCCTTGAATTAGGTTGTTTTGATCAATATGTTTTCTCAATTTGAAGGTCAAGGTTGAATTTTGTTTACAAGTAAAATTACATTAAGATGACTCATATTCCTGAACATTCTGTCATGTGACCAATCTTTATATATGCCATGTTTGGCGGACATTTTTTCAGTTTTGACATTACCATCAGTCTTGTAAAGAGCTATTACAGTTGTGAAAATTCATTCCAAATTCTAAGAGAGGAATTATTTTAAATATTCATTGGATTATAACAGTGCTCATAAACTTTTGGATTTTGGATTTTTAATTGATGATTTTGGAATTTATGTGAACTTATATTCAGATATTTTGGAATACTTCATTTTGACATCAGCACATCAAAGATTACTAGTACATCAGGACTTTGGAGACCATTAGCACATCATAACATTCAAGGACACAGCCGTGAATTCGGAACATTCTATATTTAGGACTTGTGATTAGAACAATCATTCTTATTGGATTATTAGGATTTCAAAACACATTACTGTAAGTGACTTTTTGATTTTTCATTTTAATTATCTAGTAATAAATTGCTTGTTGATTTTTACTTGATTTGTTGGTTTCACTTTCTTTCTGTTACATTTTTCTTAGACCATAGAGTCGTAACAGAAATTGGGGGCTCGTCGTTCCAGGATTGAATTTCTTTAAAGCATATTAGAGATATTAAATTTATCTTTGAAATTCATATTGATTTTGTCTCCGAGAATTTTTTTTTGTCTTTGGCAAAGATTTTTAATAAAGAATTTTTTTTTGTGTGAAACCAACAAGCATTTACAATGGCATCTAATGTTCAGAATTTCATTTCAAAACCTACACAGGAGGGGTTAGAGTGCATGAGAAAGGATGAGTT
This sequence comes from Margaritifera margaritifera, assembly GCA_029931535.1. Classification (NCBI taxonomy): domain Eukaryota; kingdom Metazoa; phylum Mollusca; class Bivalvia; order Unionida; family Margaritiferidae; genus Margaritifera; species Margaritifera margaritifera. The sequence goes on along the minus strand of JAQPZY010001154.1, from coordinate 1,011,338 downwards.
GCTCGAGCTTGCCAGAAAATACAGTCTATCTGAGGCAAAAGTATCATTGACAAAACAGGAGATAAAGATTATTTTAATTCAGTATTTAGTAGGAAAGGGAATTTTTGAAAATAGTGCTTTAAGTTCGAAGAGAAAGCCTGTATCTGGTTCTGACAGGAAATTAAGGGAATTAGAGTTAAAGAACCAGATGGATTTAGAGTTAGCAAAGCTTCAGATTCAGAGAGAGAGAGAAAAAGAAGAGAGGCAGATGGAGAGAGAGAAAGAAGAGAGGCAGATACAGATGGAGAGAGAGAAAGAAGAGAGGCAGATACAAATGCAGAAAGAAGAGAGGCAGATGGAGAGGGAGAGAGAGAAAGAGGAGAGACAGATGCAGATGCAAAGAGAAGAAAGGGAAATGCAATTTAAGTTAAGAGAATTAGAACTGGCAAACAGAGCACACTCCACTCCTTTAAATACAAGTTCAGGTTTTGATGTTACTAGATATATTAGGTTAGTACCCCCTTTTCAGGAAAAAGAAGTAGATAAATACTTTCTTCATTTCGAGAAAATAGCTGAAAACTTGAAATGGCCCAGAGAGCATTGGACTTTGTTATTACAAAGTGTACTTATTGGCAAAGCTCGTGAAGTCTACACTTCACTGTCAGTACAACAAAGCACTGATTATGATGTGGTTAAGGAGTACATCTTGAAAGCTTATGAGTTGGTACCAGAGGCATATCGACAAAGGTTTAGGAATTGTAGAAAAGAAACTGGACAAACTCATATCGAATTTGCAAGGGATAAAGAACAACTATTTGATAGGTGGTGCTCAGCCAAGAAAGTTGATCAAGGTTATGATAACCTCCGACAGCTCGTATTAATTGAAGAGTTCAAGAGGTGCATCCATAGTGATGTTAAAACCTATCTTGACGAGCAGAATGTGGAAACTTTGGAAAATGCTGCTCGTATGGCTGATGATTATTCCTTGACTCACAAAATTTCATTTGGCAATAAGTCGTCCTCTCAGCAGTTTTCTGGTAAAAAACCATTTCAATCTCATTCGAGTACTTCCAAATTTCACAACAGCACAACTGTTAGGAATCAAACATCTGATAAGACTGATCAGAAATCCTTATCTCTTCCTACATGCACTTATTGTAAAACGAAAGGGCACGTTATTTCTGATTGCTTCAAGTTGAAAAATAAGCAACAGAGTAAAGACAGAGCTTTTCCAAATGCTCTTATTTCTACGAGGTCAAGGTCACGGTCTTGTATTGAAAGCAATACATTTGTTGGGTCAAACAAACCCCAGTCTGATTCTATTTTGGAGGCTTATGAACCATTCATGTCAGAAGGTTCTATATCACTTATTGGTGATTCTGCCAAACCTATTCCAATTAAAATATTAAGGGACACTGGAGCTTCTCAGAGTCTTTTATTATCAGGTACTTTGCCTTTGTCTGAGGAGTCTTCTTCAAGTGAAAGTGTTCTTGTTCAGGGAGTAGAGTGCGGCTTTGTAAATGTTCCTCTTCATTGTGTAAATTTGGCATCAGACTTAGTTTCTGGACCTGTGACTGTTGGGGCAGTGACTTCTTTACCCATAGAGGGTGTTCATTTATTACTAGGCAATGACCTAGCTGGAGATAAGGTTGTGGTTAATCCACTTGTAACTGACAAGCCTTGTTTGGATCAGAAAGTTGATCCTGTCGAAACTGAAATCCCTGATTTGTACCCTGCTTGTGCAGTTACTAGAGCTATGGCAAAAAGAGCTCTTGAGAGTGATGTTGATCAGGATATTATTCCTTTAGCTGACACATGTATTGGTCAGTCTTTTGATGAGGTCACCTTTTCCTCAGGTATTGATCAATCAAATGGTATTGATCACAGTGATCCTCTTTTGGCAACTCATTCTCTTTGTCCTACTCAGGGTGACAAACGACAATCTCTTGTCGTTGAACAGGAGCAAGATCCCGAGATATCTTGTTTGTTTCAGAGGGCTATTAGTGAAACTGAAGCCACACAAGTTCCAGTGTGTTACTTTGTGAAAAATGGGGTCCTTATGAGGAAATGGAGACCACCTGATGTACCCGCTGGTGATGAGTGGTCAGTGAGCTATCAAATTGTTGTTCCTAAGTCATATAGACAGGAAATTCTTAATTTAGCCCATGAAACTCCTTTGGCTGGTCATTTAGGAGTCCGTAAGACTTATCACAAGATCTTGAATCATTTTTATTGGCCGAAACTCAAAAGTGATGTTTCTAAATACTGCAGATCTTGTCACACTTGTCAAATGGTAGGAAAACCCAATCAGGAGATACCTAAGGCTCATCTGCAACCTATTCCTGCATTTGATGAACCATTTAGTAGAATAATGGTAGACTGTGTTGGTCCTTTACCTAAAACCAAGTTAGGCAACCAATACTTGTTGACCATCATGTGTACATCTACAAGATTTCCAGAAGCAATTCCTCTGAGAAATATAAAAACTAAAACTATTGTGAAAGCTTTGGTGAAGTTTTTTACACTTGTTGGCCTTCCCAAATCTGTCCAGTCGGATCAAGGGTCAAATTTTATGTCTGGAATTTTCCAACAAGTTATGCATGAATTAGGCATCCAACAGTTTAAATCTTCTGCCTATCACCCTGAAAGTCAAGGTGCTTTGGAAAGATTTCATCAAACTTTGAAGAATATGATTCGATCATATTGCTTTGATACAGAAAAGGATTGGGATGAGGGTGTTCATTTGTTGTTGTTTGCTGTTAGGTAATCGGTTCAAGAGTCGTTGGGTTTTAGTCCCTTTGAACTAGTTTTTGGTCATACTGTCCGTGGACCATTGAAATTATTGAAAGAGAAACTTCTTTCAAATGAAGATTCAAAGATTAATCTTCTTGATTATGTTTCTGATTTTAAATACAAGTTGTCAAACGCCTGTGAAGTAGCAAGAACTAATCTTCACACTACTCAGTCAAAAATGAAATTAAGGTATGACAGAAATTCACAGGAAAGGAGTTTTAAACCTGGTGACAAAGTTCTGGCTCTCTTTCCCATACCTCAGAATCCTCTTCAGGCTAAATTTTATGGTCCTTATACCGTTGCAAAGAAAGTAAATGACTTAAATTATATCATTAACACTCCTGGGAGACAGAAACAGAAACAACTTTGTCATATAAATATGTTAAAGGAATATTTTGACAGAGATAGCTCAGCTAATTATTCAGTTAATTTAGTTGTACCTGTCCCACACAGTGAAGATATCAACGATGGAATACGATCAGACTATAGTGACTCTGGTATAACCAATCTTCGGAATTCAGAAATATTGAACAACCTAGACCAGAAACTTTCACATCTACAACAACAGGAAAGAAATGAACTAAAACAGCTATTACATGACTATGAGCACTTGTTTCCTGATGTTCCAACACGAACAAGTAAAATTTATCATGACGTTGACATTGTAGATTCTGCGCCTGTGAAACAGCATCCTTATAGGATGAATCCTCTCAAACAGAACTATCTGAAGAAAGAAATTCAGTATCTACTGGAGAATGATTTCATAGAACCAAGTAAAAGTAACTGGAGTTCACCATGTATTCTTGTTCCCAAGCCAGATAATACATTCCATATGTGTACTGACTATAGAAAAGTCAACAGTGTCACCAAAACTGATTCATTTCCAATCCCAAGAATGGACGATTGCATTGATAAAATTGGAAATGCTAAATATGTCACCAAGTTTGACCTTTTAAAAGGATTCTGGTAAATTCCACTGACGGAAAGGGCAAAAGAAATTTCAGCATTTGTAACTCCAGATGGACTTTATCAATATAAAGTCATGCCGTTTGGAATGAAAAATTCGCCTGCAACGTTTCAACGTCTGATGAACATGATAACATTTGGTCTTGATAATTGTGACGCTTATATCGATGACGTCATTATCTACAACAACACCTGGGAAGATCATTTGGAAACCATTTGAAAATTCTTTGATCGACTCAGCGATGCGAATCTGACAATTAATTTGAGTAAAAGTGAGTTTTGCCATGCTTGTGTCACATTTTTAGGACATATTGTGGGACAAGGTCAAGTTAAACCTATAGAAGCTAAGGTCAAAGCTATCTCTGAATTTCAAGTTCCAATTTGTAAAAAGCAACTGATGCGATTTCTAGGTATGGCTGGATATTATCGGAAATTTTGTTCCAATTTTTCCAAAATTGCTGAACCTTTGACAAGTTTATTGAGTAAGAAAACCAAATTTCATTGGTCTGACAAGTGTCAGGAATCTTTTGACAAGTTAAAGGCCATACTTAAGAATGCACCAGTTCTTTCTGCACCAAATTTTAGCCAATCATTTAAATTATCTGTTGATGCAAGTGATGTAGGGGTTGGTGGAGTATTGATTCAGGAAGACAAAAGTGGTGTGGATCACCCTGTGTGTTATTTTTCTAAAAAAACTAAACAAGCACCAGAAAAATTATTCCACAATTGAGAAGGAATGTTTGGCTTTGATATTGGCTTTACAGCATTTTGATGTGTATGTTACCTCAGCTCTTTCTCCAATTATTGTGTACAGTGATCACAATCCCCTTACTTTCATCAACAAAATGAAAGATAAAAATCGGAGATTGTTGAGATGGAGTTTGATATTGCAAGAATATAACACTGACATCAAACACATCAGGGGAAAAGACAATGTGATTGCAGATGCACTCTCACGTGCATAGAAATCTAATATTGCTTGATGTAATTAAGTCCAGTATCATAAAACATGTTCTTATGTAATTTTGGTTATTGTACTATTAGATGTATATTCAAAAGAAAGCTTTATTATATAAATCTTTCTTTTTCTTTACGAGGGGAGGTGTTATGTATGATGTTTATATAATATTATAAATATTGCAGGAAATTATAAATGTTTCTTCACTTTAATATTTGCTTAAATCTTAATGTTTATCAGGAAAAACATGTTTAACTAGTGTCCTTAAAATAGGTTGTTTTGATCAATATGTTTTCTCAATTTGAAGGTCAAGGTTGAATTCTGTTTACAAGTAAAATTACATTAAGATGACTCATATTCCTGAACATTCTGTCATGTGACCAATCTTTATATATGCCATGTTTGGTGGACATTTATTCAGTTTTGACATTACCATCAGTCTTATAAAGAGCTATTACAGTTGTGAAAATTCATTCCAAATTCTAAGAGAGGAATTATTTTAAATATTCATTGGATTATAACAGTGCTCATAAACTTTTGGATTTTGGATTTTTAATTGATGATTTTGGAATTTATGTGAACTTATATTCAGATATTTTGGAATACTTCATTTTGACATCAGCACATCAAAGATTACTAGTACATCAGGACTTTGGAGACCATCAGCACATCATAACATTCAAGGACACAGCCGTGAATTCGGAACATTCTATATTTAGGACTTGTGATTAGAACAATCATTCTTATTGGATTATTAGGATTTCAAAACACATTACTGTAAGTGACTTTTTGATTTTTCATTTTAATTATCTAGTAATAAATTGCTTGTTGATTTTTACTTGATTGTTGGTTTCACTTTCTTTCTGTTACATTTTTCTTAGAACATAGAGTCGTAACAGTATGATGTACCCCAGTATAGGGTGTTTCAGTATAACAGTCCATTTTATAAGGTAGGTATTGTCATGTATTCCACTACATTATGTAATAGTAATACTATGTATGATGTACCCCAGTATAGGGTGTTTCAGTATAACAGTCCATTTTATAAGGTAGGTATTGTCATGTATTCCACTACATTACGTAATAGTAATACTATGTGTGATGTACCCCAGTATAGGGTGTTTCAGTATAACAGTCCATTTTATAAGGTAGGTATTGTCATGTATTCCATTACATTATGTAATAGTAATACTATGTGTGATGTACCCGAGTATAAGGTGACCTCACATATAACACTGTGCACTTGTACAGCTCCCTGAATAGTGCTATATTGAGGGAGTATTGTATTTACTATTATTCTTTTTAAATCAACACTGGAGTCAAGTAAAGATCAGTTTCAGTTCCAGACAGAATTACATCCCTGAAAAAAGATGTCACCCATATTTAATGTCAACCTTCCTCACATTATAATTGGCAGGAATTGTTATTTGTTACATGCTATAAAAAAAGGTATTTTGAACATAACATTACTATTAAATATAGAAATGGGATCCATGCCTGCCTTATAGAATGCACCACCTTACACTAAAGTACCTAATGATGAGGGAATACTGTATTATACCCAAACAAATATGCTGTGGCATTGAATTTCAAGACAATGGAGCTGTCAGAAGACAGAAAACTCACCTGCACATATACTGGCTATTGCTAATGCCAATGCCAACACTGCTTATAGCAACAGGGGTATAGCTTATATGTATCATAATAGCAAGAGGCATATAGCTTGTATACAGCATAATAGCAACAGGGATATAGCTTATATATAGCATAATAGCAACAGGGATATAGCTTATACATAGCATAATAGCAACAGTGATATAGCTAATATACAGCATAATAGCAAGAGGTATATAGCTTGTATACAGCATAATAGCAACAGGGATATATCTTATATATAGCTTAATAGCAACAGTAATACAGCTAATATATAGCATAATAGCAACAGGGATATAGCTTATATATAGCATAATAGCAAGAGGTGTATAGCTTATATATAGCATAATAGCAACAGGGATATAGCTTATATATAGAATAATAGCAAGAGGGATATAGCTTATATATAGCATAATAGCAAGAGGCATATAGCTTAAATATAGCATAATAGCAAGAGGCATATAGCTTGTATACAGCATAATAACAACAGGGGTATATCTCATATACAGCATAATAGCAACAAGGGTATAGCTTGTATACAGCATAATAGAACAGGCGTATAGCTTATATACAGCATACTAGCAATAGGGATATAGCTTATATATAGCAGAATAGCAACAGGCGTATAGCTTATATACAGCATAATAGCAATGGGGATATAGCTTATATATAGCATAATAGCAACAGGGGTATAGCTTATATATAGCATAATAACAACAGGGGTATAGCTTATATATAGCATAATACCAGTGGAGATATAGCTCTTATATATAGCATAATAGCAACAGGGGCATAGCTTATTTACAGCATAATAGCAGCAGGGGTTTAGCTTGTATATAGCATAATACCAATGGAGATATAGCTTATATATAGCATAATAGCAACAGGGGTATAGCTTACATACAGCATAATACCAATAGGGATATAGCATACATCATGGGAGTTATAGGTCAGATATAGAATATAGCAGTGAGATCAAAGCTTATGTATAGCATATGGCACTGGGGGTATATAGCACAGATAGTATAGCAACTATATAGCATACTAGCACCAGTGGTGTAGCTCATTTATAGCACAGTACAACTAGGGGTATCACCTATATGTTGTTTGTCCTTCTAGTTCGAAGATGACCATGATATCACTAAATGGTTTGATTTCTGTGAGTACGTGAGTACTGATCAGACCCATCTGTGCTCTGAATGTCTGTGGCACATTGGACAGGAGATGCTGCTTGGGTTTGCTTGATCAATAGAGTTTGTGCTGCAATTCTGAGCTTTATGCTGCTTGCGCTTCTGCACTGCCTCTGCAATTCTCCTCAATTCAAAGTCTGTAGCTCCACTATGGATGAGACTCCACCAGGTGGAGCGATCTTGTGTGAGATCTTCCCAAGACCCAGGGTTGATCTTGAAGTGTTTCAAGGATGACATGAGGAAATCTTTTGAAGCATTTCTTCTGTCCAACCTGAGATCACTTTCCCTCCTTCAGCTCACCATAGAAAATCTTCTTTGGTAGTCGCTCTTCTGCCATCCTGGTGATGTAGCCTGCCCATCTAAACTGTGATTTCATCAGCAGAATGTGGATGCTTGGAATGGCTGCCCATGTGAGAACCTCAGTGTCTGAACCCTGTCCTGCCATCTTATCCTCATCAGTTTCCTCAGGCAGCCCATGTGAATATGGTTCAGCTTCTTGGCATGGCATTTGTACACCATCCAGGTTTCGCAAGCATACAGCAGGGTCGGCAACATAATAACTTTGTAGACCTTAAGTTTTGTTTGTAGACTGATGCTTCTGCGCTCCCACACATATACACAAGTCTGCTAAAGGCCACACTTGATTTAGCAATTCTGGTATTGGTTTCATCATCAATGTGGACTGCATGTGACAGTGTACTGCTGAGATAGGTGAACTTGTCCACTGCCAGTAGGGTTTGGCCATTTACTGTGATGGTAGGCTCTACGTAAGGCTTTCCTGCTGCAGGTTGGTGCATCACCTCTGTCTTCTTGATACTGATTGTGAGACGGAAACTGTCACAAGCTGAAGAGAAATATTCCATACTCTGTTGCATGTCAGACTCAGATTTGGCATTCAGGGAACAGTCATCAGCAAATAGGAGATCACGAACAGTCACTTCCTGTAACTTCATCTTCACCTGTAGTCTTCTCAGATTGAACAGCTTGCCGTCAGTCCATTTTCTGATGTCAATCCCAGTGTCATAGTCATGGAAGGCATCAGTAAGCATGGCTGAGAACATCATACTGAAGAGGGTTGGGGCCAATACACAGCCTTGCTTGACTCCATTAGAGACTGGGAATGGTTCATATGACTCATCGTCATCCACAACACAGGCGAGCATGCCTCATGGAATTGCCGAACCATCACGATGAATTTCTCTGGGCAACCAAATTTTGCAATGATCTTTTAAAGGCCTCCATGGCCGACTGTGTCAAAGGCTTTTGTCAGGTCGATGAATGTCAAGTACAGGTTGGAGTTCTGTTCCTAGCATTTCTCCTGGAGTTAATGAGCTGCAAACATGTCTGCAGTCCCTCGTCCTTTCCTGAAGCCACACTGACTTTCTGGCAGGAGCCCTTGATCAATGTGATGCACAAAATGATTCAGCAGAATTCTAGCAAGGATTTTGTTGGCTACTGACAGCAAGGAGATGCCCCGATGGTTGTCATAGGATTGTCTGTTGTCTTTCTGCTTGTACAAGTGGACAATGGATGCATCCTTGTACTCCTGGGGTATAGTTTCTTGAGTCCACATTGAATGGAAGAGTTCAGTCAGTTTCTGTACCTCCGGCTTTGTAGACATCTGCTGATATAGCATCTGCTCCAGGCGCTTTGCCATTTGACAGCAGGTTGATTGCTTTCACAGTTTCAGTCAGCTCTGTAGGATCAGCCACTGATATATTGATTTCCACTTAGGGCAGTCAATCAATTGCCTCCTCACTGATAGATGACTGTTGATTGAGGATGTTGTTGAATTGTTCTGCCCATCTTTGAAGTATCTTTTCTTTGTCAGTGAGCAGCATGGCACTATCAGCACTCAGTACTGGAGATGTTCCTGATTACTGTTACCCATAGATTGTCTTCAAAGCATCATAGAAGTTCTTCATGTCATTCTTGTCTGCGTAGGACTGAATCTCATCTGGCTTATTACTCAGCCACAAGTCTTGCAACTCTCTGAGTTTGCACTGGACAGTCCTCTTGATGTTGTTGAAGGCTGCCTTCTTTGATGATGAAGTGTTGTGTTCTAAATAGGCCTTCTATAGCTTATGTTTCTCATTCAGAAGTCTCTGTATGGCAGCATCGTTTTCATCGAACCAATCTTGATGTTTACATGTGGTGGGACCGAGGGTTTTGGATGCAGTTGAGTACATAGAGTCTCTGAAGGATGCCCAGTCTTCCTCAACATCCTTAGAGTTTTTATCGATTGTATCCAGTTGGCTGCACAGTTCTTTGACAAATGCCTGTTTCACATTCTCCTGTTTCAATCTGGTGACATTAAGCTTTTTGGGCACTTTTTTGACTTGTGGTCGTCTGCTAGGCTGAATCCGGATATTGAGCTTGGAGACTATGAGCCTGTGGTCAGTCCTGCATTCTGCACTTCTCATGGCCTTCGTCACTCAGACATCCTGCATGTCTCTTCTCTTGACGATGACGTAGTCAATCAGATGCCAGTGCTTGGAGTGTGGGTGCATCCAAGACATCTTCTTGCAGTTTGGCAAGCAGAATACTGTGTTGGTGATTAGGAGGTGATGTTCAGTGCATTTTCTCAGTAGGAGGAGTCCGTTGTTGTTGCATTTGCCAAAGAAATTTTTGCCAATGACACTTGGTCATGTTTGGTGATCTGGCGATGCCTGACCTGACCATACATATACAGCAATTAGCACAGGGGACATAGCATAATAATATATATACAGTAAAACCTGTCATGAGCGACCTCTGCTATGAGCGACCACCTGTCATGAGCAACCACAATCGTAATGCACGGATCGATTTTATTATATAAACGCACTGTCGTGAGCGACCACCTGCAGAACGCGAACAGCGACCGCGATTTCTTGGCAAAATATGCATTTCGACACTGCTATGAACGACTGCATCACAAAAACAGAGATAAACACAACTGTCCTTTATTTAACTCTTTGTAACCACGACCGCTTAAGAAGCGAAGACGTTAAAAACAAAATCAAAAACTTAAAAACAAATTAGGCTGGCTAACGGTTTCTTGAATTGTACAGCTCATGCATGTAGTGTCATATGTTATAGATTGTAAACCAGACTAGAGTACATGCCGATTGCTCATTCGGAAATACCTCGGCTATTTCTACGAGACAAAAGTATGATCCATAGGATTTCCCGCGAAATTGCGTATGGCAGCTTGTTCTAAAATAATACTGCAATTAACGTCCCTATCGCGAGAACTGAGACAAACACCACTGACATTTATTTTATCCTTTTTAACAACGACCGCTTCCAAAGTAAAGACTGTTCTAACAAAAAAAAATTATAAAAACAAATTAGACTGGCTACCGGTTTCCTAACTTTTGCAGGTCATGCATGTAGTTTCCTTTGTTCTGGACTGTAAACCAGACTAAAGTACATGTCACTAACTGCCACTGTAGTGCCAAAGTCAATATAGCGGTCGCATAAATCATCATTCTTCTTTGGAGTTAATCAGTAATGCCTGGGGTGAATGAGGTCTTTGTCTTTAATACCAGTAGGTGAGAATCGTTTTCCGGATTTGATTGTCATTGTGAAAGGCTTGTGTTGTTTGTTGGGGTGTTTTTGCTGTTACAGAGATTACACACACCAAACCGTCATATGCTCATCTTAGTGCAGCTGGTCACACCCTCTGTTTATAGAGTTAATCCCTTTGTATCGTCGGTGAATAAAGTCTTTGACTTTTGTCTCTAAATAAATTTATTCTGTTTCTGGATAAATTAATTTTGTCTTTTTATTTCATTCATTGGTACATATACATTGTATATGTATTCCATATTTCCCCAAAGCTTGATCAAAACTGCTACAGTCGTTATTACAACTGATCCCTTATAACATTAACACCTAGCACCTTAATAACAATGGCAGAACCTCCAATGAAAAAGAAACAAATTCTAACATTGGAGGAAAGAATTAATGTGATTGAAAAAAGTGAAAAATGGGAGACCGTTTGCAACATAGCAGCCACTTGAAACGTCGGTAAAACTCAAATTTAGGGTGTTATAAAAGACAAGGAGTCAATTAGAAACGAACTCATATGCTAATACTAGTACATGTACGTGTGATCTTCAAATATAAATGTGATTCATGTTTAATGATAGATGTATATCTTTATTACTATTTAAAATTATTTTCAGATTAATGCATGCAATATTTTAACAAGAACTATGAACAAAGAATACAATAAATGTACATGATTGTGCTTATTTTTTCCTCTTAAACTGTGCTGAATTTCGACCTTGGAAACTGGTCTTTTTGTACAAACCTGTTATGAGAGACCACCTGTCTTGAGACCACTTTTTGCTGGCTGAAGGGGCAGTCTCTCATGACAGGTTTTACTGTAGATATATATATATCATAATAGCACTGAGGGAATAGCTTATATATAGCATAAACACTGCAGGTGAAGCTTGTATATACTATAATAGCACCAGGGGTTTAGATTATTTATACTTGTAGCATATGGTACTTTTAGGTATAGCATAGTTCATACAGTCCCAGAGAGTTTTTAAGCATGGAGTATTTTTCCTATTAAAATTGAACTTTTTCCATATGTTACTTTGTTTACCACAGCATACATGGACACAAAACAGAAAGAAAAAAAAAATATAATTATTAATGGGCCACTACATACAAGGAATGCTACTGCATCTGATAACTGCCCGTATCATGTTTCATTTGATCCACCCAAATTTATCCCCTCTGATGTATTTATTTATTCATTATTTTTGGAAAATACATAAATAGCAATAATTCTGAACTTCAAAAGTGAAATGTTTTATTAAGTTTTAATGGTTTGTATTCCCTCTGATAAATTCAAAGAGTTTTGGAAGACATTCAAGGAGTTTTTCAACAAATTTAAGGACTTTTCAATGACAAAATCAACTTTCTCGAATTTCAAGGAGTTTTCCAGGTTGTACGAACCATGTATAGATTATATATAGCATAAAGCATGGGTGGTATAGTTGATAGCATAAGATTTCTTGCACTTAGTGCAGATAGCAGATATAAAAATTAGACTAACTTTAATTTCAGGAAGCGTGATTCTTGTTTCTGGGTTCTTGTCCAGCATTTTCAATATGAGGTCCTTCGCCTCTTTTGATATCACAGGGCTGAAACACAAAACAGCAATTTATGCAAGAAACTTCAATATTCAAACATAAAGACCTTGTTGGGCAATGTTTTTTCTGCTTCACTTTATTTGAGTTTGAGTTGTAGTTCACCTTTAATGTGACAACACGTTTTCCTGCTTTTACCTTTTTAAGGTAATAAAAGTTGTTTTTTTTTCTGCTTTACTTCATTTTGAGTAACAGCAGACATTAAACTTTTATTTGTAAATGATAATCTGAGAAACATAAACCTTTCAAGTGACAAGATGTTTTTCCTGTCTTTCTTTATTTTCTTTTGTGTGTTTCAAAAATGTATGATGGACTTTTAAATTTAATTGATAAAATATGCAGTGATATCTATCTATCAAGGACACTCAAAGGACCACAAATGTTTTTTTTTATGGCAGGTATCCTTTATAAACAAGTGAAATAGGCAAAAGGCCACACATGCTGTCTTTATGGCAGGTGTCCTTTATAATCAGGTGAAATAGGCAAAAGGCCACACATGTTGTCTTTATGGCAGGTGTCCTTTATAAACAAGTGAAATAGGCAAAAGGTCACACATGTTGTCTTTATAGCAGGTGTCCTTTATAATCAGGTTAAATAGGCAAAAGGTCACACATGTTGTCTTTATGGCAGGTGTCCTTTATAAACAAGTGAAATAGGCAAAAGGCCACACATGCTGTCTTTATGGCAGATGTCCATTATAATCAGGTTAAATAGGCAAAAGGTCAATAAACATCTGTATGAGGTGTCCTTTATAAACATGTGAAATAGACAAAAAGTCAATAAATGTTGTCTTTATGAGGTGGTGTACCTTATAAATAAGCAAAACAGGCAAAAAGCCAATAAATGTTGTCTGAACGAGTCCTTTATAAACAGGTGAAACAGACAAAAGGTCAATAAATGTCTGTATGGTGTGTCTGTTATATACAGGTGAAACAGGCAAAAGGTCAATAAATGTTGTCTTTATGAGTAGGTGTACTTTATATGGAGGTGACAGGTTTTACTGAGTAAATAAAGAAAGTGATGACAAATACACCTGTGGATAATGAAATCTTTGCTAGCCAATGTGTTGTCAGATCCAACTCTATAATGTATTTATCTGATACCATAACACAATGTGTTGTCAAATCCAACTCTACTCTGTATTTATCTGATGGCATGACACAATGTGTTGTCAAATCCAAATCTACTCTGTATGTATCTGATGCCATTACACAATGTGTTGTCAAATCCAACTATACACTGTATTTATCTGATGCCATTACACAATGTGTTGTCAAATCCAACTCTACTCTGTATTTATCTGATGCCATTACACAATGTGTTGTCAAATCCAACTCTACTCTGTATTTATCTGAGACCATGACACAATGTGTTGTCAAATCCAACTCTATGCTGTATTTATCTGATGCCATGACACAATGTGTTGTTAAATCCAACTCTACTCTGTATTTATCTGAGGCCATGACACAGTGTGTTGTCAAATCCAACTCTACTCTGTATTTATCTGAGGCCATGACACAATGTGTTGTCAGATCCAACTCTATGCCGAATTTATCTCATGCCATCACACAATGTGTTGTCAGATCCAACTCTACTCTGTATTTATCTGATACCATGACACAATGTGTTGTCAGATCCAACTCTACGCTGTATTTATCTGATACCGTGACACAATGTGTTGTCAGATCAAACTCTATGCTGTATTTATCTGATACCATGACACAATGTGTTGTCAGATCCAACTCTATGCTGTATTTATCTGATACCATGACACAATGTGTTGTCACATCCAACTCTATGCTGTCTTTATCTGATAATAAGCCCACCCCAACCCACTTTTTACAAAAATTTGGCAAATATTTACTAAGGATATCACTGACCAATAATAATCCCATAAATGTGTTAATCTGGCCCCCTGATAATAATCCCACAAATGTATTAATCTGGCCACCTGATAATAATCCCATAAATGTATTAATCTGGCTCCCTGATAATAATCCCATAAAAGTATTAATCTGCCCCCCCCCCCATCTTATCATGGAAGAAATACTGTATACTGTCCTATTCTATGATTTAAAGAAAACAGCACAGATCTGATGGCACATCATGTGATGGAAGATCTTGTTCTACACTGTTTATGGTTGGATGTGCATTATACACACATAAATACAGTCAGTATCCAATGACTTACTTTTCTAGGAACACAACTTGATCCTTCAGGATCTTGCTATGGAGTGCCAGGATATTACTGTCTTCAAATGGACACTAAATAAAAGAACAAGAGTACCGTAAACAGTGCATTATATGCCTGGCATGTGGCAAATACTACTATTATACTTATTTTATGCAAAACCCTCTTTTATTGGTTGGATACTTGACGTTTTGTATTTGAGATCGATAGGTGTCTCCTTGTCTTAAATGCAAGCCACCCACAAAATTTGTCCTAAGTAAACAACACAGAATTCAAATTATTGTGAAGAAACCATTTTTCTTCCTTCATTCTGTGACCTTGACCTTTGACCTATTGACCCAAATTCGATAGGTGCCTTCCATGTCTCAAATGCAAGCCATCCACAAGGTTGGTCATGTTCTGTGCCATAAGATTTCAGTTATTTTACAAAAAACAGTTTTTCTTCTTGTCATCACTCTGACCAAGACCTTTGACCTTTTAACCCCCAAATTGATCAGCGTCTTCCTTGTCTCAAATGCAAGCCATCCACAAAGTTTGGCTGAAGCAGGTAATAAAAAACTCGTGATATCATGTCAAATGCATTTTACTTCTTAGAGTCACTCTGACCTTGACCTTTGACATTTTTATACCAAAATCAATAGGTGTCTTCCTTATCCCAAATACAAGTAATTCAAAAAGTTTGGTGAAAGTAGGTTATAAAGAACTCTAAATATCAAGTGGAAACCATTTTCCTCATCCAAGTCAATGTGACCTTGACCTTTGACCTTTTTGCCCATTTCTCCTCTGGTGACGTTGCATCTCACTGGTGAAAAAGGTTGGGATATATACATTTTCATACATTTCATAGTCTAGATTACTCAGATTGCTTCTATATTTTTTATTCTACTAAATTTTTGCATGCAGATTATTATTTATTAAGAGAGATATTAAATAAAACAAATTTGTATGCATAATGGATTCTATACTTTTAAAAGTGGTAAATTGGTTTCAATTCACACATAATTCATAAAAGTCAGGAGAGAACAATCCACTTCTCTCTATCCTGTAAATCTCAGCGACAGATTTGAAAAAATGTGGAATCATGAGACAGATAAGTTGATTTATAAATTAAAAATATTCAAATACTATTTAATGCTAGGTTTCTGTGTGAATTTTATTTGTTTTAATAGTAAGTGTGAGTAGGTCTATGATCTTTGATTTTGAATTGCATTTCAACTGATCAAGGACAGGAAGTGTTATTTGACACAGTTAATTTGCTTCAAAATCATCCTTCACAGCATGTGTCATTTGACATAGTTAATTTGTCTCATCATTCATTCTTCACAGCATGTGTCATTTGATATAGTTAATTTGTCTCATCATTCATTCTTCACAGCACATGCCATTTGATATAGTTAATTTGTCTCATCATTCATTCTTCACAGCATGTGTCATTTGATATAGTTAATTTGTCTCATCATTCATTCTTCACAGCATGTGTCATTTGATATAGTTAATTTGTCTCATCATTCATTCTTCACAGCACATGACATTTGATATAGTTAATTTGTCTCATCATTCATTCTTCACAGCATGTGCCATTTGATATAGTTAATTTGTCTCATCATTCATTCCTCACAGCATGTGTCATTTGATATAGTTAATTTGTCTCATCATTCATTCTTCACAGCATGTGTCATTTGATATAGTTAATTTGTCTCATCATTCATTCTTCACAGCATGTGCCATTTGACATAGTTAATTTGTCTCATCATTCATTCCTCACAGCACATGCCATTTGACATAGTTAATTTGTCTCATCATTCATTCCTCACAGCACATGCCATTTGACATAGTTAATTTGTCTCATCATTCATTCCTCACAGCACATGCCATTTGATATAGTTAATTTGTCTCATCATTCATTCCTCACAGCATGTGATAGATTCTATTTTGAATGATCACAGGTATTAAGAATTACATTTGATGAAATTTGTGGATAAAAATGTATTATTCTTTATCAATGTTTGTTACAAAAATAGGCCATGCATTTAATAACTTATGACTAAAAATGTTGTGGGATTCATTAGTATACACATGATCTCCCTCTCTCACATATATTCACTTGACAATTATATTGGCAGCAATAACCAGAAAAGTGCTGGTTACATGTCACAGTTGAGCACCCTCAATGAAAAAATCACAAACTTCCTGTATCAGAAAATGTGTAAAATTAAGTGCCAGTTTCTTCTAAACTGGTGGATCAATTGTACTCACATTTTACAGATGTAATAAATTTTTAAAAAATGAACTTTATCAATTGAGTGCATGATGAACTTCAACGCACATTTTCCTTTAAATCAGAAATGACCTTTGAGTATTTTTGCCCACAACATTTTATCTATGTCAGTTTCGTGTCTTTAACAAGGGTTAAATATTAAACATAATTTTCCTAAATATCTTCCAAGGTGAAATAATATTGTGATGTGCATTCTACCTTGTTTTATATAAATAAGGCATATACTTTCCATGTACATTTGAAAAAAAAAAATTCTTTCTTTTCATGAAACTTTTTCATAGTAATTTGAATCTGTGAACATGTTGCATTAAAAATCCATATAGGCATCTCCAAATCTCGACAAAAAAAAAATGTATTATTATTAGCAGAGAGTAATTATGAAAAGACAGAACTTTATATTTTGCTGAAAAAAAGTATTTTCACTGGAGAATACCTGTGTCAATAAAATATGGAACACAGAAAGTGATATCCCATCTTATTGTAGAAAGACTCTATGACTAGAATTTCATTATGTTGACCACATTATATCCTTATTTTCCATGAAACAACTTAAAGGCCACTTACGTGTCCCATTAGAAAAAAATACAAGGTTATCCCCATGGCCCATATATCCAAAGCCTGAAAGAAAAAAATAAATATGGGTTAAAACTGAAATGCTCTAAAAACAAGTGTCATTATACCTATGCAAAATTAGAGTACCTGTAAATAAGATATTTTGGACTGAAGGAAATGTTGGTAAATTAAATTCTCAAAAATGGTTTTATTTTGGTGGATTAGAGAATAGTGAAATTCTCATAAAGAAGAACAGACAGAAAATCCAATAAAATACTTACTGTTCAACATCAGGTAAATGCCACAAATTATCTGACATGATACTGATACCAAAAACTCTTTTTAAATTAAGACATATATCTTGAGTAATTTAACCTTGTAGGCATAATATAATCTAAGTATAAATACAGCATTAATTAAACTATAGTCCAGCTTGATATGAAAAGTTGAGTCTCACCTTCCCTCTGAAATTTTCTTTATTTTCTGAAAAAGAAAAAAAATATATATTTGATTTGGGAGAATGTGTATTTTGATTGAATCCATTGTTTTATTTTACTTTATTTGATAATATCCAGTCCTAAAACTACCATGTACATCAGATGTAAAAGCAATCGGACATTTAAAAAAGGACAATAAAAGAAACATGGATGACATAAGTACCTAATACATTTGTCAGTGAAATTTATTATTTGCTCTCCAAATAGTTTCTCTTTTATAAAAGGAAGTAATCAGAGAGAGAAGCAGGTAGATTCTCTCTCTCTCTCTCTCTCTCTCTCTCTCTCTCTCTCTCACAGACACACAGACAGAATTGGACAGGAAAGTTTTGTTTAGTATTTGATCATACTTTACAGTTGAAAAAGTGATAGTAGATTTACCTAACTTTATTACCATGATACCCCTTCTCTCTCTCTGCTGCACACACACACACACACACACAGATTGCACTGGACAGGTAAATTTGCTTAGTGTTTGATCATACCTTACTGTTTACAAAGTGATATGAGAGTTACCTACTTCAGAA
Organism: Margaritifera margaritifera; assembly: GCA_029931535.1. NCBI lineage: Eukaryota > Metazoa > Mollusca > Bivalvia > Unionida > Margaritiferidae > Margaritifera > Margaritifera margaritifera. The sequence goes on along the minus strand of JAQPZY010001154.1, from coordinate 992,604 downwards.
GTAAGAAGCTGGAGACTGCTTTTTAAAATGCTTGATATAATGGACAAAAATAATACTGGAATAATTTTTCATATATTGAATTTCAACCAAAATTATCTAATGTAGTTAACCCTTTTCATACTAAAGCCCATTCAGACAGGCAGTTGTATAGAACTGGAAATTTTTCAGTCAGTGGTTTATGCAGCATGAGAGAATGCAGTGACGTTGGTCAATTTATCTTTACAGGACAATTTTTTGAAATTATTTTTCAATGTTGTATACCATTTTAAAAAGCATAAAATTTTCCTTAAGGTCATATATTTCTTGACTGAAAATTTTCAGACGTAAAACTTCAGTTGAAAGTAAAGTTATGTAAGCAAAAATAAATGCTTTACATTTTTTTTTAATAACTTACTTTCAATGCAATTTTCCTATCTGCAATATTCATTTTACCTCCTCCATGTAATTGTATGAAATGGGAGGAATTTTATACCATTTAAGGTGACAAAATAGTAAAAATCCATCAAGAATATCTAAAGTTATTACAATTTTATTAAATTTACTCGCATGAGAATTGGAGAACAAAAAACAGAAAAATCCTTACTGGTAAGTCAACAAAGCTTTTCATTTTGGTCCAGTGTTTTTATTCCACAATAAATTTTAATGTAATAATATAAGAGTTATATTGGGTGTATTTTGGTCCATTTCCAGGGATGCAGGAAATTTTCATAATATTATGCACACACTCAACATCGGTATATGTGCGAACTTTATGAGAAGTGAAGTTCTCAAAATGTCCAGTTAGCTTGAAAAGCATCCACGTCTTCATCATCGTCAATATCCGAGTCAAAAATACCAATCAACTATTTATCATCAGCTCAGTTCATTCGATGCAACCAAGATAACAATCCCCACTGCCTAAAATATAAATTCCCCCCCACAAAATTGTCTAAATTTTCATCAAAATCGGTATCAGCATCATGACCGCTTCAGTACTGTCCGCCATTTTGAATTACACACGTTAAAATTCAGTTTTGAAATCAAATTTTCTACTAACCAGTTCTCATCATCTCCGTTCATTTCGTCGAAGTGAAGCTCACGATATGCACTGCTTAAAACATAAAGTTTCCCCACAAAATTGTCTATATTTTCATCAAAATCGGCATCCACATCACTGCCGTAAATTGCTGTTTCAGCGCTGTCCGCCATGTTGATCTCCACACATTAAAAGTCGTGTTTGAAATCAAATTTTCAAATAACCAGTTATCATCAGCACCGTTCATTTTGAAGAAGTAAAGATAGTGATCCCCACTGGCTAGAATGTCAATTTTCCATGTGAAATGGTCTTTGTTTTCAACTAATTCAGCAAGCACATAACTCTCTTCAATTCCCTCTTCAGAATATCACCGCCATATTTTATCTCGGCACGTTAAAACTCGATTTTGAAATCAAATTTTTGCCAGTTTTGGGGTCTTTTAAACACACTCTGTTAATGATTTGTGTACCTTCTACCTTTATTTCCTTCTTTTCAAAAGAGTACACGTAAACTAATGACGTTTTATACAGTTAAACACGTGTCTGCAAATGTTGGTAACGAAATGTAGTGAACATACGACCAGAGTCGTATCCTGCTGGCAAAGGTAAAGTACAACTGGAGTCGTATCCCGCTGTCAAAGGGTTAATATCATAAAATGTACAAAAAGCTTGCTTTGACTTAACAGCAATGACAGATCAGTCCTTAAAAATAACCCAATCTCGCACTTTTACACAATTAAAGAGACAGTTAAAGAGAACGATGTACAGGTGTTACTTAAAGTTGAAATATGGAGGTTTCAGTTTAAACTTGTTTTTCCATCTTCTGAATCTGGAAACCCATAGTTGTTGTTATTATAAATTTCTATCTCATCATTTACGAATAACTGCATTTAAAGTATGACCCTCACAAAGTTGGTACAGGTATTGTCTGCCCCTGATATGTATGAAGAAGTGAGATATCGCTAGAACAAAGAACTCCCTAATGTAGAGACTATAGTTCAGGGAATTTGCAATACATTATGAAATGAACAGTGATCCTGTGAAACTTAAAGAAACTGAAATGACTAATGTTACACCTATGGTCAATATGGTCATCAATGAATTGAGAAATACAGTCATCAATGAATTGAGAAATACGGTTATCAATGAATTGAGAAATATGGTCATCAATTAACTGAGAAATATGGTTATCAATGAATCGAGAAATACGGCCAACAATGAATTGAGAAATACAGTCATCAATGAATTGAAAAATATGGTCATCAATGAACTGAGAAATATGGTTATCAATGAATCAAGAAATATGGTCATCAATGAATTGAGAAATACGGTTATCAATGAATTGAGAAATATGGTCATCAATGAATTGAGAAATATGGTTATCAATGAATTGAGAAATATGGTCATCAATGAATCGAGAAATACGGTCATCAATGAATTGAGAAATAGGGTCATCAACAGATTGAGAAAAAAACAAAACAATTATGACAATTATTGGGAAGAATTATGAAAATACTGTACATTCCAATGCAGAAGCATGATCTTGGCATATTTTCTGACCTTTATGTTACATGATCTTGGCATATTTTCTGACCTTTATGTTACATAGATCACATTGAGAATTTCAAAATAAATACATCAGATCTCTATTTCAAGTCCAAATTATCAACAATAACTGTCTAAAAATAAACTGCAGTTCTTTGAAATGGTACATCGGGGACCTGCCCCCTTTAAATGCAACCTCTTATCTCATAAAATTGTTTTGCCACATTCCACTTGATATTTACTGCTTTTATTTCTCTTTTATAAATCTATAAAGCATATGTTTCATGAATAAATGTGTTTGTAGTTCAAATTTTTGTACCCTATTAAGGGAGACTTCTTTACCCCATGAAAGGAGACTTCAGTAATGACAGGAGACTTCATTACCCTATGAAAGGAGACTTCATTACCCTATGAAAGGAGACTACTCTATCCCATGATATGTTTATTTATTCTTCTTGTTTTTCTCTTTATCTCTCTCCCTAATGCCCCACCACAATGCCTGAAAACTGATGTCAATGCAATACTGAAGCAGAAGGAGAAGGGTGACACCTTATGCCCCTAACCATTTTTATGGTGGAGATTAGTAAAAGCAAATACAGTAAAGATTGTTTATTACGTTCTTGGATACAACATTTTCTCTGTTAGAACGTTTGTGTTTAATTTCCCTGACCAAATTCCTAATTACTATGTATTCCAAATGCTTTGTTATAATGTTCCTTTGTTACAACATTTAATTGGTTATAGCATTTAATTTGTGTGGTCCACCTGAGAAAATTAGCTCAATTATCACGTTTTTATCACCTAACACACTGAAGTCAGATAAACAACAGCGGTCGTTTAAATAACAAAGGTGTAGCAACAAAGGCACCAGGTAACAAAGCATGATTGTCCTACGTCATTCATAATCAATTAATAACAAAGGCGTAGCAACAAAGGCACCAGGTAACAAAAGCATGATAGTCCTACGTCATTCATAATCAATTAATAACAAAGGCATAGCAACAAAGGCACCAGGTAACAAAGCATGATAGTCCTACGTCATTCATAATCAATTAATAACAAAGGCGTAGCAACAAAGGCACCAGGTAACAAAAGCATGATAGTCCTACATCATTCATAATCAATTAATAACAAAGGCACCAGGTAACAAAAGCATGATAGTCCTACGTCATTCATAATCAATTAATAACAAAGGCACCAGGTAACAAAAGCATGATAGTTCTACGTCATTCATGATCAATTAGTAACAAATGCACCAGGTAACAAAAGCAAGATAGTCCTACATCATTCATAATCAATTCATAACAAATGCACCAGGTAACAAAAGCATGATAGTCCTACGCCATTCATAATCAATTAATAACAAAGGCGTAGCAACAAAGGCACCAGGTAACAAAAGCATGATAGTCCTACGTCATTCATAATCAATTAATAACAAAGGCACCAGGTAACAAAAGCATGATAGTCCTACGTCATTCATAATCAATTAATAACAAATGCACCAGGTAACAAAAGCATAATAGTCCTACATCATTCATAATCAATTAATAACAAAAGCATAGCAACAAATGCACCAGGTAACAAAAGCATGATAGTCCTACGTCATTCATAATCAATTAATAACAAAGGCGTAGCAACAAAGGCACCAGGTAACAAAAGCATGATAGTCCTACGTCATTCATAATCAATTAATAACAAAGGCACCAGGTAACAAAAGCATGATAGTCCTACATCATTCATAATCAATTAATAACAAAGGCACCAGGTAACAAAAGCATGATAGTCCTACGTCATTCATGATCAATTAATAACAAATGCACCAGGTAACAAAAGCATGATAGTCCTACGTCATTCATAATCAATTAATAACAAATGCACCAGGTAACAAAAGCATGATAGTCCTACGTCATTCATAATCAAATAATAACAAATGCACCAGGTAACAAAAGCATGATAGTCCTACATCATTCATAATCAATTAATAACAAAAGCATAGCAACAAATGCACCAGGTAACAAAAGCATGATAGTCCTAAGTCATTCATAATCAATTAATAACAAATGCACCAGGTAACAAAAGCATGATAGTCCTACATCATTCATAATCAATTAATAACAAAAGCATAGCAACAAATGCACCAGGTAACAAAAGCATGATAGTCCTACGTCATTCATAATCAATTAATAACAAAGGCACCAGGTAACAAAAGCATGATAGTCCTACGTCATTCATAATCAATTAAAAACAAAGGCACCAGGTAACAAAAGCATGATAGTCCTACGCCATTCATAATCAATTAATAACAAAGGCGTAGCAACAAAGGCACCAGGTAACAAAAGCATGATAGTCCTACGTCATTCATAATCAATTAATAACAAAGGCACCAGGTAACAAAAGCATGATAGTCCTATGTCATTCATAATCAATTAATAACAAAGGCACCAGGTAACAAAAGCATGATAGTCCTACGTCATTCATGATCAATTAATAACAAATGCACCAGGTAACAAAAGCACGATAGTCCTATGTCATTCATAATCAATTAATAACAAAAGGCATAGCAACAAATGCACCAGGTAACAAAAGCATGATAGTCCTACGTCATTCATAATCAATTAATAACAAAAGCATGATAGTCCTACATCATTCATAATCAATTAATAACAAAGGCACCAGGTAACAAAAGCATGATAGTCCTACGTCATTCATAATCAATTAATAACAAAGGCACCAGGTAACAAAAGCATGATAGTCCTGCGTCATTCATAATCAATTAATAACAAAGGCACCAGGTAACAAAAACATGATAGTCCTACGTCATTCATAATAAATTAATAACAAAGGCACCAGGTAAAAAAAGCATGATAGTCCTACGTCATTCAGGATCAATTAATGACAAAGGCACCAGGTAACAAAAGCATGATAGTCCTACGTCATTCATGATCAATTAATAACAAAGGTCTAACAAAGGCACCAGGTAACAAAAGCTTGACAATCGCATCTCATCCATAATCGGTACTTTAAAATTATAGGTTACTGGTACAATGCAATTAAAGCACAAAAAGAAATGTTTTTGTTTTGTACTTTTTTTACTAAATAAAGTAGAAATATCCTTTAGCTATCATTCTATACCTGTATGTTGACTAAACAAGTACAAAGTAAATCTCTTGTATTCGTTTTGAATTCTGACTAATTAGAGAATAGCTGAAAATTCGCTGGCCAGAAAAAGAAACTATGTCTCTTTAGACATAAACCTACAAATAATATGAGGAATAGAAGCGGGGCATTCCTGAAAGGATATGTCTAATTTGTTTGAGTTGCCACTTTCAACGATTAGAACTATTTGGTGTAATCATGAAAAAATCGGGAGTGTGACTGTTTCTGGAGAGATGGGTCTGGTAACGAGGATGTTGATTTCTTAGATTATGTTAATTCTGATAGTGACACTGTCACATTTGTGATACCAACAATTGAGGATATTATTTGGGAAATTAGTGATCGCCAGGAAGCAACCAATGTTTCTGCTATTGGAAGTGACGTGGATAACTATGATTCAGCAGCAGCTGATGTACATGGAGCCAGTGAGGTTCTGGTTAGCATAGCGGACATTAGATTGTACCTACAAGCTCAGTGTGATGCACCTGATATTCTTTATGAGCATTTGCATGTCACTGAAAAGCATATCAACAACAACAGTCCCTCAAAGGGACTGACGCTCTACTGGGCAAAAAGATTTTCCAGGAATATATGATAAGACATTTCTTCTTTTTAACTGTAGTGTTGAAACCATCTCTGATATTCTTCAGCGATAACAAGATTTTCAAATTAGCTGCTTTGGTACGATTATTGGATGTCAGCTTAGCACCATTTTCATTTAGGAAAAAGTAGACATCATTACAAATTATTTGGTGAAAACCCAATGTCATAATGATCATCCATTCAGGAGTAGTTACAACAAGATTTTTAAGACAGTCATTGTGGCAGGTATATGGGATGTATGACTGGCACTATTTTCAATTAAGACTTGGTGAACACTCCTGTCATAATGATCATATATTAAGGGGTAGAAGCAACAAGAAACTTTTTAAGACAGTTGTCATGCAGCCATATTGGATGTACGACAACACCATTTTCATTTAGGGCCAACTAGGTATCATAAGAAGTCTATTGGTGAAAATCACATGTTGATATAGCCATCCATCTAGCAAAGAGTAGTGATATGACTTTCAAAATATGACTTTCCATTCAGGAGGAGTGGCAATAACAAGATTTTTTAGATGGACACTGTGGTGGCCATATTGGACATCAGATCAGCACAATTTTCATTTAGAACCAACTAGACATCATAAGAAGTCTTTTAGTGAAAACCCCATGTTGATAAGACCATCCATATAGGAGAAGTAGCGATAACATAATTTTCAAGATGGCCACTGTTGCATCCATACTGGATGTCAGATCAGCACAATTTTCATTTAGAACCAACTAGACATCATAAGATATCTTTTAGTGAAAATTCCATGTTGATATGACCATCCATTAAGGAGGAGTAGCAATAACAAGATTTTCAAGATGATTGCCATGCCGACAATATTGAACATCAGATCGGCACAATTTTCATTTACAACCAACAAGACAGCATAAGAAGTCTTTTAGTGAAAACCACATGTTGATATGACCATCCATTCAGGAAGAGTAGTGATAACAGGATTTTCAATATGACTGCTGTGGTGGCCATATTGGACATCAGATCAGCACCATTTTCATTTATTACTAACTAGACTTCACAAGAAGTCTTTTAGCGAAAACCCCATGTTGATATGACTTTCCGTTCAGGATGAGTAGCAATAAGATTTTCAAGATGGCTGCCATGTTGGCAATATTGGTTATCAGATTGGCACAATTTTCATTTAGAACCAACTGGACATCACAAGAAGTCTTTTAGTAAAAACCCCATGTTGATATGACCATCCATTCAGCAGGAGGAGTAGCAAAAACAAGATTTTAAAGATGTGTAGCAATTTCATTTAGGACCAAATAGACCATGGGATAAATGCGTGGTTTGAAGGCAATCCTCCAAGTAATTTAGGAGGAGTAGCGATGACAAACTTGTGCTAACAGATGACAGACAATGGACAACAGACCATCCCATAAGCTCTTCTGGTCTATGACCAGTAGAGCTAAAAAAATCTCAGATTAATAAAAAAACATAAGACTATTGTCAATTTCTATCCGTCTAAATAAAAAAGGACTAATTTGCTAGTCGTTAAGTTATTAAACAATGACTTTTTCACATAAAAGTGATTTTTATGATTCACTGGCTGATACATGTACATGTATGTTGACACTATCATCGGACTGTAAAACATACTCGTTTATCTTTTTTTTTCTTCACACTTTAACATGTATTTATATAAATATATGTTATCTGAAAATTTTACTACCATTAGATGTGAGTTATGACAGTATAAATTGTTTACTTCATGTATGTCCAACATCATCAACATGGACAAGTATATAAACATTTTGAAAAATAGACAATGAATTTGGATATAATGTTTCTCGGTTATAATATTCTAAAATTCCAGTCCCCTGTGAAACGTTATAAACAATCTTTACTGTATATATGATTTTAAAGTCTTGAATTTTCTTTATCTCACCGACGCCATAATACAACCAGCTGTGTCCCAGAGGGGACCCCATAATACAACCAGCTGTGTCCCAGAGGGGACCCCATAATACAACCAGCTGTGTCCCAGAGGGGACTCCATAATGCAACCAGCTGTGTCCCAGAGGGGACCCCATAAAGCAACCAGCTGTGTCCCAGAGGGGACCCCATAATACAACCAGCTGTGTCCCAGAGGGGACCCCATAATGCAACCAGCTGTGTCCCAGAGGGGACCCCATAATGCAACCACCTTTGCCCCTGAGGATCCTGTAAGTTGTAGGACCCTGCTGTCATAGCATTGAGATAAAATGATAAATGAAGATTAAACAGTCAGTACTTACCACTGAGACACCCTGGTGCCATAAATGATAAATGAAAGTTAAACAGTCGGTACTTACCAGTGAGACTCTCTGGTGCCATAAAATGAGGTGTCCCAGCTGTGTTTGTCAGGTACACGTCAGACCCTGTAAACTCGTTACTTACTCCAAAATCAGCAATCTGAAATATATATCAGAAAGAATTTAACTACAGAACAAGAAATTTGTACGTGAACACAAATGCCTTACAACCCTTTCTTTTGCAGTATATGGAGATTTAAATGAAAAAGTTAACCAAAGTGTGACAGTCTGATGTATTGAAGGAGAGATTGATAATTTAACCAAAGTGTGACAGTCTGATGTATTGAAGGAGAGATTGATAATTTAACCAAAGTGTGACAGTCTGATGTATTGAAGGAGAGATTGATAATTTTACCAAAGTGTGACAGTCTGATGTATTGAAGGAGAGATTGATAATTTTACCAAAGTGTGACAGTCTGATGTATTGAAGGAGAGATTGATAATTTAACCAAAGTGTAATGGTCTGATATATTGAAGGAGAGATTGATAATTTAACCAAAGTGTGACAGTCTGATGTATTGAAGGAGAGATTGATAATTTTAATAAAAGTGAAATGGTCTGATATATTGAAGGAGAGATTGATAATTTAACCAAAGTGTAATGGTCTGACATATTGAAGGAGAGATTGATAATTTAACCAAAGTGTTACAGTCTGATATATTGAAGGAGAGATTGATAATTTAACCAAAGTGTAATGGTCTGACATATTGAAGGAGAGATTGATAATTTAACCAAAGTGTTACAGTCTGATATATTGAAGGAGAGATTGATAATTTAACCAAAGTGTGACAGTCTGATATATTGAAGGAGAGATTGATAATTTTACCAAAGTGTTATGGTCTGACATATTGAAGGAGAGATTGATAATTTTACCAAACTGTAATGGTCTGACATATTGAAGGAGAGATTGATAATTTTACCAAAGTGTAATGGTCTGACATATTGAAGGAGAGATTGATAATTTTACCAAAGTGTAATGGTCCGATATATTGATGGAGAGATTGATAATTTAACCAAAGTGTGACAGTCTGATATATTGAAGGAGAGATTGATAATTTTACCAAAGTGTAATGGTCTGACATATTGAAGGAGAGATTGATAATTTTACCAAAGTGTAATGGTCTGATATATTGAAGGAGAGATTGATAATTTAACGAAAGTGTTATGGTCTGACATATTGAAGGAGAGATTGATAATTTTACCAAAGTGTAATGGTCTGATATATTGAAGGAGAGATTGATAATTTAACCAAAGTGTTATGGTCTGACATATTGAAGGAGAGATTGATAATTTAACCAAAGTGTGACAGTCTGATGTATTGAAGGAGAGATTGATAATTTTACCAAAGTGTAATGGTCTGACATATTGAAGGAGAGATTGATAATTTTACCAAAGTGTGACAGTCTGATATATTGAAGGAGAGATTGATAATTTTACCAAAGTGTAATGGTCTGACATATTGAAGGAGAGATTGATAATTTTACCAAAGTGTAATGGTCTGACATATTGAAGGAGAGATTGATAATTTTACCAAAGTGTGACAGTCTGATGTATTGAAGGAGAGATTGATAATTTACCAAAGTGTTATGGTCTGACATATTGAAGGAGAGATTACTGGACAAGGACAATACTATATGCATATTACATACACACATGCAGCCAACAGTGCATGGGAACTGACTTAATTTCAACACTTAACCTAAGCCACTGAAGCATGACATAGATCACACTGACCTATTTTTGCACCAAGAGGCATTCACAAAACTGTATGAGCCTGCAGCAAAACATGTGTGAGAAGTTGTCCTAAACACAAAGCTTAACCAAGGTTTGATGCACTGTATATGGAAAGACACAGAAACACAATTTTTAACCAATGTTTGATACACCGTATATATAAGGGCAATGAAACACAAATTGTAACCAATGTTTGATGCACTGTATATGGAAAGACAGAGAAACACAAATTTTAACCAAGGTTTCATACACTGTATATAGGTGGACAGTGAGATTTGATCAAGGGTAACAATAATATCCCCATGCTGTATCCATGGTGGAACATACAAATTGGAATGATTAAAGGAATAGTGATATGAGAGTTACTTACCTTGATGTGACCGTTATCTCCCAAGAGAAGGTTGGATGGTTTGATATCTCTGTGAATTATCTTCTGAAAATGTACTGCAAACAAGATACAATGTTTTATGAAATGATTGCTCTTTGTATTAAAGCTACTTTAATGGGCATTTGGTCTCAAAAATATAGTGAAAAATATAGACATTTTACAGGGAAATGATTAAAATATAGACATTTTATAGGGAAATGATTAAAATATATAGACATTTTATAGAGAAATGATTAAAATATAGACATTTTATAGGGAAATGATTAGAATATAGACATTTTATAGGGAAATGATTAAAATATATAGACATTTTATAGGGAAATGATTAAAATATAGACATTTATAGGGAAATGATTAAAATATAGACATTTTATAGGGAAATGATTAAAATATAGACATTTGATAGGGAAATGATTAAAATATATAGACATTTTATAGGGAAATGATTAAAATATAGAAATTTGATAGGGAAATGATTAAAATATAGACATTTTATAGGGAAATGATTAAAATATAGACATTTTACAAGGAAATGATTAAAATATAGACATTTTATAGGGAAATGATTAAAATATAGACATTTTATAGGGAAATGATTAAAATATATAGATATTTTATAGGGAAATTATTAAAATACAGACATAATATAGGGAAATGATTAAAATATATACACATTTTATAGGGAAATGATTAATATATATATATACATTTTATAGGGAAATGATAAAAAAGTATTGTGATAATGAGATGTTAATATTGCCAATTAAATACCACAGTTTAAGTGCTTCAAGCTATATATTACCCAATATTAATAACATAATGCATTAAAATAAAACTTAAATATATATAATCCATTACTGGTAATACTTTTCTATATTGCACTACATCCATAATAATAAATCATTCTATGTCCTTCTTGTTCCTTTTTTCTAAACAAAAAATAATTGTAAGAAAAAGTGGATTGTGCTTCTCCCACAGAATTACATGGATATTATAGGATTTAGGAAAAATGAGAGGCAAAGCTATACAGATAATAAAAAAAATACTGGGAGTTTATAGGAATTTTTAAAATATATATATATATATATATATATATATATATATACATGAAAAACAACAAACATTTCACTATATTTACAAAACCTCTTGAGCTTTCATGCCAAGCCATTTCTTTATTTGGAGAATCTTCTCACACCCTAAAATATCTAAATTAAGCTGGCCCTTAACATATTCATTCCTCAAAGAGATGATTTGTATAGGTGCATGGTGCTAAATGAAGTCTCTTACATTCAAACATTTTTCTCCCCAAGAATTTGTCCACTCTAGAACATTTCTGGGATAAGTTAGTCCATGATCATTTACTAGTAATGAAAGATAGCAAGAATAATGTGAATAACTAGAAAATGTATTGATCTTGCTCACATAATTTATAAAAAAAAATATTACTATTTAGACACTAATATGGTATCTGTAAAGGATGTTGGCAAGAAATTAAGGCATGACAGGAAAGTACCTGTCTTGCAAGGAAGGATGCAGTCAGGACCTAACGGTATCGATGTGTAATAATGGCCTTGGAAAAGTCTCATATATATATACATACATACACACACACACATATATATATATATATATATATATATATATATATATATATATCACCTGACCAATTTCTTGTATAAAAATCATATATATAATGGTCATCTACTGTCTGCAGTCAGCATCCAGGTGTTTCCTACCCAAATAATGGTATCCAACTGCTTTAAGTGGTCACTGAATCATATCGACAGTGACTGATCTATGCAAATTTATCTTTTATTTCATGAGGAAGGCATTGCTTAGATAAATGCATATCATGTGAATCGATGTGTAATAATTTCTTATCTTGCTTGTATCCATCATACTTCAGTCACACTGTCTGTGTACCTCAAAAGTGTCAATATATGTCAAATTTGAAAGCAAGGCATTTTTTATCATTAGAGATTGTTTGCTTAAGGATGGTAAAAGTAGTTGTGTTGTCACTGGAAAAACAGGAGTCACCTTTTGTGTAAGTGTGACAGGCATAGTTTGATATCTGCATCTATTTTTTATTTTCCTTTGAACTAACACTAACACTATCTCTACTGAAAAAACATAACTTTGGAAGAGAACAACATATACATGTATTTTATGATTTTGTTGAATAGCACACTAAACTAAATCAGTTGATAGCATAATAAAACTAAGTGCTACTACTACTACATGTAATAATAATAACAATAATAATAATGATATTTGTATTTGGTGTTTGGTATTTGTTCAAAAACTAAGTTTGAATGGTGAATCTGAATACAGAGGTCACCTGAACACAAAAGCCAGTTTGGCTTTATTTACTCTGTGTGTGTGTGTGTGTGTGTGTGTGTGTGAATCAAACCCATACCACCTGAGAAATGTTGCTCAAGGAAACATACACACACCCATCTGTTAATACCAACATCTTCATATTTTTCGTTCTTTTTTTTTCTTATTTGTTGTTTGCAAGTATACTGTAACATGTTTCTGCTGTTAATGCTTTTAAGTTACTGTCTGATGTTATTACAATATTGAATGTATAATTTTCTCTTTTAATACCTTTTTAACATGTTTCAATGTTTGCAATATTATGCCTTCATTAATCACATCAGCCACGTTATAAAAGTAAATATTATTGTTAATGAGGACAGAGCTCAAAATAAGCTTATGCTTGTTATCTCTTGTTCGATTTTTGTTTGTTTCCACAATGACTTCTGCAAATGAATACTGTTTAAATCAAGGGGATCAATAATAACATGCAAACCACCCCAAAACAGAGTTGTACATTAAAAAACTCAGCTGCAATTCTGTTAAATCACAATCCATCATTTGTCCAATACTAATTTCTTTAAGAACATACAATCATGCTTAGTACATAAATATTTTACTATTTTCTTTGCACTGTATTAAATCAGGAGTAAACTTACAATATTCTATACTCATCACCCCCACTGAAGTAAACTCATAATATTATATACCTACCATCACATCCCTGAAGTAAACTTACAATATTCTATACCCATCACCAATCCCGAAGTAAACTTACAATATTCTATACCCATCACCAATCCCGAAGTAAACTTACAATATTCTATACCCATCACTAATCCCGAAGTAAATTACAATATTCTATACTCATCACCAATCCTAAAGTAAACTTACAATATTCTATACCCATCACCAATCTTGAAGTAAACTTACAATATTCTATACTCATCACCAATCCTGAAGTAAATTACAATATTCTATACTCATCACCAATCCTGAAGTAAATTACAATATTCTATACTCATCACCCCCACTGAAGTAAACTCATAATATTATATACCGACCACCACATCCCTGAAGTAAACTTACAATATTCTATACCCATCACCACTCCTAAAGAAAACTTACAATATTCTATAACCATCACCTTAAGTACACTACAATATTCTATACCCATCACCTTAAGTACACTACAATATTCCATACCCATCACCTCAAGTACACTACAATATTCTATGCCCATCACCTTAAGTACACTACAAAATTCTATACCCATCACCTTAAGTACACTACAATATTCTATACCCATCACCTTAAGTACACTACAATATTCTATACCCATCACCTTAAGTACACTACAATATTCTATACCCATCACCACCCCTGAAGTAAATTACAATATTCTATACCCATCACCAACCCGGAAGTAAATTACAATATTCTATACTCATCACCACCCCTGAAGTAAATTACAATATTCTATACTCATCACCACCCCTGAAGTAAATTACACTATTCTATACCCATCACCACCCCTGAAGTAAATTACAATATTCTATACTCATCACCACCCCTGAAGTAAATTACAATATTCTATACCCATCACCACCCCTGAAGTAAATTACAATTTTCTATACCCATCACCACCCCTTAAGTAAATTACAATATTCTATACTCATCACCACTCCTGAAGTAAATTACAATATTCTATACCCATCACCACATTATATTAAAGCAGGAGTAAACTCACAATATTCTATACCCATCACCACATCCCTGAAGTAGGACCAAGCCAGATCCTCAGAAAATGGGTTGTCCATGGGATTGATGTCACTGTCAAAAATAGAGTATATATATGATGCATAGTCATTTTCATACTCCATGTTTATATATTAGCAGATTTAATCCTATGATTCGGTGTGGGATACAAACAATACATACACAGTATTTCTCCCATGATAAGTCCTGGTGATTGGCCTTGCAAATGAGAAGAATCAAAGTACTGAGAATACTGATGACTTGAAGGGTAATACTACTTCATATAATATAAGATCGAACAACATAACTACAGAGATATTACCATATATGGCCCTTGTTACTATATAGACATAACTACAGAGATATTACCATGTATGGTCCATGTTACTACATAGACTAAACTACAGAGATACTACCATTTATGGCCCATGTTACTACATAAACATAACTACAGAGATATTACCATTTATGGCCCATGTTACTACATAAACATAACTACAGAGATATTACCATTTATGGCCCATGTTACTACATAAACATAACTACTGAGATATTACCATTTATGGCCCATGTTACTACATAAACATACTGTTCCAAATAATCTTGATAATATTTTCTAACTTTTCTTTCCATTATACATCACTAGCGAAGTTATTTTAATATTTCAAACATTATTTGATGAATTATTGTGGTGATTTCCAAAAAAGAGCATTTTCTACTATTGTTTCAAGTATTATCATCAGTGGAACAATATTTAAGGGAAATAACTACTACCAGGTATAATCATCTATCTAAATCTGAGTTGCCTCCATTGCATTATAAAATTTACCTGAAAGGCCAGTCAATTTATACTTTGTTATTCATTTTACAAAGAGCATAAAGTTTGTTAATAATTATAAAAATATATATTTGGCAAAGAGAATGGACAGTATATCTGGTAAAAGTATCATCAAGCATGAGCTTGTTATCAGAGAAATACAGTAATCATCATTTTGTTCTTTTCTTATTATATATTATTTCTAACGCAATAGTACAACAAAAGGAAAAAAAAATGGAAATATCTAGGTTTGAAACATAAAAATACTGTTTTAAAAATTTCTCTGCATTGATACAGAGATCATTTAATATTTAAAACATGTATATTTTATAACCACCCCCCCCCCAGACTGTAACAAGTGTTTCCCTGAATGAAGCATCTCATCTATGAACAGCATTATTAATAATATATATATAGTAATATTATACTAAAGTTCTGTAACTTTCAAAAATTGTAACCAAGCACCTTAACATTGGTGATGTCATAACCAAGCACCATAACATTGGTGATGGCATAACCAAGCACCATAACATTGGTGATGGCATAACCAAGCACCTTAACATTGGTGATGTCATAACAAAGCACCTTAACATTGGTGATGTCATAACCAAGCACCTTAACATTGGTGATGGCATAACCAAGCACCTTAACATTGGTGATGGCATAACCAAGCACCTTAACATTGGTGATGGTATAACCAAGCACCATAACATTGGTGATGGCATAAAAAGAGAAAATTGATATCAATGTCTAGACAAAATAGATGGAGATTTTATTATTAGCTTAACTTCTTAATGTATAACTAAATACAAACAATATTTCAGTTTTATAGAACTTGGGCAAATTCATAAATCAACCTGAAATAAAAATGTCTGACAGCTTTGCATGTATAATAAAGTTGTTAGATTTAAGCAATAATTATACTGAGTAAATCAAAGATGTTTATCTCAAGGTCAAATATATTTTATAGGTAATAATTAGCAATGAAATTATTCTTTTAAATAAAATCTCTATAAAGCATGTCTCTTCATGAACAATTCTTCTTTTAATGAAAACCAACAGCTAAATAACATTAATTAAAGTTGTAAGTACTTACCCTTTTTCTACTAATTCAAATGCTGAAAAATGAAAATTAAAATGCAATCAATGTTGAAAGATAATGAAAGATAAACAAATATCGAGTCAAAAGAGATATCTATAAATACACACACACACACATTCCGTGATTAAAAATGGGAAAATTTGTCAATTTCTACAAATGTTACATTTCTGTTCATTCTCTTAGAAGGTAATTATAATTAATGCATGCAGGATAAATACTTTATATGGTCCATTTTGAAAGATTTTCCCAATATTTTATAGTTATGGAAGTGAAAACATAGACTGGTTCTCAGGTACATACCTAGATAGAGATTATCTTCTTCTGGGTCATCTACCACTTCAACCAGTCTGACAACATTCGGATGATCCAGCTTTTTCAAGATGGCTATCTCTTTGTAGACCCTTTCTATTGGGTTGTTTGAAGTGGGTCTTTTACCATCCCGTGAAGGAGGAGGCCTACCTGTGAAAAATCAGATAAATAGAGAATTTTAAATGACTGTTCATTTGATACGAAATTTATGAAATGACATAGAGCATTACATGCAATGAGTTACTTGCAGTATTTGGCATATTAAATTAATCATTTTTTTTTAATTCAATGTGTAATGAACATCATTTTCAGATTCATGAAACTGCGCAGTCTTTGTGTTCCTTAATACAGTACAACCTCACTATAGGACACCTCAGTACAAGGCAGTTCCATTTGTAAGGCAGGTATGGTAATGGATTCCATTTAATTATTTAATAGCAGTATTATGTATAAAATACCTCACTGTAAGGTGACCTCACCTAAAAGCTCCATTGAATGAGCTAGTAATACTTCTTTGGGATTGAACTATGAAGTTATGTTACTTAGGCTAGTATATGGTAAATCAACTTTCGTTCACGTGCCATTTATTTTTGCAGGTTTCGCAAGGAGAATCTATTGCAAAAATTTAAAGTCACCAATTTTTTTTTCTTCAAAAATTTAAAGTACAGTAATCCCTCATTATAATGCTGTTAATGGGAGTCATAGAGTATACTGCCTTATAATGAAGTACATGATACGTATAATTTTAATAACACTTAAAGAAACTGAATACATGATCATACCTGCCAATTAAATTGAACAGTGTTATGATGAAGGGCTTAATAGTGAGGGAGTGCTTTATAAGTGGTTGCAAATTCTGTAAGTGAATGAGTTTTACATAAGAGAAATGCAAAATTAAGTAGCCACAAAGCAAAGTATGTTTACAATTTTTCCATAGTGTGGTATACCACATTTATCACATGATGGAAAAAACAAAATTATTTTGCATGTTAAAATATTAATTAATTAATATTAAATAAAAAGGGCATATTTGAACCTAATTTACTTAATAATTTAAACAGTTGAATATAAAAAATCATAACAGAAACATTTTGGGATAGTTGAAAAGCGTTTTGAAAAACTGGATTATCTATTGGAAGAAATAACTGAATGCTTTATATCTAAAAATAACCAAAGTATAAAAAAACTAGAAAGAGTAAAAGAGCCACACAGAGCAGTGCATTGGATTTTTTTTTTTTTTTGTCAAAACAAGGGTCATAACTCTGTCCAAACTGAATCAGACTAAACACAAAAAAGGCACATATATGTCTACAAGACAATGTTCATACCAAACTGCATCAGATTACCGGTATGCTGAATGGTTCTTGAGCTATGCCTTTTACACTAAACGTCCCATGTGAAGATAGTGAATTGTCAAGGGTCATAACTCTATCCAAAATGGAGTAGATGAGACAAAAACCCATAAAAGACACATTTAGATCTAAGAGACAATGTACATAATTGTATCAGAATATGTTGAATGCTAGTTACAAGGATCTGCTGTAGTTTAATATTTCAAACTGATCAATAACTCCATCATGTAATAGGCCATTCAAGCACCTAATTGCATTCAATTATCTGTAATGGTTGCTGATGATTGGTTAACTTTACTAGAATATATCATGCACAGAAAATGGAAACTCAGTGCCTTTCCTAAGACATACCTAGGAGCCAACCTGGGCAGGCCTGGGTGGGTATTGAACCCACAACCCTTGACCTATGAATCCAACACTCTTGCCTCCCTGAGTGTGCTGCAGAGCTATAGTGGTTACAAGTGTGAATGGACAGATGGACAGACAGACAGATGGATGGAAAAGGTGATTACTATAGGGCTCTCTCTCTTGATGCTGGGCCCTAAAAATTCTTTGAAAGTCTGAAAACTTTGGATATTCAGATCTTTTTACTAGTGGATGAATTTAAAGATAACTACTTGTCAGTATGGAATTTATCAATGTAAACTGAGTCATAAATATATTTTGCATAATAAAAGAAAAGCATTATAAATCAAAATACTTCAACAAGAGTACTCAGGGTTCTATGGGATGCTAAAATCCACATAAAAAATTGGAGTATATTTAATTTTGAATTCATGAAAATTTCAACAGCAGAGTCCTCTGTATGTACAAGATTTTTGTTGGCAAAATTCTCTTTTATTTGATTTATTTCAACAAACTGAGTATCAATCAGGTAGTGTGTGGGTTATCAATCTTGTAGTGTGTGGGTTATCAATCATGTAGTGTGTGGGTTATAAATCATGTAGTGTGTGGGTTATCAAACGGAGTTCAAGTGATTGTAAATGGATTAGGTAAAGCCGCATAGGCAAGATCTTAGTAGATAAGGAGATAACAATAGCTGTACATTGATTTTCCATACCTTATCATTATTTTTATCAAAAGACAGATGAGCCTGATTATGGAATACACATGCATGTGAACTGACACTTTGCTGCATACTTTAATCCATTGTACTTTAAATCCTTCCATGATGTTTTGAACACTTGCATTTTATTGCCTACCCTACTTAGAAAAATAGTGCCGAGATTTTGGGACTTACTTTGTTTGAGAAATAAGAACTCAGATGTTAATCATCGTAAATCATCATAAAATCAGCTGTTTTTCAATGTTGTGTGCAGACATAATTATGTTTTTGAGTGATTATCAAATGTGTAATTTTCCAATGGCAATTTTACATACTTTCTTTGGTGCCCAATCACAAGGCTACAGATGAGACTGATTATGGAATAGATCACAAGACTACAGATGAGCCTGATTATGGAATAGATCACAAGACTACAGATGAGCCTGATTATGGAATAGATCACACGACTACAGATGAGCCTGATTATGGAATACATCACACGACTACAGATGAGCCTGATTATGGAATAGATCACAAGACTACAGATGAGCCTGATTATGGAATAGATCACAAGGCTACAGATGAGCCTGATTATGGAATAGATCACAAGACTACAGATGAGCCTGATTATGGAATAGATCACAAGACAACAGATGAGACTGATTATGGAATAGATCACAAGACTACAGATGAGACTGATTATGGAATAGATCACAAGACTACAGATGAGACTGATTATGGAATAGATCACAAGACTACAGATGAGCCTGATTATGGAATAGATCACAAGGCTACAGATGAGCCTGATTATGGAATAGATCACAAGGCTACAGATGAGCCTGATTATGGAATAGATCACAAGGCTACAGATGAGCTTGATTATGGAATAGATCACAAGACTACAGATGAGACTGATTATGGAATAGATCACAAGGCTACAGATGATCACAAGACTACAGATGAGCCTGATTATGGAATGGATCACAAGACTACAGATGAGCCTGATTATGGAATGGATCACAAGACTACAGATGAGACTGATTATGGAATAGATCACAAGACTACAGATGAGCTTGATTATGGAATAGATCACAAGACTACAGATGAGACTGATTATGGAATAGATCACAAGACTACAGATGAGCTTGATTATGGAATAGATCACAAGACTACAGATGAGACTGATTATGGAATAGATCACAAGGCTACAGATGATCACAAGACTACAGATGAGCCTGATTATGGAATGGATCACAAGACTACAGATGAGACTGATTATGGAATAGATCACAAGACTACAGATGAGCCTGATTATGGAATGGATCACAAGACTACAGATGAGCTTGATTATGGAATAGATCACAAGACTACAGATGAGACTGATTATGGAATGGATCACAAGGCTACAGATGACCCTGATTATGGAATAGATCACAAGGCTACAGATGATCACAAGACTACAGATGAGCCTGATTATGGAATGGATCACAAGACTACAGATGAGCCTGATTATGGAATAGATCACAAGACTACAGATGAGCCTGATTATGGAATAGATCACAAGACTACAGATGAGCCTGATTATGGAATAGATCACACGACTACAGATGAGCCTGATTATGGAATAGATCACTTGGCTACAGATGAGCCTGATTATGGAATAGATCACAAGACTTCAGATGAGCCTGATTATGGAATAGATCACAAGACTACAGATGAGCCTGATTATGGAATAGATCACAAGGCTACAGATGAGCTTGATTATGGAATAGATCACAAGACTTCAGATGAGACTGATTATGGAATAGATCACATGACTACAGATGAGCCTGATTATGGAATAGATCACAAGACTACAGATGAGCTTGATTATGGAATAGATCACAAGACTTCAGATGAGCCTGATTATGGAATAGATCACAAGACTTGAGATGAGCCTGATTATGGAATAGATCACAAGACCACAGATGAGCTTGATTATGGAATAGATCACAAGACTACAGATGAGCCTGATTATGGAATAGATGCCCTCACAAAACTTGGAGCACTTTATGGTGGGGGGTCATGTGTTGTTAAGAGTCAAAGAACAGAGGATGACTTCTTCCAGTTCAAGATCACTGTAAAATCACTTGCTGGTACGAGTCTGAAGGATACATGCTTTGCATTGTGCAGGAGGTACTCTGACTTGTTTCCAGACTTTGCTGTTTTAGCTCAAGTGTTTCTGTTTTCAACTCTAACATCAGTGGCTTGTGAATGAGGTTTCTTGGCATATGATCATATCATGACAAAGAGCAATGGACGTTAAAAGCAAGAAACTGATGAGGGTGATAGGAAAGTCCTTAACTGAAGGATTTTTATCCTAAAAGTTGAAGTTTGTTTAAGAAAAAGGTGATTTAAGTATGCTCTGTTGCTCAAAGTTGAATTGAAAAAGCCAATGCAATATGGTCATTTGTTTCTTCCTCCAGTGTCTTGTCAAATTTATTTATTTGAAATAGAAGTGAGCCATTTAAATAAATTAATATAGAAAAGAAATTTTACTGTCTTCCTTGATTCATTCTAGCTGCACACAAAATTAAAGAATGGCAAGGTAAAGCCACTATTACAGTTGTAACGTCACAAACAATCACAATTATCACTGTTCTCAATTGCCTTTGATTTTCATTCTTTTATAATAATACTAAATATATCACAATGAATTGGTATTAGCAATTTGATGACATTTAAATAGGTGACACAACAATACACATGTAATGTTCTGAATTATTGTAAGGAAAAACAAGAGTCCCTTGAGCTGGCTGATGCTCTACTGTCTGAAAAGAATTTCTAGGAATTCAACATAAGACCATTTCTTCTTTTTAACTGCTGAATGTTGAAACCATCTCTGATATTCTTGAGCGAAAAGATTTTCAAATTAGCTGGGTAGTCATATTGGATGTAAGATTGGCACTATTTTCATTTAGGACCAACTAGACATTATAAGAAGTCTTATGGTGAAAACCCATGTCGATATGTCTTCTACTCAGGAGGAGCAGCAAAAACAAGATTGATTTTCATGATGACTGCCTTGGCAGTCATATTGGATGTTCAAGTGGAAACATTTTCATTTAGGACCATCTAGACAGCATAAGAAGTCTTCTGGTGAAAACCCCACGTCTATATGACTTTCCGTTCAGGAGAAGTAGCAAAAACAAGATTTTAAATATGGCTACTGCGGAGACTATATTGCATGTCTGAACGGCACCATTTTTCTTTAGGACCAACTAGACATCATAAGAAGTCTTTTAGTGAAAACACCATGTTGATATGACCTACCATTCAGGATGAGTAGCAATAACAATATTTTCAAGATGGATGCTGTGGAAGCCATATTTGGATGACTGAGCAGCACCATTTTCATTTAGGACCAACTAGACCTGGGATGAACATGTGTGTAAAGTTTCATTGCAATCCTCCTAGTAGTTTAGGATGTCTGACAATAGTGGACAATAGGCCATCCCATAAACTCTTCTGGTCTATGACCAGTAGAGGCAAAAATGAGATCTCACAGACTTTAGACAAGTCTCACAGAATATTTTGTAAAATCTCACACTCTGGTGCCCTGAAGTATCACAGGTATGTATTGACCTCCATTTCTCATCGGTCAATATTAGGTTGACTGGTTCATAAAACTTCCTATTCACCTCAACAAACATCTGTAATTGTGTAATACCCTGCAACTTTCAGGTTGGGTATAAAATGGGATGTCACTCCGTATATTAGATTTAGACCTACCTAAAAATCCTGCCTTTCTCATCAGTCTCTTTTTGGATAAAATTTTCATTGCCTGAAAAATACAGAAAATAATTATATACCAGTAATGATAAAAGTAAACAAAAAAAGCTGACAAACTGAAATAAATGGGTGTGGTAGTATGTATGTATGTATGTATGTATGTATGTATGTATGTATGTGTGTGTGTGTGTGTGTGTGTGTGTGTGTGTGTGTGTATGTATGCATGCATGTATGTATGTATGTATGTATGTATGTATGTAGCAGAGTTTTAGAACACCTCAGCACAAAAGTGGCTATATGGTGCTAAATAAAGGTAAAGTTTGAAAAATGTAAACATACAGTTGAAATTTTGACGACTGCACTTGTGGCACTTCTAGTAACAGACAATGCTATAATGCCATAAAATGTACACTGAGGATAAATTTAATTTCTTTATTTCTTGTTTATTCTTTCCTTTGCACAAAGTATATGTATTGTAAAATTAAAGAAATTTAAAACTGTATATTCATCTTAGGTTGGAAAAGAAATGTGCTACATTTGATCTGGAGTACAGTCAATCTTTCTGTGTTGTAGTTATGATTCAAGTAATGTAACTCTTTCAACATTTGGTATTTTTTAAACCCTGAATAAGGTTTTAAACTATCAAAAGTCACGCATAAAAGAAATACTGCATAACAGGTTAGTTTTAACTTCTGTGAATTTTTGCAGAATACTGGGTACATGAAATGAAGCTGTGAATTTTTGCAGAATACTGGGTACATGAAATAAAGTTGTGAATTTTTGCAGAATACTGGGTACACGAAATGAAGCTGTGAATTTTTGCAGAATACTGGGTACATGAAATGAAGCTGTGAATTTTTGAAGAATACTGGGTACATGAAATGAAGCTGTCATAAGACAACAAAGCTCTCTTGTATATATTTATTCTGACATAAAATTGTTGTATTTGTTAATAATCAAGGTGATCAATACTGAATGATGATGAAGACAAACCAAGTGGTTGATATAGGTCACAGTTACTTTTTTTCTTTGAAATTGCAATACGGTGCCTTTCAGGACCTTAACATCAAAAGTATAAATAGTTACTAAAGTGTCAATAGTAGATCACTGTCACAAAGTTTTTATATCACTGTGTAGTACTCAGAATGCATGCACAAATTAGGTATCATACTGTAAAACTAACTGTGTCTGAGATATTCACCTAAACATGAAAAGTGTACATTATCACTGGAGTGTGAAAAGTTAATAACAGTGACCTACTTTTGGAATGGTATTCTAGTATTTCTCAGGATCCATACACAAATCTATTTTCATGACTGTACAAGCAACAGTGTTGCAGAAACTGAGCGAAACATAAATAGTGTACATGATCACTTCAGCATGAAAAGGAGGTCAATGTTACCTCCTAATGGTATAGGGGTGTAATATTCATCAGGATACATGTAACTATAAAAGTTGACATGCCCAAGAAACTGACCTAAATGCAAAGAGTGTACATTATCACTGGAATGCAAAAAGTAGGTAACAATGACCTATGATTGGTATAATGGTGTAGTAATCCTTGGGATGTATGCATATATTAAGTTTCATGACTGTACAAGCAATGGTGTTTGAGAAACTGACCCAAACACCAAATGTGTGCATAGTCACTTAAGTGCAAAACATGCCAGAGTGAGCTACTTTTAGAATAGTTGTGTACTATGAGCTGTCTACTCTTTAGACTGCATGCACACATCAACATTCATGATTGTAGAAGCAATAGTTACTGACATAAACATAAAAGATATACATATACTATTGCCAATTATATATTTACTATTGCCAAATATACATATACTATTGCCAATTATACATATACTATTGCCAATTCTGCCATTGCCGACACTACTTACTACAAAACTATAGACAAAGTATAAGCTCTCCTGTACTTAGTACAGGTGAGCTAAATATAGGTGATTTTATTGTTAAGCATATATTTTATTGTTAAGTATATATTTTATTGTTAGGTATATATTTTATACAAGTTAAGAGTTCAAGTAATGACATAATGACACAATGCAAAATTTTACAGGTTTAATCTTTACAGAAAAAGTAGACAAGTAAAAATTAGCAGTGCATAAAATAGCCATTATATAATATTGCAATCGATAAACAAAGCTACCAACCAATGATTATGTCTGACTTAAGATCAGTTTACTCAACATCATTATAAGGCAGTAAAATGAAAGTATAACAATGGCTCTATCAGACTGATCCAGAAATAAAATGATATTCTACAAATAGTTCAATCATTATATTGCCAGCTTGTCTTGCCAAAAATGACCTGCTTCTTCAATTTCCTGCAAAAAGATATAAAATTTCCTTCTAATTATTGTATTCATATTTAATCCCATACTTCCTTGTGCATAATGAGCAACTAAGTGCTACATATCTGCATAGACTAAAGTCTGAATGAGTGATTGGTGTTTATTGGCACATCAGCATATGAAGGGCTATTTGGACTAAGGTAATCTGAGTAAAGTGTCCATCACAGAGACACACCACAGCAGATGACCTGGGCTGGTTTGGGGAGGATTTGAACCTGGGCTGGTTTGGGTAGGATCTGAACCTGCAACCAATTGTTTCTTTTCCATCTGATCTATGTTTTAGAAGAGCCGTTTTTCCTGACATGGAAACAGAGCTCATGGAAACTGGCTAAAAAAAGTCCAATGCCCTCAGGTAGTGGGAACGAAGAAATGAAAGAAACAAAAATAAAGACATGTATTTAGCACAGTAAAAAGAAGAACCAATAAAAGAAAGAGGTAAAAGAAAGAGGACAGCTTCGGAAGGTGAAAGGGTCCTGATTGAGAAAAAAAAAAAAAAAAAATAGATGAATTGGTGTGAAGAGCACTTGCTTTAGAGAGAGATGCAAAGTGTACAACACAAAAAGGGCAAACAGGGGTGGGGCTGCAGCAGGTTCCATACCCTCTAGCAAGAAGTAACAATAGCAAAGGGCTTTTCTGTAATCTCCAACCTTGTGCTTTCAATTTTGTATACAATAGTGGAGGTTGCAGAGAGACCATGAAATGAGACTTAGTAAACATCCCTCTTGAAACAATGTAAAATAAATAAATAATATAGATGTTCATGCATAAAGATGCATATATTCTGTAATAATAATAACGATGATATTACTAATATTTATCTTTAAGTGTGGGACCATGTTCACCCAGGACAGAGGATGAACAAAGTAACATAGTGCGCTGAACTGGCCCAACTCCCACCCTCACATGCTAGAAAAGTCCCATCCCCTAATAGAAATGGACAAGCCTGCCCATAAAGTAGATAGATAAGAATACAATGAATAAACTAACTTTAACAAAACCAGAAAGATTTGCAACAACATAATTTTAACTCAAGACAGGTAGCACATCTAGATGTAAGAAACAAACAACGGGGGGTTATGTCCTTAAGTAAGAGGTGAGCATGACAAGAGGCTATGCTATCAAGGTGCTATGCAAGGAAGACAGGCTATGCTATCAAGGTGCCATGCAAGGAAGACAGGCTATGCTATCAAGGTGCCATGCAAGGTAGACAGGCTATGCTATCAAGGTGCCATGCAAGGTAGACAGGCTATGCTATAAAGGTGCTATGCAAGGTAGACAGGCTATGTTATCAAGGTGCTATGCGAGGTAGACAGACTCACATAGGAGTCTCAGAAAATAAGGGCATAACAAAATAAATATAGCACAGCACAGCAAGAAAAGGGAGGGGGCACCAAAAGATACTAACTGCAACACAAAAGATGCAAACACAAAAAGGATGAACACTTATCGATCCATGTCAAGGATTACAATCAAATTTCAAAAACGGCATGAGGAAACCTGCCATAAGGTGTAATGCCTGAGGAGTGGAGTGCAAGTCTGTTCTAAATATTGGGCCTGGGGACTGAAAGAATGGAAACCTGGCAACAAGGATCAAAACAGGTACATCCCTATTTAAAAGTAGGAAGAACCCCATTCAAAAATACTTTCAAAATTCTTTTCGATTTTTTCTGAGGTATACCCACAAAACAGACCAGGAGGAGCAACATACAGATATCAAAACCTTAACTTTTGGACCAAGGGGTGTCACCTCATAGGCCTGCTAGTTATGTCATAACTAGCAGTCTGGTGGTGTCCACATGAATAAAAATCAATTGTATAATACACAGATATATATTTGTCTGCACTGTTTTGTTGAAATTTTAAGTATAATTTATAGGTTATCTACCAAAACAATGAGTTATCCTGAGATATCAGATAGTACACAAACAATAACGTGTTTATTACAGTTAGCATGAGTTACCAGATTTTTTAACATTACTGTAATGAAGACATTACAAATATTGAAAGAAATACTGTAAAATTTGAACAATTTATGAAGGATTTAATGTTATTTTCATTGGTAACAAATATCCACAAAATTAAATCCGCCATGAAAAATAGTATTGTTGAACAACAGTAAGGTGACCCCACAAAATGTTATCACCACAAAATTGTCTGTTTACCCCCAAAACCACAAAATGTTATCCCCATGAATATTTATGATTTTACATCATTCATAGAATATATTAGGTGAATTAAATGACATTATGATGTTTATAATGTCATGACATTCAGCATTATCAACAACATACACCACTTGATTATGTATATGGGAGAATATTGTCCTGTTATCTCCTATGTTAAGCCTATGGGACAAAATGAGAGTGATTTTATGAACAATGTAGACCAGGACCTGCCATCATATTATGTGATTGCAGATCTGAGTTAATGTTGTGCAAACACTGCATATAAGCAAATAAATGGTAAATAAGCATTTTGGATCTAATCAGCCATAAAAACAAAAAAAAAACAAATGTAGAATAACCAGTAACTAGTTTCCTTGAACAATAACATCATTATTCTCAATGTTTCACCTGATTAGATTTATTCCATGCTCAATTTACTGAATAAATTGTTTTAAATCAACCAAGTTTTGTGAATAAAACATACACAGCCTCAAGAGTGTCAGATGTAGACATTTCAATTGTAATTGTAGATTTATTCTGCAAAACTCAGATTTGTTCTTCTTGGGGATTCCCACCAGTATTTTCAGATTTCTAGAAAAAACTGGATATTGAGGGAGTGCACCAGATAGCACACAGTACCAGTAGGCAACCTGTACCAGTTGGCACACGATACCAGTTGGCCCACTGTACCAGTTGGCATACAGAACCAGTTGGCACACTGTACCAGTTGGCACACAGAACCAGTTGGCATACAATACCAGTTGGCATACAGAACCAGTTGGCACATTGTACCAGTTAACATACAGAAACAGTTGGCACATTGTATCAGTTGGCATACAGAACCAGTTGGCACATTGTACCAGTTAGCACAATGTATCAGTTGTTACACAATACCAGTTGGCACACAGAACCAGTTAGCACACTTTACCAGTTGGCATACAGAACCAGTTGGCATACAATACCAGTTGGCATACAGAACCAGTTGGCACATTGTACCAGTTAGCACACTGTACCAGTTGTCACACAATACCAGTTGGTCCACTGAACCAGTTGGCACATTGTACCAGTTGGCATACAGAACCAGTTGGCACATTGTACCAGTTAGCACACTGTACCAGTTGTCACACAATACCAGTTGGCATACAGAACCAATTGGCACATTGTATCAGTTGGCATACAGAACCAGTTGGCACATTGTACCAGTTGTCACACAATACCAGTTGGCCCACTGTACCAGTTGGCACACTGAACCAGTTGGCACATTGTACCAGTTAACACACAGAACCAGTTGGCACATTGTACCAGTTAGCACACTGTACCAGTTGTCATGCAATACCAGTTGGCATACAGAACCAATTAGCACATTGTATCAGTTGGCATACAGAACCAGTTGGCACACAATACCAGTTGGCATACAGAACCAGTTGGCACATTGTACCAGTTAACATACAGAAACAGTTGGCACATTGTATCAGTTGGCATACAGAACCAGTTGGCACATTGTACCAGTTAGCACAATGTATCAGTTGTTACACAATACCAGTTGGCACACAGAACCAGTTAGCACACTTTACCAGTTGGCATACAGAACCAGTTGGCACACTGTACCAGTTGGCATACAGAACCAGTTGGCACACTGCATCAGTTGGCATACAGAACCAGTTGACACACTGTACCAGTTAGCACACTGTACCAGTTGTCACACAATACCAATTGGCACAATGTACCAGTTGGCATACAGAACCAGTTGGCACATTGTATCAGTTGGTACAAAGAACCAGTTGCAGCACAAATGCTACTTATTCTTGACTGAACACAATTTTTTGACACGAGCAGCAAGAAAAATTAAAACTGAACATAAAGAATATTTTTTTCCCTCCTACGAACAAACAATGCTACTCAACATCATGACTAACTAGCAATCATACAATCCATTAGGAAATGATGCAGTCCCTCTAAATTTCCCCTTGGTGGGAAAGCTGCCCTCTCATACATGTAAACTTTTGAATTTGCCAATCTTTACCAAATCTGATGAAAAAACCCTGCCTATGACAATTACAAGTTCCTGAATGATTCCATAAGTTCAAAATCTTAATGTACTGGAGACATAAACAACTGAACTATAAAAGATTTTTTATTTTAAGGAAATTGCTGTACTAAAAAATCTGTTGAAAATTGTACTGTACTACTTAATTAGTGAGTAATATTCTGTTTGTAGTGAAAATTTCACAAAAACTAGGTATAAGACAGATCTCGAGAAGTTATAAAGTTTAAATTTTTTGTTTAATTGTTACATAATCAGAATTTAAGTGGGTGCAAGTAAGTAGCAAAGGTATTGAATTTGGGTTGTGTATTTCATGCAAATTGGATTTTATGATAGCATATGGGGGAAGAAATTATATCACCAGGCATATGCAGACACCATCCCATAGGAGCAATGATTATTCTGTAACAAACACACCCACTTTGAAGGCCTTATTTGAGACTGGATCAAAAGTAGATAAAGTGGCACTTGCAGAAACTTTGCAAATATTTTGTGGCAAAGCACAATTTACCATTCCTCATCGAAGATCAGTTTAGTAAACTGGTTAAAATTCTGTTTCCAGACTCTGAAATTGCACAGAAATTTTCATGCCAGAGTACAAAGACAACACACTGTCACTCAGGTCCAAGCCCCCACTAGGACAGACTCATGTTAATTAATTATTATTGTAACATTTGCAATAAGAATCTGATTCAAGTTCTAAATTTACTGTTTTATTATAAAATGAAGAGAACACATATTATGGCAAAAGATGCACTTGTTTTGTTTTAAAACCCCTTAAAATGCGTAAAATCTATGTTGATAAAAAATCCTACTTATTCATAAGCCAATCTACTGATCAAAATTTTTTAATGTACTTATTTGATGTCCTGGTTCTGTCACATGTATGGTGATATTTATATCAGGTTCCCTGCTATTCACAGATGAGTTATCAATCTGAGTCTTCCAGACTGTGCAGTCTGTTGACCCTTTTTTTTTCTTGCTCAATTTTTCACTATGGCTACCTTCAACTTTTTATTCAGGATGCAACTTTTGACAAGAAATTATTGTATTTTAGGCTTAAAATAAAAATATATGTTTGTCTGATTTCCTGACTGTGCCAAAACTTGTATCTGCCAATTGTTTTGACAACCAAAGAAAGCAAAACTATTTTTAGAATGATGTGATGAGTCCTGACTTGGCTTCATTCATTAGTTTTGGCTGATACAAGTTGGGTATCATATTCATTAAATTGCTTTTCATTTTATTGCAGTGTCTCTTAACCATCATTAGACATTTTCTAGAGAGCAAGATCCATGGCTGCCTGGCACACTGTGCACTACTTGTAATCATCAATATTTCCAGCCAGTAAGATCACACAGAAGCAAAATATTTCAAGTTGACTGTATAGATGATATTAAAATACAACAAAGGGCTGGAATAGCACAAGTAATCATCAGAGGGAAGTACATCACATTATAGTGTGTAAACCTGATTTTTTCTGCCATGGAATATCATTAGGAAATTGCAACAACAACAAAAATAACATAAATTTTCAATCAATCTAATTTTTTCTCAGCATACAACCAGTAACACAAGTATTTTTTTTTTGAAGCCTTACCTATGAATAAATCATACCTAATTGCAAGTATTGTAGACTCAGATCTATCAGAGTATAATTCATTGACAGATCGGGTCTATGCTGTTCACTTGGTTGAATAAACCACCAGATTCTTGCATGGCTGCCTGAGATCTCTGCCACAGAAAGGTCTGGTAAAATGCTTCACTGATCTCTGTTACTGATTGAAAGCAATTCAGTCAAAATGTTTAGAAGCGAATCAACAAAGATATTTCTCCCTATCTCAAAACTTATCTAGACATACTTTCTGCAATCATTCAAGTCAAAATTTATCTAGACATACTTTCTGCCAAAATTCTATTGTAAGCTTTAAATGATATCATTAAACATCATTCTGTGAACAGACACTGGTAGAGCAGACATATCTCAATCAACCAATAAAACTGTCCTTTATTGTATGAAAAAGGACATTATCTCATCATCACAATTACGTGTTACATCATGCAGGGTTAGAAGTGAAATTAACTTTTAAAATTTGAGGTTTTTTAAAACTGTTTTTTCAAAATTTTAAAATTTTGCTGAGGTTCTGGACACAAAGCAGTTACAAGATTATCTCAATGGTGAGCATAACATTTATTAAAAATTTGAATATCCCCATAAAGAGACAAGGGACTCTGTTATGGAGCAGAGAAGAGACCATTCCATGAAGACTGTTTTGCCCAACCTGGACAGACTGTCTGCTAATACGTTCTTCTTCCCCGGAATGTGGCGCTTTATGAGGAATGTGGCTGGCTCGGAGGGTTATCCCTTCCGAGGCATCCAGCAAAGGAGGTTCCACCTCCACACAAAGAAAGGGGCATGTGCGCCTCCTTGACATCGGAGATACGCTACAATAGACGTGTTGTCAGAGGAGACCATGATACAACAGCCCCTTACTCTGTTGACGCACCCTAAAATACTTCTGGTAAAAGAATCTTAATCCAAACAAAGGTTGAAGCAAACGGATTTTGAGCTGTGCATGGATTGAAGTGAATACAATGCTAACGCTGTTGATGATCTGACGATATGCCATTATGGGTCTATCAATTAAACGATAGAATAAAATGACCAGATGTCTTTAATTTGCATAATTCTCACGCTTTCTTGACCACTAGGCTAGCCTAATGAAAAACCGTGTGCAAAAAAGCATTTTTTGGGGAGTCTGGGTAGAGCTGTTCATCATTTTTTCAAATTTAAAAAAAAAAATTATTTAGGTTTCCTTCAGATTTTTTTGGCTTTTATTAAGGTTTCTAAGGTCAAAATGACATTTTGGGGTTTTTGAGGTTTTTGAGGTCCACTGCAGACCCTGATCATGTCTTCTCATCAGCCAATCAAATCACTTTTCCAAATTTTGGGAAAACCCCATTCTGGCATTACAAAGAAAACTAAGTTTTTGAACAAGACCATTGTTAGGTGGAGATCACTTGGAATCATACATGAACTCTGGATGAATGAGATTACACAGACCCTGATCCATTGGCATCTCATGCGACTGCAAGTCTTTGTTCACACTTCTTGCAGTTGGACACATCATACATCATCTAATACAGTAACACAGCGGGCCCCTATTCTTTTAACATGATGCACCATCTAATACAGTAAAAATGAGGATCCTGTACATATAATGTTATGCACCCCCCAATACTGTAACACCAAGTATTACTTTACTTGTAATGCTGTGCACCATCCAATACAGTAACACTGAGGACCCCTATATTTTCGAACATTATACACCATCCAATACAGTAACACAGAAAACCCATATACTGCTAACATTATACACCATCCAATACAGCAACACAGAAAACCCCTATACTGCTAACATTATACACCATCCAATACAGTAACACAGAAAACCCATATACTGCTAACATTATACACCATCCAATACAGTAACACAGAAAACCCATATACTGCTAACATTATACACCATCCAATACAGTAACACAGAAAACCCATATACTGCTAACATTATACACCATCCAATACAGCAACACAGAAAACCCCTATACTGCTAACATTATACACCATCCAATACAGCAACACAGAAAACCCCTATACTGCTAACATTATACACCATCCAATACAGTAACACAGAAAACCCATATACTGCTAACATTATACACCATCCAATACAGTAACACAGAAAACCCATATACTGCTAACATTATACACCATCCAATACAGTAACACAGAAAACCCATATACTGCTAACATTATACACCATCCAATACAGTAACACAGAAAACCCATATACTGCTAACATTATACACCATCCAATACAGTAACACGGAAAACCCATATACTGCTAACATTATACACCATCCAATACAGTAACAAAGAGGACTGCTATACTGCTAACATTATACACCATCCAATACAGTAACACAGAGAATCTCCATACTTCTAATATTATACATCATTAAATACAGTAACACTGAAGACCCCTATACTTATAATGTTATTCACCATCTATTACAGTAACACAGAGAACCCCTATATTTCTAACATTATAAGCTATCTAATACAGTAACAAAGAGGACCCTTATGCTAAAAACTCACAGAAAACAGTCTGCAGTTTAACTTACATAGTAACTGTCATCTAATACAGTAACACTAAGGTCCCCTATACTTATAACTCACAGAAAAGTCCGCAGTTTAACTTCTACAATGATTATCATCTAATACAGTAACAATGATGCCCACTGTATTTACAACTCACTGCAAAAAGTTTGCAATATAAGTTGTATAATGATTGTCATCTAATACAGTATTAAGTTGTATAATGATTGTCATCTAATACAGTATTAAGTTGTATAATGATTGTCATCTAATACAGTATTAAGTTGTATAATGATTGTCATCTAATACAGTATTAAGTTGTATAATGATTGTCATCTAATACAGTATTAAGTTGTATAATGATTGTCATCTAATACAGTATTAAGTTGTATAATGATTGTCATCTAATACAGTATGAGAGTTGTATAATGATTGTCATCTAATACAGTATGAGTTGTATAATGATTGTCATCTAATACAGTATTAAGTTGTATAATGATTGTCATCTAATACAGTATTAAGTTGTATAATGGTTGTCATCTAATGCAGTATTAAGTTGTATAATGATTGTCATCTAATACAGTATGAGAGTTGTATAATGATTGTCATCTAATACAGTATGAGAGTTGTATAATGATTGTCATCTAATACAGTATTAAGTTGTATAATGATTGTCATCTAATACAGTATGAGAGTTGTATAATGATTGTCATCTAATACAGTATTAAGTTGTATAATGATTGTCATCTAATACAGTATTAAGTTGTATAATGATTGTCATCTAATACAGTATTAAGTTGTATAATGATTGTCATCTAATACAGTATGAGAGTTGTATAATGATTGTCATCAAATACAGTATTAAGTTGTACAATGATTGTCATCTAATACAGTATTAAGTTGTATAATGATTGTCATCTAATACAGTATTAAGTTGTATAATGATTGTCATCTAATACAGTAACATTGAAGACCCTTATGCTTATTACTCAGAGAAAACATTCTGCAGTTTAACTTACATAGTGACTGTCATCTTCCTCATTGTATGCTAGTTTCACTATACCATAAGAACCCTGAAAAGAGAAAAGTTAATTCATTAAAGTTTAAAATCAAGTTTTATCTCACTTAAAAATCAAATATGGGCAAAGAATAGTACAAAAGTATTAAATATACGACTTTACATTTCCTTTATAGGCTGACACAAAATGGCCTCTTGGACGTTTCTCATTGGTGCTTTATAGGCTGACACAAAATGGCATCTTGGACATTTCTCATTGGTGCTTCTGTACAGATGGCTACTCTTCAATAAAAGAACAAGCTTTGTTCTGTTAAACTACGGAATTTATATTAATTCAGGTATGGCAGGAACATACATGTGATTCTATCGGCGGTAGGACAAAAATACCAATTTTAAAGGCCTTCTACCACACTTACCGTTTTATATTTGAAATCTACCACTTTTGAAAATTACAAGATTAAAACAAAATTTTTAAAGGAAAAAAAAAGTATTTTTATGCTTCTACCCAAACATTATAGAAACCAGTCCTAACCAGTCTTCTGCAGACCAGAACTGTTGAACCAGTACAACGACTGATGCAATGATGCATGCTGAGAGATTACTAATCTGATTAAGAATTGTTACACAATGGCTGACATGTGTACACAACAAGCTGTAAATTGATTATCTTATTGTTGTAATTTGAAGAGTTTATGGCCAAAGGCAAGATATTTATTCAGGTGTTATAAGTGATACAGGGATCAAAGGTGTTCCATCATGGCTTGCGAGTCTTTGATTAAAAATTGTCCGGAGGTGAGATTACAAGGAGACACAGACCCAAAAATGATTTCGTTAGAAACACTTGAGTAAGCGTTTTGACTTTTTGTCTTGTTTAATTGTTATCGTGTTTTTCAAGATATTTTAAGAGGAATATTTAAGGAAGCTCTTATATTTTTTTGTCAATTGTGTTTTTCAAGATGCTTTAGGAGGAAGCTCTTATCTTTTTGTGGTCGCTTGTGTTTTTCAAGGTGTTTTAAGAGGAATATTTAAGGAAGCTCTTGTCTTTTTTTGGTCAATTTATGTCAAAATGCATTTTTTCCCAATGCTAAACAACCATTTGCTAAAAATATTACAAGAAGTTTAACAATGCTCGGAAATCAGGGTTTAAGACGATGCAGGCGAGAAGCAAAGGTCTTGAGTTTGCATTGTGTGTTTCATGCAAAGTGGATTTTAAGATAGTGTATGGAGGAAGAAATAATATCACCAGACATATGCAGCCACCATCACATAGGGAAAATCTGGATTAGAAAACTATTGAGAGCCTGCATGTCATCAGTGG
Source organism: Margaritifera margaritifera (assembly GCA_029931535.1). Classification (NCBI taxonomy): domain Eukaryota; kingdom Metazoa; phylum Mollusca; class Bivalvia; order Unionida; family Margaritiferidae; genus Margaritifera; species Margaritifera margaritifera. The sequence goes on along the minus strand of JAQPZY010001154.1, from coordinate 956,320 downwards.
ACACCAGGGAGTAAATTTGTGAAGGAAGCTAAAAATGTTTGTGTATTTTATTTTAAAAAACCTTTGCAGTGAAAAAAGTATATACAACTTTTCCTTTTCATTTAATTGACAATTTCCTGACTCATATTAATTAATAATTATTGTAACATTGCCATCAGAACCTAATTCGTGTTTAAAACCTGCTATTATAATATGAAGAGTGTACGTATTACATTAAAAAATGCACCTGTTTTGTTTTTCAATCGCCTTAAAATGCATAAAATGCATGTGGCTAAGAAATCCTACTGATTTAGAAGCAAAGCTACTGATCAAAATTTTGAAATCTACTGATCTGATGTCCTGGTTCTGTCACATGTATGCAGGAACAGATCAATTGATAAAACACATCTGTAACTTACAGTATAAATTAACATCTATTGAAGAATATCCCAGCCCTGAGGAACAATTTTGGCAGTAAAGTACTCATTTATTATAGTATTTCATGGAAGTCAGTAAAGTACTCATTTATTATAGTATTTCATGGAAGTCAGTAGAGTACTCATTTATTATAGTATTTCATGGAAACCATTGAGTATACCGTCTTATAGAGAGACCGCCTTATAAAGAGGTACAATGATACATATAAAAGTTTGCTACTACTAAATGAAACGGATGATCCATGACCATACTTACCTTATAACAGGAAACATGTTATAATGATGTACCTTATAATGGGATCCATAACCATACTTGCCTTATAACAGGAACCATGTTATGATGATGTACCTTATAATGGGATCCATAACCATACTTGCCTTATAACAGGAACCATGTTATAATGATGTACCTTATAATGGGATCCATAACCATACTTGCCTTATAACAGGAACCATGTTATAATGATGGGCCTTATAGTGAGGGAATGCTGTATATTTTTAGGAAGAAGCATCTATTCAAATTTTAAAACAATTTGCAAACAAATATTTGAAAACTGTCAGTATAATCAAAATGCTGTCATATAATCAGTATATCTGTTTAACATTATATACTTTCACGTCATCCATGGAGGAATTTTTGATTTCAACTTGGGATTAAGAGGATTAAAAAGTTATGCTGTTCATTCATGACTATTTTTCCAGTTTTCCACACATCTGCACATTGGAATCATAATTAACAGTACAAAAGTTATATCATCAAACACACAAACATGAAGCTTGGCCACCTGTACCACCTAGCATTGTATCAAGGGATCCCGTCTATACTTGCTAATAAGTCGAGTTTAACTGCAAATTACACAGACCCAGATATGCCGTTGCATAATGTGCCAGTAGATCCGGGTCTATGCAGTTTGTTTGGAGTAATCAGTAGAACAAACAACATCGACCCTGATCTGCCAGTGTATTATGAAATGGCAGATCATAGTCTATGTTGTTTGAAGTTGGACTCATATGTGAGTATATATGGAACAATTTGATTAAGGCATCTGCAAAGAGGAAGCATAATCCTGTGCAACAAACTATGTTGGATGCATGTCTGATAAATTTCATGCCCCTGATTATCAACAACCCCTGTTGGATTCATGTCTGATAAATTTTCTGCCCTTGTATTATCAACAACCCTGTTGGATGCATGTCTGATAAATTTCCTGGCCCTATATTATCAACAACCCTGTTGGATGCATGTCTGATAAATTTACTGCCCCAGTATTATCAACAACCCTGTTGGATGCATGTCTGATAAATTTCCTGGCCCTATATTATCAACAACCCTGTTGGATTCATGTCTGATAAATTTCATGCCCTATATTATCAACAACCCCTGTTGGATTCATGTCTGATAAATTTTCTGCCCTTGTATTATCAACAACCCTGTTGGATGCATGTCTGATAATTTTCATGCCCTATATTATCAACAACCCTGTTGGATACATGTCTGATAAATTTCCTGGCCCTATATTATCAACAACCCTGCTGGATGCATGTCTGATAATTTTAATGCCCTATATTATCAACAACCCTGTTGGATGCATGTCTGATAAATTTCCTGCGCCAGTATTATCAACAACCCTGTTGAATGCATGTCTGATAAATTTACTGGCCCTATATTATCAACAACCCTGTTGGATGCATGTCTGATAAATTTCCTGGCCCTATATTATCAACAACCCTGTTGGATGCATGTCTGATAAATTTCCTGGCCCTATATTATCAACAACCCTGTTGGATGCATGTCTGATAAATTTCCTGCCCCAGTATTATCAACAATCCTGTTGGATGCATGTCTGATAAATTTCCTGGCCCTATATTATCAACAACCCTGTTGGATGCATGTCTGATAAATTTCCTGCCCCAGTATTATCAACAATCCTGTTGGATGCATGTCTGATAAATTTCCTGGCCCTGTATTATCAACAACCCTGTTGGATGCATGTCTGATAATTTTCATGCCCTAAATTATCAACAACCCTGTTGGATGCATGTCTGATAAATTTACTGCCCCAGTATTATCAACAACCCTGTTGGATGCATGTCTGATAAATTTCATGCCCCAGTATTATCAACAACCCTGTTGGATGCATGTCTGATAAATTTACTGGCCCTATATTATCAAAACCCAACATTCAGATATGATGCTTGGGATTTATTTACTGTATGCCATTGAAATGTAACAGTCAAGAAAACACAATGTATGAAAATCATACAAGTTCTGTTTCTGCCTCAGTCTATTCTAATTAAATTTATATAATCAATTTTTTTTTAGATGAGCCTGAGTTTTGTGCCCAAAATGTTTTGAGAATACAGGGCCCTGATCTGTTCCAGGTGACTTTAATATTCGCTCACCCTCCCAGCAGCTTGTACCCCCTACCGATTTTAAAAATGACAAGCATCAAGGATATAAAAAATGCACAAAGCTTAGTCATTGCATTCATCAATTTATAATTTCTAAGCTGACTGTCATTATTAAGGCATTTCATTGTAACATGGTTCCCTGTTATAAGGTGAGTATGGTCATGGATTCTATTACATTATGTAATAGTAATAAAGCACTCCCTCATTATAAGACCATATATTATGTAATAGTAATAAACCACTCCCTCAATATAAGACACTTCATTATGTAGTAGTAATAAAGCACTCCCTCACTATAAGACCCTTCATTATAACATAGTTTCCTGTTATAAGGTGAGTATGGTCATGGATCCTATTACATTATCTAATAGTAATACTATGCATAATGTATCTCATTATAAGGTGATCTCACATATAACACAGTACACTTTTATGGTAATGGATCCCAATGCACTATGTAATAGTAATATATGCATAATGTATTCCATTACAAGGTGACCTCACATATAACACTGTACACTTTTATGGTCATGTGTTATATGTAAGGTCACCTCATAATGGGATACATTATGCATATATTACTATTACATAGTGTATTGGGATCCAGTACACTTTTATGGTCATGGATCCCAATACACTATGTAATAGTAATATATGCATGATGTAATCCATTACAAGGTGAGTGACTTTCACTTATAACACAGTACACTTTTATGGCTGCCCTGGAACACTGTTATTATGATATAGAGATCACTGTACCAACAGTATTATGGCCCTGTTAAGGACAACTGTTAGTATTACTTTTTTTCTCCAGATATGAAAATGTTGCATGACCGAATGCGCTTTTTGAATATCGAGTAATGTGAATTGTCTTCCATCTGATTTTGTGTACTCATTCTAATGTATGTGGAAGATAATACCAGTATTTTTTTCCAACAAACGAAAGGGTGTGGAGTATGCGCCAGAAGCGGCCAGTAAGTACTTTCTTCCAAATCCCGAGTTATTGCTTGTATGTTTAGGTAAACTATCTGTATTTTCCAGAGTCATTAAAATTAGATTACCAATTAATAAAAACATCTCTTACATTCAATTAGTTTGCATTAAATAGAAGTGACAAAATTCAATTCAACTGCCGGTAGTCTGTGGTTACACTTTGTTTTACATCTGAGGCTGCATGAAGACGTCTCCTCACTTGCCACTTGACTGAAATAACAGCATGGGTCACATACATTCTCTGACACTGTGAACACGTGTCTGTGAAATGTCATTAAATGTTCTGTCAAATAAATAAATTTGTATCATTCTGTTTGTGAAACATTGCTATCTTTTGATTATATACCTTTAGTCATGTGAAACATTGCTATCTTTTGATTATATACCTTTAGACATGTGAAACATTGCTATCTTTTGTTTATATACCTTTAGTCATGTGAAACATTGCTATCTTTTGATTATATACCCTTTAGACATGTGAAACATTGCTATCTTTTGATTATATACCTTTAGTCATTTGAAACATTGCTATCTTTTGATTATATACCTTTAGACATGTGAAACATTGCTATCTTTTGATTATATACCTTTAGACATGTGAAACATTGCTATCTTTTGATTATATAACTTTAGACATGTGAAACATTGCTATCTTTTGATTATATACCTTTAGACATGTGAAACATTGCTATCTTTTGATTATATACCTTTAGTCATGTGAAACATTGCTATCTTTTGATTATATACCCTTTAGACAAAGTGACATGGTAATCAAGTGTGCTCTCGCTAATTGTCTCCATTTCATTAAATTCGATTGTTTACAATAAAATTACAAATGGTGGCAACCTGATGTATTATCAATTTTGGGTCAGTCAATAACTCGCACCCAACTGCAAAACAGATGATGGTTAAACATTTTTGCATACATAGAACAGATAGCATTGACCCTAATCCACTTGCTGACTAACTGCTGACACAACCTATCACAGTCTACATTGTTTACAACATAGCACACTTTGTACCTGAGCTAATACATACGGTATGCATACCTTGTACCTGAGCTAATACATACAGTATGCATACCTTGCACCTGAGCTAATACATATAGTATGCATACCTTGTACCTGAGCTAATACATATAGTATGCATACCTTGTACCTGAGCTAATACATACAGTATGCATACCTTGTACCTGAGCTAATACATACGGTATGCATACCTTGTTCCTGAGCTAATACATACAGTATGCATACCTTGTACCTGAGCTAATACATATGGTATGCATACCTTGTTCCTGAGCTAATACATACGGTATGCATGCCTTGTTCCTGAGCTAATACATACAGTATGCATACCTTGTTCCTGAGCTAATACATACGGTATGCATACCTTGTTCCTGAGCTAATACATATGGTATGCATACCTTGTTCCTGAGCTAATACATACGGTATGCATACCTTGTTCCTGAGCTAATACATACGGTATGCATACCTTGTTCCTGAGCTAATACATATGGTATGCATACCTTGTTCCTGAGCTAATACATACGGTATGCATACCTTGTACCTGAGCTAATACATACGGTATGCATACCTTGTTCCTGAGCTAATACATACAGTATTATTCTTTATGGTCTATAAGGATAGGTTAATAAGAAGTTTGTGACTTCTCTCATTTAGTATCCAGTGTACACTGATAATAATAGTCTTATCAATATTCAATAAGATACCATATTACTGGCAAGTTCTGGTTAACCTAGAGGCCTCTGTGAACTTTGCAAATGGAGTTCATAATTGCTACATTTTCAATAATGTACTTCCCCATTTAACCATATTTGCTAGAAGATATAACATGCAACTTAAAACAATGTGAACATAAATCTGCCTCACAAAATCTGACTAAAATCAGATTATAATGTTATGTCAATCTAGACAACAAGGATACAAAAACATCATATTTAGTGATCATGTTTAAATTGCTCCATGGCTATTAAGTATTCCAGCTGATCAAAATCACCTTTTAAGACAGTTTCAGTTTTTGTGTTGTTGTTTTTTTATATTTGATATGCTTTGTAATTATGTTCAGGTGATCAAGTGAAAGAGCTTCATTGTTCGAAATTTCAAAGCAAGATTTTGATTGGGTAATTGCAAGGTGATTTGGACATCACATCCAATGCAAACTGATTCAAATCCTTACAGAAATGGATAGACATAGTCATACTTGCCATAACACGACGTGTCACACGAAAAACACGATTTTGGACTCCCAAACCCCCCGACACGATCAAGTTTCGAAAAAGACGATTTTCAGCAATCTTAGCAACAACAAAATTTCCACCCCAAAAAAGAAAAATAAACAAAAAAAAAAAATATTTCTTGATCACTATTATATATGCCCGTAATCTGTGGTATATATAAACAGTAAACAGTACTGCTCAAAGCTCATGTAAAACTATCCTCGGGGCAGGTTTATACACCTGTTTTAGAGGCAATTAAAAGGTAAGGCGGTCAGAGATAAACAGCCACCTTTCAGAGATTTATTTAATTGGCTCACAATAGCTAGGGTGATGTGTCATGTCAAATCCTTTTGAGCACTGCTGCGGGAGAGCCCATTAGGCTAATTTGCATAGGTAAAGTACCAATTTAAAGTTTAGTACATCAAAGAGATGCGTGTTGAAGAACAAACTGATTGCATTGAATGAGAATGTTGAAGCCATCTTTATTAAAGTTTGTTATCAGCGGCATCGTTTCTTTGAGAATGTTGACGCCATCTTTTTTAAAGTTTGTGATCAGCAGCAACGTTTCTTTGAAGTCGGATTTTTACTTCATATATAAAATGGAAAAGTGTACAAGTGTGATTCATTTTCGAAGGAAAAATGTCGAAACATAGTAGCGATTCAGGAAATATGGAGCCATCTCCGAAGCCAACAAAGCCAAGCAAAAAAGATTCCAGAACTCCTGGTTGACGGAGTTTAACTTTGTGAAGCGCAGCATCAAGGGGGAACATTTTATTCTGTGCACATATTGCAACCACCATATTGACATTAGTCATTCTGGAGTGTATGACATTCGTTGACATAGCAACACTACCCAGCATCGTGATACGGCAAAAATTAAATAGTTTGTTTCAACAGTCATCGACAGACAATGTAACTAGAGCTGAAGATCTTTTCTGCAATTTCGTTGCTGAGCACAATCTGCTGTTTTCAGTAGCAGATCATTTTACAGACCTATGCAGGTGATATTATTTGACATTGCTAAGTCTACCATTTTTTTGTTTGTAATTATATTAAATGCTTCAGAGAAAACTGATGGTATTTTCTTTTATTCAGATTTGAATTTCCAGTCATTTGCTATAGGCCGATTTGAAAAGATAGCTTATTCTCAATTGGATGACTTTTTTTTGGGGGGGGGGGGGGTCACGCACACTGACCCACCTTGGTCACGTGCACTGACCCCCCTTGGGACCCCAAAACACACTTTTTGAGTCTCCAAAACCCCCCAACACTGTCTGGGAATATGGCATGTATGCATAGTATAAGTACCATGTTCAAGAAATGGATAGACATAGTATAAGTACCATGTTCAAGAAATGGATAAACATAGTATAAGTACCATGTTCAAGAAATGGATAGACATAGTATAAGTACCGGATAGACATACTATAAGTATCGGATAGACATAGTATAAGTACCGGATAGACATAGTATAAGTACCGGATAGACATAGTATAAGTACCAGATAGACATAGTATAAGTACCGGATAGACATAGTATAAGTACCGGATAGACATAGTATAAGTACCAGATAGACATAGTATAAGTACCATGTTCAACAGACATAGTATAAGTACATGTTCAAAAAATGGATAGACATAGTATAAGTACCATGTTCAAGAAATGGATAGACATAGTATAAGTACCGGATAGACATAGTATAAGTATCGGATAGACATAGTATAAGTACCATGTTCAAGAAATTGATAGACATAGTATAAGTACCATGTTCAAGAAATTGATAAACATAGTATAAGTACCATGTTCAAGAAATGGATAGACATACTATAAGTACCATGTTCAAGAAATTGATAGACATAGTATAAGTACTATGTTCACGAAATGGATAGACATAGTATAAGTACCGGATAGACATAGTATAAGTACCAGATAGACATAGTATAAGTACCATGTTCAAGAAATGGATAGACATAGTATAAGTACCATGTTCAAGAAATTGATAGACATAGTATAAGTACCATGTTCAAGAAATGGATAAACATAGTATAAGTACCATGTTCAAGAAATGGATAGACATAGTATAAGTACCATGTTCAAGAAATTGATAGACATAGTATAAGTACCATATAGACATAGTATAAGTACCGGATAGACATAGTATAAGTACCAGATAGACATAGTATAAGTACCGGATAGACATAGTATAAGTACTGGATAGACATAGTATAAGTACCGGATAGACATAGTATAAGTACCATGTTCAACAGACATAGTATAAGTACATGTTCAAGAAATTGATAGACATAGTATAAGTACCAGATAGACATAGTATAAGTACCAGATAGACATAGTATAAGTACCAGATAGACATAGTATAAGTACCGGATAGACATAGTATAAGTACTGGATAGACATAGTATAAGTACCGGATAGACATAGTATAAGTACCATGTTCAATGTAATAACTGCAGATACCTGAACAGGGTTATCCTCTGAAACTTTTGAAGACATGGTGGCATATACACTGTATGCAAGAATAAACTGAGTTTATGTAATTGAAAAACAATTAAGCACTAAAATGGTCCTTAACTAACACAAATAATTTTAAAAAATCATATAATGAATTCTACAGGTATGGCAAGAGAGAATAAGCACCAATTTTTTAAAAATTTTTGTAAACTATTGATTGAATAAAGCATATTTAGCTGCAGATCATCTATTATTTATATGAAATTATTATTAGAACCACAGAATGCAAGTGATATAAGAAAATTCATGACACACTTTCCATTAATTATTTTACAATAAAATATATTAAAAATGGAATATTACTCACATAAAGAAATATATTAAAAAAATGCTGAATAAAAAGAGTAGCAATTTAGCTAATTTACACATGTTGAAGTTCATTTCTCTAGCAGTTCTAAAGTGACTGATAACAAATTTACATCTGAAGTTCATTTTTCCAGCAGTTCTAATGTGACCGATAGCAAATTTACATCTCCTTTAGTTCATTTCTCTAGTAGTTCTAAAGTGACTGATGAGTTTCAGTTAAATCTGGCCCAACAAAAAACTATCAACCTAAATAGGTTGCATAAATATTGTACAAACTTCTGGGCTAAAGCGATATTGGATAGATGATGAATGATGCATACACAGTGGAATGCAGAATCTGTGAAATTCACCATCAATAATTTAGCAAAAAGACACCTTAAAATTACATGGATTACAAATTATTATCTATTAGCTACTAACCTTTCCAATTTCATCTTTCAATTTGTATTGGTTTAACTGGGTATATCCTTCCCTATTTTCTGAGATTGACACTCTCCGTGTTTCCATAGTAGGTTGTCTGCGTAACCGTGGCGATGCAGTGGGTGAGGTATATGGTGAATTCGACAATGAACCATATATTTGCCGTGACCTATTTACTTGACTATCCTCTGAATGACTGTACATAATTCTTGGTGTACGCCTTTGTTGCAGTGGCGAGTCATGGTTAGTGTTTTCATCAGATTGAGCAATAGTACTGGAATCAGAGTTTGTGTGCACAGACTGTGAACTGTTTGATTTATTTTGACTATTTGGTATTGTGTCTATCTGTTGAGGCACATCAAGGTGACCAGTTGCATCAATTATTGTTATACTTTGTCTTCGTAAACTTGATAAGTCTCTACTACCTTCTGATTCCCCTCCAAAAATACTAAAAGTTTCTTCAATCTCACTTACAGAACTCCGTCCCGAGTCACTGGTAATATTTGAACTTTTCCTGTTTAGTGGAAACTTTGTAGGTTTTGTCTGACAATTGGCTTCTGCTTTCTTTCTGTCACCTACCACAATATTTTCATTTTCTTTATCATTTCTACCATAATATATCTTTTCTCTATTGTTAATTGCATAGTCCTTAGGCTGTTTTTCGGAAGTGTAAATCACATCTCCTTTGCCTACATGCTCTCTTTTCTGATCATCATTGGAACAAGGGGCATAATCCTTATCGCCATGGCAACTTTCACTAGATGACAATGACTTTGATTTGTGCTTCATGTCTCCTTGATCTTGCTCCAGAAAAAAATGTCTGTTTCTGTTAAAAAATAAAAAATAAATTTTGCTTAAAAGTTTAAGTGGAATGTGCAAATAAAATTGATCAAACAACAGTGACTGAGTTAACCAATCCAAATGACAGATTTGACTGAGTTAACCAATCCAAAAGACAGATTTGACTGAGTTAACCAATCCAAAAGACAGATTTGACTGAGTTAACCAATCCAAATGACAGATTTGACTGAGTTAACCAATCCAAAAGACAGATTTGACTGAGTTAACCAATCCAAAAGACAGATTTTGTGGTCATGGGAAAACAGGAAAAACATGTGAGCACTAATATATAGAATACAATATGCTGAAAAAAAACTGATGACAAGCAACATCTACAATATTATACCAATTCTGTCTTTTAAAGTTGCTATCGGCTATCAAACTGGCAAGACAAATCTAATGTCAAAGACAAAAATAATGACAGTGATGATGACATTTTTAAAAAAGCAAATAAATTTACCAGACTGATAGTTCAAGGTATATGTAATTTTTTTGCAAAAGAAACTGCTACATTATCCTAATGACAATATACCAGATAAATATGAGCAAGAACTACTATTCATACTCACTTATAAGTCAAGTCTAACTGCAAACAACACTATAAGGCAGTATAATCTATAGTTTCCCGGTACAGCATTATAATGAGGGAGTACTTATCGTGATACTTCACTATAAGGCAGTATACTATGACTTCCATAGACAGCATTATAATGAGGGAGTACTGTATCATATGCTTCATTATAAGGCAGTCTCACTACAAGGCAGTATACTATGACTTCCATAGACAGCATTATAATGAGGGAGTACTGTATCATATGCTTCATTATAAGGCAGTCTCACTACAAGGCAGTATACTATGACTTCCATAGACAGCATTATAATGAGAGAGTTCTGTATCATGTACTTCACTATAAGGCAGTCTCACTATAAGGTAGTATACTATGACTTCCATAGACAGCATTATAATGAGGGAGTACTTTATCATATGCTTCATTTTAAGGCAGTCTCACTATATAGCAGTATACTATGACTTCCATATACAGCATTATAATGAGGGAGTAATGTATCATATGCTTCATTATAAGGCAGTCACACTATAAGGCAGTATACTATGACTTCCATAGACAGCATTATAATGAGGGAGTACTTTATCATATGCTTCATTTTAAGGCACTCTCACTATATAGCAGTATACTATAACTTCCATAGACAGCATTATAATGAGGGAGTACTGTATCATATGCTTCATTATAAGGCAGTCTCACTATAAGGCAGAATACTCTATGACTTCCATAGACAGCATTATAATGAGGGAGTACTGTATCATATGCTTCATTATAAGGCAGTCTCACTATAAGGCAGAATACTCTATGACTTCCAAGGACAGCATTATAATGAGGGAGTACTGTATCATATGCTTCATTATAAGGCAGTCTCACTATAAGGCAGAATACTCTATGACTTCCAAGGACAGCATTATAATGAGGGAGTACTGTATCATATGCTTCATTATAAGGCAGTCTCACTATAAGGCAGAATACTATATGACTTCAAAGGACAGCATTATAATGAGGGAGTACTGTATCATATGCTTCATTATAAGGCAGTCTCACTATAAGGCAGAATACTCTATGACTTCCAAGGACAGCATTATAATGAGGGAGTACTAAGTACAATCTTTAATTTTCCTTAAAGTGTCTTGTTTTATCCTTGAATAAATGTTGCGGATTTCCTCAACTCTTTTTTCTAGAATAACAATGTTTCCATGTGATCAATTTTAAAACCAAATGATGAGATATCAAGAAGTTTTTTGAAATATTGAAATCTTTCTGTGTCTTTATTACATAAAAGATTAAAGATCGAAACTCAGCTTGAATTTCTACCAATTAATATTAAACAGGAGTAGTGAGAAGGAAACATTGTTTTCTCTAAGGTGATTTCCTGGATTAAAATGCAAAAGGTACACATGTTCACATTTGCAACAATGAAAATATGGCCATTAATGTAAGTTTATATGATTTAGCAACAGTGGAATAAATGTCAGTGAAATGTCATAAAATACCAGAGGTAAACTAGATAGATGTCAGTGCATAGTTATAAAATACCAGAGGTAAACTAGATAGTTGTCAGTGCATAGTCATAAAATACCAGAGGTAAATTGATGTCAATATAACATGGATGCCTGTCCACACACAAAAATATTTCTCCCTTAGCAATCCAGTTGCAGAAAATATTCAAAATATACTTTTGTAAAATCACAGTTTGCAAGGTATTTGCAAATGCTTTGCACAAGTGAGGTGCAAACAGTTGGCAAACACCCCTGTTACACAGCAAAAGAATTACAAATAGTTATTTAGTAATGCAAAGCTTTAGCAAATACCGACTTCAGCTAAACAGTTCTTTTGCAAATAGATATTTAGAAAAATACACACAGCTACATTACACAAGCAATGGTTTTACAAGCTACGGTACACAAGCAATGGTTTTACAAGCTATGTACACAAGCAATGGTTTCACAAGCTACGGTACACAAGCAATGGTTTTACAAGCTACGGTACACAAGCAATGGTTTTACAAGCTATGGTACACAAGCAATGGTTTTACAACCTACAGTACACAATGGTTTTACAAGCTACAGTACACAATAGTTTTACAAGCTATGGTACACAAGCAATAGTTTTACAAGCTATGGTACACAAGGAATGGTTTTACAACCTACAGTACACAATAGTTTTACAAGCTATGGTACACAAGCAATGGTTTTACAAGCTATGGTACACAATAGTTTTACAAGCTATGGTACACAAGCAATAGTTTTACAAGCTATGGTACACAAGGAATGGTTTTACAACCTACAGTACACAATGGTTTTACAAGCTACAGTACACAATAGTTTTACAAGCTATGGTACACAAGCAATGGTTTTACAAGCTATGGTACACAAGCAATGATTGGGATGAGACAGAGACACAGACAGACATGGGAAACATATATGCACCCTCCATAGCAGGACATAATATGTTGTGTTTGGATGGGACAAGACAGACATACATGTACATAGGTAACACTATATGTCACCTCCATAGCATGACATGACATGTTGTGATGGTATGGGATGAGAAAGACAGACAGCCATAGGTAACACTATATGCCCCCTCCATAGCAGGACATGACATGTTGTGATGGTATGGGATGGGACAAAACAGACAGACATAGGTAACACTATATGCCCCCTCCATAGCAAGACATGACATGTTGGGATGGGATGAGACAGACAGACAGCCATAGGTAACACTATGACCCCTCCATTACAGGACATGACATGTTTTGATCTGATGAGACAAGACAGACACAGACACGTGTAACACTTTATGCCCCCTCCATAGCAGGACATGACATGTTGTGATGGGATGAGACAAGACAGACAGACAGACATGGGTAACACTTTATGCCCTATCCAAAGATATGACAGAGGAATAAAAATAGCATAGAACTTATTTCAGCATGTCAGTAACTAAAAGTCATATACGAAAGTTTAACATCATTTTTAAGTTAAATAAACTTTTATGTGTGTATATGACACAATACAATACACTAAAGATTCACTTTTAATGCACTAGATAAAGGTATTGTGGGCCAAAACCAGAGTACGAAAAAAAACATGCAGTCTTGGGAGACCACAGCTTTTTACAACAGAAAGTGGTCTTTCAAAATAGGTACAGTGAAACCCCGCTATAACGCGATATTTGGGGTCCATAAAATTCGATCGCGGAAAAAGCAGGGTCGCGTTATTGCGGGGTTTACTATATTTTACTTTTTTCAGAGAACAACGTATACACGTCTAATGTATAGCATGAATAGGGTATCAACACCGTTTACTATCTGATATCGATCCGTCTTTGTTTTCCCACATGACAACCTTTTGATTGAGCCACGAGTTTGATACAGCTGTACTTGTTCAGTGCTAAGTAACAGAGAGTGGTTATTTGAACTCCCTGTGATCTTGCCGCCCAAGCTCAGTCTCTACATAAGCACCCACATATGGCAATCTTTGATCAACCACCACATTGTCTGGTGCTTGGTTGTGTATGCAGTTAAAGAAGAAACATAAGTCGGATATTGTTTGCGCAATGATTGTATACAGGATGAATTGAAGTCCAGCGCACGTGTTGGCGGCTTATGTTTTTTGATGTTTATTAAATCGTGAGAATTTTTCTTTTATCAACCACCACATTGTCTGATGCTCAGTTGTGTATCCAGTTAAAGAAGAAAAACATGTCGGCTATTGTTTGAGCAATGATTGTATACATAATGAATTGAAGACAAACACAGAGAAGACTTACTGGCTTTACTCATGGATCAGTAATAAGTAACATTTCCGAAAATGTTTATTTTGGCATAACACTTCAAGAAATTGGTGAAATTGTTAAATTTCAGAAGCCACGCCACGATCGAATTCATACGTGATCTCTTCCCCAAAATTATAATAAACTTTTTATACACTATTTCTCGTACTTAAAAAAAAAAAAAAAAAATTTTCCGTGTATGAGAAAAATACATGTACATGTATATAAAATTTCAGGAACCACGCCACAAACATATTATACGCGATCTCTTCCCCAAAATGATACTGTAATGTACACATTTTGTACACTTTTTTCTCGTACTTTGCACACAAAAAAAATGTTCATGTGCGAATGAATATATGAAATTTTGGGAGCCACGCCACGATCGCATTATAGCGGGGCGCGTTATAGCGGGGTTTCACTGTAATTACATAATGTAACAATTATTCTGTGCCTTATATCTGATCTTAAATGACAGATAGTCTCTACAAGTGAAGTCTTTAAAAGCAGGCTTTATGGTAATACTTTTTCCATTGTTTTTATATTTTATGTGCATGTTTAATGGGGGTTTTTTGTTTTGTTTTTTTTACCTTGTACATGTATTGAGGCTTTCTACTATTTGCAGTAGCATTCTTTTCAAATTTTTTTTTTTTTTTTTTTTTTTTTTAAATGACCCTGTTTGTATTTAAATTAAACTGTATATTTTATCAGAAGTGTATACAAGAATCCACAGGAAGAATGAAGCAACCAAGTCTACATGTAAACATAAATGTATCAAAGTGGTGCAGCTGGCAGAAAAATATACTGGAGGACTGGAGAATGTGGAAAGAAGTGGAGACTGAGAATCAAAATACATGTATGTGCGAAAACTACAGACACATACTAGTTGCAAATGTCTAGGTTGTTTGGGGTGACCTAATCTCAGATGTTCATGCAAATGTCTAGGTTGTTTGGGGTGACCTAGTCTCAGATGTTCATGCAAATATCTAGGTTGTTTGGGGTGACCTTGTCACAGATGTTCATGCAAATGTCTAGGTTGTTTGGGGTGACCTAGTCTCAGATGTACATGTAAATGTCTAGGTTGTTTGGGGTGACCTAGTCTTCAATGTTAATGCAAATGCCTTGGTTGTTTGGGGTGACCTAGTCTCCGATGTTAATGCAAATGTCTAGGTTTTTTGGTGTGACCTAGTCTCCGATGTTAATGCAAATGTCTAGGTTTTTTGGTGTGACCTAGTCTCAGATGTTCATGCAAATGTCTAGGTTTTTTGGTGTGACCTAGTCTCCGATGTTCATGCAAATGTCTAGGTTTTTTGGTGTGACCTAGTCTCCGATGTTCATGCAAATGTCTAGGTTTTTTGGTGTGACCTAGTCTCCGATGTTAATGCAAATGTCTAGGTTTTTTGGTGTGACCTAGTCTCAGATGTTCATGCAAATGTCTAGGTTTTTTGGTGTGACCTAGTCTCCGATGTTCATGCAAATGTCTAGGTTTTTTGGTGTGACCTAGTCTCCGATGTTAATGCAAATGTCTAGGTTTTTTGGTGTGACCTAGTCTCAGATGTTAATGCAAATGTCTAGGTTTTTTGGTGTGACCTAGTCTCCGATGTTAATGCAAATGTCTAGGTTTTTTGGTGTGACCTAGTCTCCGATACTCATGTAAATGCCAAGAGCATGTTCTTGAATGTTATCATTCGAAATCACCATAAAGCTTCTGATAATCTATCCAGGAAGTCAACTGCTAAATGTTGATGTTCTGCATGTGCCACAATCTGTGTTCGAGTCCTTCATTCCTGCATCCTGAGGTGGAATGAGATTTCAGGCAGAAAACAGTTTATTAACCAAGATCTTCTTGTTAGGGCAAGGAATTTTTCTCAGGACGTTGTTTCTATATAAAGAATGGTATTTCCCAAAGATGCTCCAAGTTTTGGTTTGTGGGTGAAATACTAATGTTTAATTCCACGACAATCAAATTAGTCTGAAATCGTTAATCGAATCATTTGCTTTAAAAAGTCCAAGACCTTCTCAGCGTGAACATCTCAGGTCAAAAAGGTTGTCTCTATTAGTCGCCTTTTACGACATGCAGGAGGATGCATCAGGTCTATTCTGCATATCTGAGTCTGCATTGGGAGAGGCATTATAATCAAGTCTAGAAATTGCTAACATCCCAGGTAAAAAAAAAACAGAATCATTTGCTTTAAGCACATGCAGAAATTAATTCTTCAATGAAAACATGAAAACTTTTTAGCAATATTGTTCTGGGGGAAAAAATGACTTTACTTTCATTCTTTAAATTATTCCTTAACAGAAAAAACCCTATATTACAAGTTAGCATTTTCTAGACTTGATTATTCAATCATATACCTCTCCCTTTGCAGATACAGCTCTCTCTCATTATAATGTGGTAGTCAAGGTCCATCACCACCGACCACGTTATGTAATGAACCGTGTTATACAGAGTACCGCGATATGGAATCAATATATATTGAGAATAGCATAATATACAAAACCATGATATAGTTGGCATTATCATTTTTTTCTTCAAATAATGGCGTTTTGAAAATGAAATGAAGATATAAGACTAAGTTTCTCCTCGTTTTCTTTCAACCCTTATTGTTATACATTGGTATGATTTTGGTCATGGGGTCCATAGCAGTACCATGTTATACCCAGAATAGCATTATAAAGATATAACAGGGAAGAGCTGTATGCAGATTATGCCTGATGAACCCTCCTGCACGTCGTAAAAGACAACTAATGGAGGCAACCTTTCTGACCTGGGATTCTCACGCTGCGAAGGTCTTGGACTTTTTAAAAGAGGTTTATATTAGAATTCTGACCTGGGATTCTCACGATGAGAAGGTCTTGGACTTTTTAAAAGAGGTTTATATTAAGAATGTGACTTGGTATTTGAAGGATTTTACCTTTTTTCCCTTTATCATTTCTTTGTATGCCTTTTTTGAGGATGTCTAAACTTACTATGCACTATATAGCTAGTAATGTGCTGATGTGCTGTTAAACCTTATACATATATTCAATCATATGCCAAACACTAATTTTTCATACACTTTGAATTAATTGATTTTTCAGATTTAAGTCAAAGTGTTCATTGTAATTTTTGGCTGAGTTTTATATGAAAGATAAAGTGCAATTTTTTTTAATAGAAAAAAATTCTGTACAAAAATTAAAGTATAACATTTTTTTCATGCTTTTAATGGGTACTTGGTGTACAAGAAATGAACAGACTGCTAAGTAAATGACATTTATATTAATGTAATATATTTATAACTCAAATGATTAATGTCATTCATGTAGTTTATTAATCAGCAATAGATGTACTTCATCAGTCAGCAATAGATGTAGTTTATTAATCAGCAATAGATGTAGTTCATCAATCAGGAATAGATGTAGTTCATCAATCAGCAATAGATGTAATTCATCAATCAGCAATAGATGTAGTTTATCAATCAGCAATAGATGTAGTTTATCAATCAGCAATAGATGTAGTTTATCAATCAGCAATAGATGTAGTTTATCAATCAGCAATAGATGTAGTTTATCAATCAGCAATAGATGTAATTCATCAGTCAGCAATAGATGTAGTTTATCAATCAGCAATAGATGTAGTTTATCAATCAGCATTAGAAGCAGTTTATCAATCAGCAATAGATGTAGTTCATCAATCAGCAATAGATGTAATTCATCAATCAGCAATAGATGTAGTTTATCAATCAGCAATAGATGTAGTTTATCAATCAGCAATAGAAGTAGTTTATCAATCAGCAATAGATGTAGTTTATCAATCAGCAATAGATGTAATTCATCAATCAGCAATAGATGTAATTCATCAGTCAACAATAGATGTAGTTTATCAATCAGCAATAGATGTAGTTTATCAATCAGCATTAGAAGTAGTTTATCAATCAGCAATAGATGTAGTTTATCAATCAGCAATAGATGTAGTTTATCAATCAGCAATAGATGTAGTTTATCAATCAGCAATAGAAGTAGTTTATCAATCAGTAATAGATGTAGTTTATCAATCAGGAATAGAAGTAGTTTATCAATCAGCAATAGATGTAGTTTATCAATCAGCAATAGATGTAGTTTATCAATCAGCAATAGATGTAGTTTATCAATCAGCAATAGAAGTAGTTTATCAATCAGCAATGGATGTAGTTTATCAATCAGCAATAGATGTAGTTTATCAATCAGCAATAGATGTAGTTTCTCAATCAGCAATAGATGTAATTCATCAGTCAGCAATAGATGTAGTTTATCAATCAGCAATAGATGTAGTTTATCAATCAGCAATAGAAGTACTTTATCAAACAGGAATAGATGTACTTCATCAGTCAGCAATAGATGTAGTTTATCAATCAGCAATAGATGTAATTCATCAGTCAGCAATAGATGTAGTTTATCAATCAGCAATAGATGTAGTTTATCAATCAGCAATAGAAGTAGTTTATCAATCAGGAATAGATGTACTTCATCAGTCAGCAATAGATGTAGTTTATCAATCAGCAATAGATGTAGTTTATCAATCAGCAATAGAAGTAGTTTATCAATCAGCAATAGATGTAGTTTATCAATCAGCAATAGATGTAATTCATCAGTCAGCAATAGATGTAGTTTATCAATCAGCAATAGAAGTAGTTTATCAATCAGCAATAGATGTACTTCATCAGTCAGCAATAGATGTAATTCATCAATCAGCAATAGATGTAATTCATCAGTCAGCAATAGATGTAGTTTATCAATCAGCAATAGATGTAGTTTATCAATCAGCAATAGAAGTAGTTTATCAATCAGGAATAGATGTACTTCATCAGTCAGCAATAGATGTAGTTTATCAATCAGCAATAGATGTAGTTTATCAATCAGGAATAGATGTACTTCATCAGTCAGCAATAGAAGTAGTTTATCAATCAGCAATAGATGTAGTTTATCAATCAGCAATAGATGTAGTTTATCAATCAGCAATAGATGTAGTTTATCAATCAGCAATAGATGTAATTCATCAATCAGCAATAGATGTAATTCATCAATCAGCAATAGATGTAGTTTATCAATCAGCAATAGATGTAGTTTATCAATCAGCAATAGAAGTAGTTTATCAATCAGCAATAGATGTAGTTTAGCAATCAGCAATAGATGTAGTTTAGCAATCAGCAATAGAAGTAGTTTATCAATCAGCAATAGATGTAATTCATCAATCAGCAATATAAGTAGTTTATCAATCAGCAATAGATGTAGTTTATCAATCAGCAATAGATGTACTTCATCAATCAGCAATAGATGTAGTTTATCAATCAGCAATAGATGTAATTCATCAATCAGCAATAGATGTAGTTTATCAATCAGCAATAGAAGTATTTATCAATCAGCAATAGAAGTAGTTTATCAATCAGCAATAGAAGTAGTTTATCAATCAGCAATAGATGTAGTTTATCAATCAGCAATAGATGTAGTTTATCAATCAGCAAATAGATGTAGTTCATCAATCAGCAATAGATGTAGTTTATCAATCAGCAATAGATGTAGTTTATCAATCAGCAATAGATGTAGTTTATCAATCAGCAATAGATGTAATTCATCAATCAGCAATAGATGTAATTCATCAATCAGCAATAGATGTAGTTTATCAATCAGTAATAGATGTAGTTTATCAATCAGTAATAGATGTAGTTTATCAATCAGCAATAGATGTAGTTTATCAATCAGTAATAGATGTAGTTTATCAATCAGCAATAGATGTAGTTTATCAATCAGTAATAGATGTAGTTTATCAATCAGTAATAGATGTAGTATATCAATCAGCAATAGATGTAGTTTATCAATCAGCAATAGATGTAATTCATCAATCAGCAATAGATGTAATTCATCAATCAGCAATAGATGTAGTTTATCAATCAGCAACAGATGTAGTTTATCAATCAGCAATAGATGTAGTTTATCAATCAGTAATAGATGTAATTCATCAATCAGCAATAGATGTAGTTTATCAATCAGTAATAGATGTAGTTTATCAATCAGTAATAGATGTAGTTTATCAATCAGCAACAGTTTATCAACATCTTTATGAACATAACATTAAGAAAGTCATAGACAAAATGACATGAAAAGTTCATTTGCACCATAATTAGCCGTAATGCAGCAGACAAGATGTATACAAGTGAAAGCCCTAGAGTATAGTTTCTGAAACGAGTTAAATCGCCTGTATAAGTTACCTGTGTACAGTATAAGCAACATTGAATCATCCTGGACACATTTTAAATTTCATTATGACCATCCTTATACAGGTTGTGCTTTACAGTTTCGTACTTTGCCATTTGGATCAACTGTGTGCTTAGATCATGCACGATTTCCACAACTACAATATGTAAACAAATTTCAGCCACAGTACATGAAAGTAGCATAGAGGTATGCCAACATTATCTCCATTGTACATGTTGCAAATACAAACAATTTCACCTTACACCTGTCACTCTGTCAGAAGTAAATAATATCTGTGGAGCACAATCACAATGATCAGTGTTTAAACTTAGCATCTGCCAGCCAGTCTGATGCCAATCATTTTCTGCTCGTGTCAACAAAAAACTTAAGTAGCTGGTCCTTATAGCCAGCTCAGAATGTTATAAGCTTATGAAAAACCAATCTGGAGGATCAGTAACTGTTCTGGAAGACCTTCAGGCCAGAGAAAAATGTTCGGAAAGGGGAATCAATGACAGTGATGTGTCACTATAGCTCTGTTCAAGACAGCCATACACATATACAGTGTAAATGATTAGGTTGACTTATACTCTAGTACAATTAAACAGACCCTGAAAAAGGTAAATTTACCAAATCTGCATTTCATTTGCATTTCATCTGCACTTCATTTGCATTTGAAATGCATTCAGAATTCATTTTATTTGCAATCTGTTTGTTATTCATTCGAGTTTGCATTTTAGATAATATGTCATTATTTTTTGTTTATGGTCTTAAAAATGCATTCTGACTTTAAATTTAACACTTACATTCATTGTTTCCATTCATTTTGCCCTATCAACCACTTGTGAAGATGTAATCACATTAATGATGATTGTTTATGTCTGTCTCAACAAGAATAGTGTCATGGTTTATTAAAGGTGAAAAACTGTCTGTTGGTGTAAAGAATCACATCTTGGAT
The DNA here is from genome assembly GCA_029931535.1 of Margaritifera margaritifera. Taxonomy (NCBI): domain Eukaryota; kingdom Metazoa; phylum Mollusca; class Bivalvia; order Unionida; family Margaritiferidae; genus Margaritifera; species Margaritifera margaritifera. The sequence goes on along the minus strand of JAQPZY010001154.1, from coordinate 934,654 downwards.
TATCAAACGAAAGGGCCTTCAACTGTGCAAATTTAGTGGCAACTTGAAAATAATAAAGTTTCAAATCCATTCATGAAATTCATTTGCATTTCATTCCATTTCCATTTATCCTTCATTGTTCTGCATTCTGCATTTTGCACTCTCAATTTTCTTTCAAATGCATTCATTCTGCATTACCTCTGCATTTTGTTTATGCACTCATTCTTCATTTAATCTGCATTCCATTTTCATTTCACTGACAAAATGACTAATTTCTGGGTCTGCATGTAGTATTACTGTATTACATTATATAATGGGATATATGCTGAAACCTGGTTTAACAAAGGAACTGTATACATTGTTATATATGAGGTCAACTTATACTGGGGTGCACTATATACATAGTAATAATATTACATTACATAATGGCATCCATTAACCATACCTGCATTATAAATGGGACTGTGTTATATTGAGACACCTTATACTGGGGTGCACTATATACATAGTAATAATATTAAATTACATAATGGCATCCATTAACCATACCTGCATTATAAATGGGAATGTGTTATATTGAGACACCTTATACTGGGGTGCATTATGTACATAGTAATACTATTACATTACATAATGGCATCCATTAACCATACCTCCATTATATGTAGGACTGTGTTATATTGAAACACCTTATACTGGGGTGCATTATGTACATAGTAATACTATTACATTACATAATGGCATCATTAACCATACCTGCATTATAAATGGGACTGTGTTATACTGAAACACCTTATAATAAGTGACCATTATACTACCATTCTTCATATAGCAGACACATGTCTAATGTGGACAAAAGAAATTCATTTTTGGTCCCAAATTCCTAGCTACTATTCTTACATTACTGTTCTTTATATAATACACTCTTGTCTTATAATGTAGATAGGGGACACAATTTTTGGTCCCAAATGTCCATGTTTACTGCATATTAAAATCACTTGCCAGTAAATATTTGTAACTAAGACAGAGGAACATGTTAACTTTTCAGGAGCAGGCTGGCATTTTTTATCAGTTCGTAGCTTGGTTGAATATGCAAGAGGTAATTCTAACAATATCTAATTTAGTACATCAAAGCAAGAACATGTCATATTCTTACAATACCATCAAACTTGCCTAAACTGGCTACTCCTGGCACCAAAAAGTTTGGTCATTTTATAGAGGTGACCTGTATAGATGGTTTTTATTGGCATTAGAAGCTCAGCTTTATAAAGACCAAACACATGGACTTGTCCCAAAGGAAGCTCCATCACATGGGTTTCACAATGTGGCTTTCATTTTTCAAACAAATTATTAGCTATTTTTGAGACAAACAACAGACCTAGAACCGAGGCAAGGTATATGTAATCTGACAATAACATACCAGGTGGATTTGTTGAATGAGTCATTCATGCTACATATTTTGTAAACAACACTGCTCCAATATTTTTTTCATTAACATAAGAAATAAAGGTATCCTTTTATTGGCAAAAGATATTAGGGTGCATTAGTGTAATTTATTTAGAAATTTAAGCAAAATATTTGGAAAAATGAGAGGTCCAAGATGAATTTTTGAATTTGCATAGAAAATGTGCACCATGGTATTTTTTAAACTACAAACTTGTCTGAGTTGAGTTTTACAATGAGCTAATCAAACAAGGCATTACAAATCAAACAAGGCATTATAAAAGTAAAGTGTCTTGCAATTGGTTGATCATAAATCACAAGCTCAAACTCAAGCCCATTGGTTTAATGATCTTTAAACCAGATCTGCTGTCACATAATGCACCAGCAGATCTATGTATGATTCCAAGTGAACAACACAGACCTTGATTTGCTGTCACATAATGCACCAGCAGATCTATGTATGATTCCAAGTAAACAACACAGGCCTTGATTTGCTGTCACATAATGCACCAGCAGATCTATGTATGATTCCAAGTGAACAACACAGGCCTTGATTTGCTGGTGAATTATGCAGTTGGCATTAAATAAATGATAAAGGTAAATATGGTAATCAGACCTTGACCCAAAGTCTCCTAAGTCAAGCTCAGATTATTTTGTAAACAAGACAGCTAAAAGAAAAACAGGCCTTTCCTGGCTGATGGCATTTTATCAGGCGATGCCAATACCATTATTATTTTATAGTCAGTGCTCTAACATGGCTATCCATCAATACAATTCATTGATGATATGTGCATTTTAACTTTAGTTCATGACTAACGCTATATCATAACTGATTATTTCCTGATATGAATACCATAAATAGGTATACAGTAGCTTTATGAAAAACATGTTCTTGTCATTATAGAACAACTTAATGCATCTAGATGGACAAGGCATTAAAGCTTACCTGAATTCAGCAGATAAAGTGGTTCCTTTATATTATGTTGACAACTGTATCCATAAAAGTGACCTCACATTATAGTGAAGGATGTTCTTATAGTGAGATATGTTCTTATATTGAGAGTATTCTTAAACTGAGGGATGTTCTTATAATGAGGGATGTCCTTTTGATTAGGATGTTCATATAATGGGTGTTTTTATACTGAAGTATGTTCTTATATTGAGGTATGTTCGTATATTGAGGTATGTTATTATACTGCTGGATATTATTATATTGAACTATGTTCTTATATTGAGGTATGTTAATATACTGCTGGGTATTATTATATTGAGGTATGTTCTTATATTGAGGTATGTTCTTATACTGAGGTATGTTATTATACTACTGGATATTATTATATTGAACTATGTTCTTATATTGAGGTATGTTCTTATATTGAGGTATGTTAATATACTGCTGGGTATTATTATATTGAAGTATGTTCTTATATTGAGGTATTTTCTTATACTGAAGTATGTTCTTATATTGTAGTATGTTATTATATTGAGGTATGTTCTTATACTGAGGTATGTTCTTATACTGAGGTATGTTCTTATATTGAGGTTTGTTCTTATACTGAGGTATGTTCTTATATTGAAGTATGTTCTTATATTGAGGTATTTTCTTATACTGAAGTATGTTCTTATATTGAAGTATGTTCTTGTATTGAGGCATGTTCTTATATTGAAGTATGTTCTTATATTGAGGTATGTTCTTATATTGAAGTATGTTCTTGTATTGAGATGTTCTTATACTGCTGGGTATTATTATACTGATGTATGTTCTTATATTGAAGTATGTTCTTATATTGAGGTATGTTCTTATATTGAGGTATGTTCTTATATTGAAGTATGTTCTTGTATTGAGATATGTTCTTATATTGAAGTATGTTCTTGTATTGAGGTATTTTCTTATACTGAAGTATGTTCTTATATTGAGGTATGTTCTTATATTGAGGTATGTTCTTATATTGAGGTATGTTCTTATATTGAGGTATGTTCTTATATTGAAGTATGTTCTTATATTGAGGTATGTTCTTATATTGAAGTATGTTCTTATATTGAGGTATTTTCTTATACTGAAGTATGTTCTTATACTGATGTATGTTCTTATATTGAAGTATGTTCTTATATTGAGGTATGTTCTTATATTGAGGTATGTTCTTATATTGAAGTATGTTCTTGTATTGAGATGTTCTTATACTGCTGGGTATTATTATACTGATGTATGTTCTTATAATTAAGGATGTTCCTATATTGAGGGATCATCTTACACATAGGGATGTTCTTATACTGAAGGATGTTTTATCCTGTCTCAGGGATATTCCAAAGGCTGTCAGAATACTAAACAAGTCAATGTTGATGCAATTGCATCAATTTACTAGAAAGAGTGTTGTCCAAGGGATATTTTTTTTAAGATAGAAAGTTCCAAAATAAAAGTTTTTCAGCAAATATTGGAAAGTGATGGAAATTAGATTACCAATGCAGAACAATTAAAACAGAAAATCAATAAATACAAATTTATGTAGAATATAAGTCTATTTATTTTAATATTTGGTCACAAAACAAGTCACAATGTAAAAAAAAAATTATTTGGAGAGTTATACAATATATACCTGAGAAAAAATATTTAATATGTGGAATAACATACACAAGAATATTTTTATATTTTATAGATGATGAGTGCCATCATAAAACAAGACATTCAAGAGTGTAAGGATGAACATCAGGTAATCGTACTTCTAAATGCCACTGTTTACTCTGATGACATTTTGAACAAAGTTTAATAAAATAATGAAAGCAGTAACTGCATTTAACACAGCCTTGATGAAGATTTGCCACATTTAACACAGCCTTAATGAAGATTTGCCACATTTAACACAGCCTTGATGAATATTTACCACATTTAACACAGTCTTGATGAAGATTTACCACATTTAACACAGCCAGCCTTGATGAAGATTTGCCACATTTAACACAGCCTTGATGAAGATTTGCCACATACATTCTCACCATTATTATAATTTGTCGATTTAACCTTTGTAAAACAAAACCGTGCATAAATCTGAACTACTTGCTTACAGCTTGTAACATCCCCAATTTTTACTCTGGTCCATGACTCATTTTACAAATCAAAAGAATGTCAGTGGATAAGTCTCTCTTTCTGATATATATTGTCCTGCATGGAGAGGATGACCGAAAGCAATAGAAAGTTAGTCTTATACTACATTTAAGCTTAAAAAGAGAACTGAACAGAACAGATCTTTCAATATGTGCTTATAAATAGTAGAGATATACTGCAAGACTGGTTTTCCAACATCAACCGACTGAAACAATTATCACTGGTTCAAGTATTAACCATATTCAAATAAAATCTCACTATGAACTGGTTCCCTATTTGCCATGTCTATAAAATATCTGAACTGCATTCAGGCTATAAATAGGGCAATAAAACCAAAAACTAAACTAAGGAAGAGTCTTCGTTATCTGTAATGTAAATTTTGGTTATAATTATCAATTAAATTCCCAGCAAACTTCTAACGCTACATTTCTCAAAAATAAATAAACACAACTGCATACATTTGATCTGCTCAACAGTATTTTGTACATACCCTGTAATGCAAACTACTACAACAACAAAACCTCCCCCTCTCCATTGGTCTTCCTCTATCACAAACTGATTCACCAGCTTCTGCCAACGAATAATAAAAACGCAAAACTAGGCTATAAAATGACTTGAAACCAGATTATAACTGATTTTCATTTGTCAATAACTAAAAATAAGCAAATTAAATTAAATAACAAATCCAATTAACCGAATAGGTTTCATGATCATATCCATGTTACAAGAGGGGCAGCAATAATGCTAAGGGAATTTATGGTGATGGAACACTATACATACCATAAAAAGTCGAGCACTGTGTTCTGCAAATGCGAAATAATTAAGATGCAAGAAATCATCTAGCTTCATTATAATTATGAATTTATCATCCTGAGAATTAAGATTATAACTACCAAAATGCAACTGCCAGAAAAGAAAATGATTAATCAAAATTTTGTTGCAGTTCCAACCTTACAATATGTGTTAAATTAAAATATAAAAAGATAGACTGGGAACAGTGATTGACTTTCTTCTTAAATGTTTTGCATGCTGATGCAAAGAATATAATGTAGAGATACAAAGAACAATACCATCCATGGAGCAAAATGAAAATGAAGTTGATACATGCAGCTGTGAGTGTCTATGTATTAGGTATATGTTAGGGTTTAATGGCACATCAGCACAATAATGGCTATATGGTGCTGATTAAAGATAAAGTTCTAAAAATGTAAATATAAAGAACTGTGCAAAAACTTTAGGAAGATTAACAGAGATGGAATAGAATGAAAACATTTTACGTAAACACCGATATATGACAAGTGACTCTGTTTGTAAACACCAATATATGACAAGTGACTCCCTTTGTAAACACCGATATATGACAAGTGACTCCCTTTGTAAACACCGATATATGACAAGTGACTCCCTTTGTAAACACCGATAGATGACAAGTGACTCCCTTTGTAAACACCGATATATGACAAGTGACTCCCTTTGTAAACACGACATATGACAAGTGACTCCCTTTGTAAACACCGATATATGAAAAGTGACTCCCTTTGTAAACACCGATATATGACAAGTGACTCCCTTTGTAAACACTGATAGATGACAAGTGACTCCCTTTGTAAACACCGATATATGACAAGTGACTCACTTTGTAAATACCGATATATGACAAGTGACTCCCTTTCTGATTAGCCTGTCTTTTGTTTAGCTTGAAAGTAAAAACTTTAAGATTGACCTTAAGTTAGGGTGTGGACAAATGGATGGATGAATGGACAGGTGGACATATGGACATCAAAGTGATTGCTCTGTCAAGCTTCCGCTAAGGTATGCTTGACAAAAATTGGTCACTGTGACCTATATTTGTTAACAGCATGTAGTATTCCTCTAGCTGAATGACCAAGAACCCAGTTTCATGACATATATGTATGAAACACTTGCAGAGAAAGGCTAACATTTCAAAACTTATTATTAAGACCAATAACCTACAGGAACAACTAAACCTCAACAATACTTTGTTGGCAAGATAAAAATAAAGACTAACCTACAGGACCAACTAAACCTCAACTATGCTTTGTTGGCAAGATAAAAATGAAGACCTACAACCAACAGGAACAACTAAACCTCAACTATGCTTTGTTGGCAAGATAAAAATGAAGACCTACAACCAACAGGAACTAAACCTCAACAATACTTTGTTGGCAAGATAAAAATGAAGACCTACAACCAACAGGAACAACTAAACCTCAACAATACTTTGTTGGCAAGATAAAAAAAAAGACTAACCTACAGGACCAACTAAACCTCAACTATGCTTTGTTGGCAAGATAAAAATAAAGAATAAATACATGTCATGAAAAAAGAAGAAAATTTAACCATTGTAACTAACTTTCCAATACAAATACAGATATTAGCAAGGAAAGTCAAATATCTTGCACTATGCGTTGCACGGACAAAACACACAAGGAATCTGAGAATAAGTAGCAGCTCATTAGTAATTCATACTCTACTAACTTTCAAAGTCAGCTCATTAGTAATTCATACTCGACTAACTTTCAAAGTCAGCTCATTAGTAATTCATACTCGACTAACTTTCAAAGTCAGCTCATTAGTAATTCATACTCTACTAACTTTCAAAGTCAGCTCATTAGTAATTCATACTCGACTAACTTTCAAAGTCAGCTCATTAGTAATTCATACTCTACTAACTTTCAAAGTCAGCTCATTAGTAATTCATACTCTACTAACTTTCAAAGTCAGCTCATTAGTAATTCATACTCTACTAACTTTCAAAGTCAGCTCATTAGTAATTCATACTCTACTAACTTTCAAAGTCAGCTTATTAGTAATTCATACTCTACTAACTTTCAAAGTCAGCTCATTAGTAATTCATACTCTACTAACTTTCAAAGTCAGCTTATTTTTTGAGGTAGGTTTACTTTTGGGTAGACATTGATTGTGACATGGGGTCATAGAAATGCAGGTATAATGAATGTAACATCCATGATAATAATGACCGAATATGATAATCTTATTTAAATTAATCTTGATATTCATTTCCCATCAATTCTTCACAGGTGGCATCTCTGAAAGCCAAAACTTTTTGTTACAATAATTGTTTTGGATCTCTCTCTCTCTCTCTCTCTCTCTCTCTCTCTCTCTCTCTCTCTCTCTCTCTCTCTCTCTCTCTCTCTCATAAAACTTCAATAACTCAAACATCAATCCCTCTATTACCTAGTACTTAGCAGAACACATTTCTCATATCTCCAACCTCAAAAACTCAAAACTACTGAAAATTTGAATCAAATTTTTTAAATCACAAATCAGGAGGTTCTACTCTTGATTAATAATTGTTTTAACTGAAACTTATAAATGGGTATGGACCTCATACTGTACTTTTATACTTCTGATGTACATTGCATAAATGGGTATGGACATCATACTGTACTTTTATACTTCTGATGTACACTGAAACTCATAAATGGGTATGGACCTCATACTGTACTTTTATACTTCTGATGTACATTGAAACTCATAAATGGGTATGGACCTCATACTGTACTTTTATACTTCTGATGTACATTGAAACTCATAAATGGGTATGGACCTCATACTGTACTTGTATACTTCTGATGTACATTGAAACTCATAAATGGGTATGGACCTCATACTGTACTTGTATACTTCTGATGTACATTGAAACTCATAAATGGGTATGGACCTCATACTGTACTTGTATACTTCTGATGTACATTGAAACTCATAAATGGGTATGGACCTCATACTGTACTTTTATACTTCTGATGTACATTGAAACTCATAAATGGGTATGGACCTCATACTGTACTTGTATACTTCTGATGTACATTGAAACTCATAAATGGGTATGGACCTCATACTGTACTTTTATACTTCTGATGTACATTGAAACTCATAAATGGGTATGGACCTCATACTGTACTTTTATACTTCTGATGTACATTGCAACAGGTGAGAAATTGCTGTGGGGACTAATTATATGTACCATGTAATCTAACTAGTTCCCTGCCTCAAACAAGTTTGGAAGTAGACAATTTGATTTCATGGGTGAAGGGGGATCCCAACAAACAGTTAGTCATTTTGAAAATGACAAGGAAAAGAAAAAGTGAATTCCCTTTTCAACTTATAATATATGTTGACAGCTAATACACAGTCAAAACAGGGTGTAGCAAGTCTGATTACAACAGCAAACCACTCCAGCCATACATTTTAAATGGTTCTGCTCCAAAGTCATTGTCCAGCAGCACTATATGCGGCCTAATAGAACTGTATAATGTCATCTGGCACAGTGATATGCAGCTGGCTGCATTTCTAAGCATATTTTAAGAAATATAAAAAGGACTGTGTGAGATTTTAAACATATTGGTTATTCCATAGCTACATAATGACTTCAAAACTTGAAGAAAAGACAAAACACAAATATATATAAATAGGCTATTGATGAAAGTAAGAGTACCAAGACATTGTGGAAGCATTTAAAAGAGCTGAACTCAGTTGTTTTCACCCTATACTTAAGCAAAATGATGACATAGCAACATCTGGATAAGATATTGTTGAAATGTTCAATAATTTCTTCACAAGCATCTTCAGTAACTGTATTCAGAACCAGACTAACATCCCAATCAAGCCAGATGCCTTTATAGGAACTAAAATTCCTGATAATAAATATTTTTCAATAGCTAATGTTAGTGAAGCTGAGGTTTTTGATATGCTCAATAAGTTGAGTATTAATAAATCCTCTGGACTGAACGGTATTGGTCAACGAATTCTTAAAATTGCTGCACCAATAATAACAAAGTCATTAATGCATATTATAAACTTAAGTATAATGAGTGGTAACTTTCCAGATACCTTGAAATGTGCAAAGGTTACACCTACACAGTACAGCTCACATGATTTTTCTGAACCCCACGCATCGCGGTTGGGGTGGAGAGTGAGTGGAGATGATTAAGAAAACCCCTCCACCATCACTCCACGCGTCGTGATGGAGTTGTCGCGGAGAATAACCCTGCACACCACGCTTTCTCGCTGAGTCGCATCCGATCACCACCGCGGAGCGGACGTGGTCTCGATAATATGGGCGTGGTTTACTGTTTATCACCCATGCAAGCAGAGGTTGAGAGAGAGAGACTGGAGGGGGGGGGGGCACCGATTTATCTACATCGTTATCCCTCTGGGGAGCAATTTGCTAACTTTTTGATACTGAAAAAAACGTAGTAATTCAGTTAATTATAAATATTTCCTTGTTCTAATGAAGATAATATATGATACATAGTGCCAAATCATATTTTAGATGATGATAACGTAATGACAATGCCTCGCAAACTGTATTAATACTACATTTTTGCGCAATGAATCTACTGTGTTATCGGAATCTAAACATGCATTCATATCCTTATTTCTTTTTCAGTAAACGCAATACAAAATTTTGATGATCATATGAAAGTCAGTGATATTGCACTACCTGCAATGAAAAGAACGATAAACATCGAACAAATTAATAACAAAGCTGCAGTCATACCTGACTGAAGTGAAACAAAATCGCTCAAGTTCCGATGGTTACTCCATGCATGAGTACTCATTCACATATTGTACGATTTTTTCTGACATACAATCACTTAAATAAAGCATTATTAAGATTTCACATCGTTATTTTATTTTACACTGTACTAATTTGCATTAATTACCAAAGAAGCGGTTTTTTAAAAATCACAAATGGCCGCAAAAGGTCATCCTAGATACATGTAGTTGACACGTGCAAGTAACCTAGCACAAGAGAAGCCATCAGCACTGCTGATATTGACGTGTTAATTTCATGCGCTAACTGTAACCTAAAAGTACAACAGCAGCGCTTCTGCGGGTTTGTTTTCTTTGCCATTGATCTGACAAACTTGCGCATCAGATGAAATTAACGTTTAACTTTTTCTTCTCTGTTAAAAACACACTGTTCCCAAGCTGAAACTTACATCATCCTTTGATGCAAACCCTTGTTAATATTTTACAACAGTGTTCACAATGGTCACTGCCTTGATTTCTGTAGAACATCCGCTGAAGTCAAGTCTTTATTAGGGAGAGACAATTGAATTTTCCAGGGGGGGGGGGGGTAAATGCATGAAAACAATTGTCTTTCTCTGATTTTTGTAGGAGACGTTAATCCGTTCCATGTTTCACTTAAAATAAATAAATATTGTGATGAAAGAAAAAAAATATCCCGGTCGAAAAAAACAAAACAACATATATTAAATGGTCAGTCCCTTACAGTACACATGGAGTCACAATATTCAGCCTCGTGACTCTGCTATTACTGCTTAAAGACCAAGCACGCGGTTTGCATTTCAGTATAAATTCAGTGTTTTAGGTTTCTTGTTGTGGGGGGGGGGGTAAGCCGAAGCGGATGTCAGTTTGGATTTGAATTGTCCATATCTCAGAGAATTACTTTCCTTTGGAACAAAATGATAAATTTATTCTGCTTGAGAAGCTCAGCAATGTGTGCTTCTCGTCAAGTCAGTGCATAAGTTTGTTCATATTTCTTTGAAATAAATTAAAATCATAAACTTATTGCAAAAGAAGTCGATCAACCTTTTATAAACAGTAATGTGTACTGAATATACAAGCCTTTTGAAATAATTTTATAAGTTACTAACAGATTATAATAGAATTTAGCATCTATAATACTAAAGAAATGTTAAAATAAATAGTAATTACTGTTGTCTTTTGTATGATGCAGCTTGTTATAGTTTTCTTAAGAGGGCCTTAAGGGGGAATAGTCCTTGACTAAATGAGTCACCCACTATAAATAAAGTATTATTATTATTATTATTATTATTATTATATATGTTAACTTTCCGAGGTAAGATGATGGGGGGGGGGTGATATGTCAATCAGGAAGAAAAAGATCAAAATAGTTGTACATTAATGTCATAGTCTCAATGTTGTCAGCACTTAAGGGATTAGATCAAAATGTATCTATTTGATGTAAACAATCCATAAAGTGGTGCAGTTGTAACAGTATTTTCCTAAGACTGATATCTGCAAATTCTGTACACAGATACATCTGAGCAGGCAAGGCAGTTGCCGATACAGTCTGGGCATGCTTAATACACACACACCCAGATCTGTTGTTGCATAATGTCCCAACAGATCAGGGCCCATTAATCTAAAAAAAAAATAATTATGTATTTTGGTTATGATTTAAAGTGAACATTAAAGTGGAATATAAGATGGCAGATATGGTCTTTGATGTTCACAGTTGGGTTCATAAAATACACTAGTTCCTCACTATAAAGTACCTCAATATAGCTTGGTCCCTTATATATCACAGTCCCTTATATATCACAGTCTCAATATAGCATGGTCCCTTATATATCACAGTCCCGCATATAATACAATCCCTCATATAACCTGATTTCCTCATACAGCAAGGTTCCCAATATAACACAGTTCCTTATATAATGTTACCCTGGATGGCCAAGTGGTCTAAGGCACTCGCCTTTTCAGATCACTCACATCTCACCTCTGTCCATGTGGGTTCGAGTCTTGGCTCGACCAATGTGTGTACATGAGAAAGCTTGCCAGTAGCTTCCCATTGATCAGTGGTTCTTCCTGGGTTCTTCCTCCATCAAATATACTGACTGCCATGTATAGCCTGCCATGTATAGCCTATCATGTGCTGAAAAATGGTGTTAAACCCCACAAAACCAAACCAAACCCTGATATATAACACACTCCTTCTTATAGCACAGTCCTTCATATAGCATGTTCCCTCATATGGCACAGACAATCACACAACACAATCCCTCATATATCATGGTCCCCTCGTATGACACAATCCCTCATATAACACAGTCCTTCATATTGCATGGTCCTACATAAAACACTGTAATGGTCATGGATACCATTTTTGAAATTAATGTCATTTTGATATTAAAACTACATCAGTATGAAGCAATCTCACTTATAACAATCTCACTTATAAATGGACTCCCCATAAAAGTGTTATAGTGAGCTACTACTGCATGTTGGTCAAAGTCCTACTTTCATAAGGCTTCTCAACTTGCAGGGTTTTTCCTTTATTTTTTCCAAAGGTAGATAATTCCTTGAAATAGTTGGTTAATTTTAATTCATAAATAATGATCCCTATTAAAGTGGTCTCCCTTTCATGAGATGCCAGCCCACCCATCCACCCTACCTTGCTGAAGGAAAATCTAGCCCAACATCAAAATAGTACATGTAATATATTTCTAGCATGTTCTCCCCCTCCGGAAACGTCACCCCTTTTATAACATCACCTTTCCGCACAAGAGGGGAACCATTGTAATAAAAGAAAATAAATTAAAAAGTTCGTAACTAGAATAAAAGGGTGAAGCATGTAAGCAGGCAGCTTGGCTGCCGATTGGCTGTTAAAGTAAACCCTGATCTTAGTACTGTACTCGAAAAGAAATTTCCCTCTGATGATTTAGCATTTAAAACTTTAAAAATCTGCATCACACAAAAGAATATGTAAGTGTGACCTAATTGTTTCAAAGACAGAGAGAATTTAAATAATTTTGAATGATCTGACCAAGATGTTACACAAGTGCACATCTCAAAACAAATTATGGCAGAAGTTTATTAATTTATCTTTCTTGAGTTCTGTGGCAAGCAAAACTTTAAAAAATGTTAAATAAGTTTATAAATTTAATATTTCATTCATTAATCTTATTTCCTCTACCAGGAGATTTATAACAAAAGAAATAAACAGGAATACAATGAAAATATGACATTACAAGGTGGTGGCAGTAAAATTATAATTTGTACATGTGTATCACCACCATGCCCACACAGAAAGATAAATCTGTACAACAATGTATACATAATCATGATCCTGTTGGGGTTATACCAGGCTTCAGCATTATTACGTAATGAGTAACCATTCCTGCCCTATGATGACCCCCTCCAATCTCTCCACCCTCCAAGTATTATATGGCCATCCCTCATCATGTCAGTGACTTTGCTTACCATATTTACCCAATAATAATCCCATGCTTGATGATAAAACCCACCCCATATTTACAAAATGTTGGCAAAATATTTCACAAGGATATAGCAATTATCTGTTGATACCCGTACAGAAAAATCTCACCAATTCACATGAGCTTCTCATAAGCTGTACATGAGAACCTTGTTAGAAACGTATGCAAATTGGGTAGATTTTGCAAGCTCGTGTGTGCAGTTTGTTAGATCTTGTGAGCCATTGAAAAACTAACCAATTTTCTCATGTGCAGATTTTGCTCACGTGAGAATTTGAATGTTCTCATGAGAAAGTATAACTTAGAAAATATTCTTTCCCCTTACATCTGACTATGTTTGAAAATAAGCCTGAGTTCTAAATTCTCACGTGAAAAATTTGGACTTCGATTCTGATCAGACACATTTTAGATTTGTTCTAAGTTGGTTTTTCTCATGTGAGTTAGAGACCCATCCCATTCTGCCAGCATTCTATAAAGAATTATGCTTCAAGAATTTTCCTTTCAAAAACCAAATCAAATAATAAAATAAAATCACATCAGATTAAATGTGGTTTTTCGCGACTGAGAGCTAGGTAATCCGTTAGGTGGCGCTCTACAGATAATACATGCTTCTGAGAGAGTGACAGGTGTAAGATGAAGTATTTTGCATTTGCAACATGCACAATGGAGAGAATGTTGGCATACCTCTATGTTACTTTCATGTACTGTGGCTGAAATTTCTTTACATATTGTACTTGTGGACACTGGACATGATCTAAGCACACGGCAGACAAAATGGCCGCTCTAAAGTACTCGAAAAATCAGCCTGATTTAGTCAAAAGTGCACTATTTTCAGGAGTTATTAAAATAGGGAAACGAATTTTTCCAGAGCAGACAATACCAGCCTCTGAAAGTACTATGAATAAATTACAAAATATCTAAAAAGTAAAAAAAGTTATCGGCTCTTTTTTTTTATATTTACCTTTGAAGTCCAGGAAGTGAAAATGACTAAGCGGAGCTAGCAGTTTTTTGAGAGGTGCACATCTTAAGTAAGACCAAGCTGTGTACTCTATAACCGAAATTTCACCCATCAATCACACACCAAAATAAAGGGAATTCAAAGTTCTTTTTAACAATGCCTAAGATATACAAGGTCTTTTTTTAAATAGCCAGAACAGCCAGTGAGGAAACCCTGGGTAATTCTTTTTCTTTAAATTTCTAACCCTAAGCAAAAGATCGAAACTGGAGAGCGCCACCTTATCGATACAATGACGCGGGTTATTTCCCTCGTTTACAGTCAGGAGACTGGTTTACTGACCGCAAAATATACGCATAACGTTTTGAAGGTACTACAACACACAACTACCATGGTAGCCTCGCTTTCAAATAGGCGCCGTTTAATTTTAAAAAGAATTGAAGCTGGAACTGTCACGATTTAGCTCGTTACTTCGGAAATTTCATTGCAAGCCCAATACATGTGCAGCAACTGACCATAGAAACCAGGAGATAATTTAAAATCATGGAATTATCATGTTGGTGAGTAAAATCAAGATGCACTGTTGTCAGTTATTGACAATAGGGTGACGAGATTAGAATCCTCGAAGTACTATGGTTCGTGCCCTCAACGTTAATTTTAACGTTTATATTATAATATTGGGAGAAACTATTGAAATCGCCATAGAAAGTGTTCAGCTATATCTGCTTCATTTATTCATCGTTATAAAGTCTCCAAATTCTTTGCGAGCTACCGTTTTTCCGAGCGTGTCTAAATTTGTCTATTGCCGGAATGATATCTATGGTTCGTGCCCCTGAAATAAAGGCCACGTGACGTAAGATTGGAATGTGATAATTAGGTCAATGTTTACTTACGAAATCGATCGTGTATGATGTCCCCATATTATTAATATTTGCATATGCAATACAAATCATTTCTTTCAAACGCATATCGACTGCAATAAAACACTTATAAATAATGATGGCAAAAATATAAAAGAAAAAAAAAAAAAAAAACATGATGCATTTTTAAATTTTTTTTCTTCTTCAAGAAAATTATCATATTTAAAGATACTGTAAAGTTTTACAAGATTTTTTTTCATGCTATTTCATAGCAAAGATTTTGTTTTCCCTAAGGCCCAAAAATAAAATAAAAATATGTTTCCGGTCGGCCGACCGTCCCTGTTTCTCATTGCCGACCCTAGCACTTTTTCCCCACCCCCACACAATTTTTTTTTTAAAATATATTTTTTAACTTTTTTTTTTATTAAAAAAAAATCACATTTGTGCATCTAATTGAGTCGGTTTTCATGCCCAGTACTTTGAAGTGCTTGAAATATTTTTGCTTTATATGTAATTAAAAAAAAAAAAAAATACTGCCTACCCTAATTTTAAAACCAGTGCAATAGGAAACACACATATTTTTGGGGGGGGGCCTTATATTAAAATATTTTAATGAAAAATTTCATACTATATAGTTTTTCATTGGATTTATTTTTTCTAACATGTTATAAGAAGTGCATGTTATAATGACCAAATTTTTACATTGCCTTTGTGGTCTAAAAAATCTCTGTCTTGGGTTTCCCGCTAATCAAAAGGTAAAGAAAACCAACATATGAACAGCGGCCCTGGCTTGAATGGCTAACACTCACACCAGAGCCACAAAGTGTATGTCATGAGTCAAATTTGCCATTTTCATTGTGTTTTTTCAATTTGATTTGTATTAAGTATTCAAATATGTCTTAATCAGCACTTACTGTTACTGTCAACGAATGCTAGTGACCCAGTTGATTATGTCAGGATCTCAAAACAAGCGTGTGAGGTCACGAGAAACATGGCGCACGAATCAAGGATAAGCATGAAGTTCGGATGGTTGACGATAAATTACATACAAGCTTGTTAATCTCATTTATTTTTTTGTTAGGGACTGTTTTTCTTCAAGCATATCAAATTCTACAATTGTCTTCATGCAGTGAAGTTTGAACTTTAACTGAGGCAAGTTCAGAAGTCGTATACATGTAGGTATGCTTCTAATTTTTATACTTTTAATTTTTCAAAGAATATCGCAGTGGATCTATTTCAAAGGTTTTAAGGTGTAAAGTGAGTTTATTTCATATTGCTTTTTTTGTGTTTAAAGACGTAAAGTACCAAACGTTTGACAGATATGATGTTGCAGCTTTCAAACTAAATGGTCATGAATAACACTTACAGATGTTTCTGAGACTAGTGAAGTGATTTTAGAATGTTGAATTTTTAAAAAAGTGCCATTGCCAAACAGGTATATAGTCACATTTGTTGTTCAGGTTACATAGTACATGTTGCTGCATGTATAATCTATTTCAGTGTACCTGAATCGTACATGAAGCTGGGAAGGATTTAGGATTTTATTCTGAGAGGATTTGTTTAGAAGAGGTGGTTCAGTGTAATTCAAATGGCTAACATTCTTGTTTTTCACCTAATAGTGTACGATTTTAACAGATGGGGAGAGGGAACCTTTAACCATCTGACAACATCCCCCTCCCCAAAATGGATTTCTATATGGAAGTGAAGTAAAAAGTGCCTAAACCCATACAGAACAAAAGTGAAGATTTCCCACATATTCAAGAAAGCGGCTGTGAGAGGTGCCTTTGACTGAAGAACTTGCCTTTCTGTGTACCACATATTTGAGAAAGCGGCTGTGAGAGATTCCTTAGACTGAAGAGCTTGCCTTTCTGTGCATCAGCCTGAATTTTCTGGAATCTTTCTTTAATAATAAATTGGATTTGATCTAGATCATACATCCACTGTCTCCTTAATTTGCTCCGCGTGCAACAATTTTGCAAAGAATGCAGTATGCTTAATTTAAAAAGACATTGTAACAGCTAATGAAATATATTTTGTGTTCAGAGTGTTTTACAAAAGAAATTGGACAGAATATCAGTACATCATGGTACTCTATTGAGAGGTTTCATTTTAACAAACTTTTAAATATTATGATAGAAACTACTGATATATTGCACAAGCTTGTACAAAATAATGTTTAACTTTGATAAATACAGTTTTAAGCAATTATGATAAATATTGTTTCAAACAATTATGAATTTGTATTCATTCCTTCCCATGTCATTTCCTTTGATTTATTCAGATTTTAGGGGTCCCTAGTGAAACTGTATGATTAACAGCAAACAAGCTGGAGTATGTGTAATGAGTTCTAGAAAGTTTGCATATGTAAAACAAGATACATGGCTCAAAATTAGGATTTTTTTTCACTAACCCACAGGATCACCAAAATAATATTTTCATTGATCCTGTCTAAATTTCACTGATCTGGCTAAAACCAAACAGAAGCCAGTTCAGTTTCTAATTCAACATTTATTATTCATTAACATCAACTCAAAACAATAACTGTATTTCACCAACAACACAGTCTCTCCTGTGTCACACTTTATCCATTAGTGTCCATTTTCCCAGCATTTCTGGTACTTTCTTAGTCTCTTATGTTCATCATATATATGATTACGTTCCCTTGTCATCTAATTTTTGCCATTTCGGTGGCAGCTGCACACCTTGCAAATGCTTCTACATGTTTACAATTGTCAGTGCATAATGCACTGAATGTTTATCAACAATAATATAAATATTAAAACATTGTTTGGTATAATTTTGGATTATTCATTGAGTCGATAAAAGCAACCTTTTCTGATTGGTCAATGCTAGCCTGAGACCGTATACCTTTTGTTATCATCAGTAATGAAATCAGTGATTGGATGTAGTACACCTAGCTGGTTTCATGTGCGTGAAGACCATTGCTTTCACAATAATCACACTAATTTGCTTGACGAGTGAACAAGCGTTTTACACCTGCCCATTTGTGCTGCAATCATTTATTGTTACAGAATGCATGCGATATAATAATTACAATAATTGAAAATCATTTTTATCACATATTTATATGAGTTGTCTTTTTTCTCAGGTGAGAAACCTCACAAAAACATGCATAATTGAACTTGAATATGCTCATCTTCTAGATTTTAATATCACTTTGAAAATCTCTTTATTGCTGCTAAATAAGTTTTATTATAGGAACTTGGTTCTTTTTCATTCTTGCCAGAAATATTTATCAAATGCAAATCAAATCCTAGTCATTTTTTTTTTCCTATTGCTCACGTGAGCAAGCTCTTGCTTACATTAACCATTCCTGCTCATGTGATTTTCACATGAGCAGACTTGCTCATGTGAGGAAATGCTTGCTCACGTGAGCAAAATCTTGCTCATGTGATTTTCCGATTTTGTTAGATTCTATTGCTCATGTGAGTTCTACCTAATTTGCATGTTAAAATGCACATGAGACTAACATGAGTTAGATCTCACGTGAGAATCTTATGTACAAAAGGTTAGCCAAATTTGGTGTGGGTAACCTCACCTCCTACTGTTTAAAAAAATGTACATGGCTGGCCCCTTAATCTTATCACTGGAGAAGCACTGTTATAAAGTATATCCCCATGGACGAAGTGAATGAATTAAAGTTGAAGACCTTTCATCAAAATGTTGATATAACCATCAACACTTGTTAACAATATTTACTGCATTTATTTATTCATTATTCATTCATATAGGCATGCTATGTACTTTAATTAAACGTTGCTTTGTTGAATGGCAAATATCTTCACATCAGCACCTGAAATACTATTTAGTGCCAATTTAGGAGTGAACTGCCTTGTCCAGTTACACACTATGGCAGCGCAGCCATCCTAAGCTTGTCTGGGCAGGATTTGAACATGCAACCCAGTGATTCTGAGTCAAGCATTATTTTAAGCTACCAAATCTATATTGTTGCACAGTTCACCAGGAAATGACATACAGACTAACTGAGAATGAAGCATAATCTAAATGTCTTCTCTCATCAACTATCATTAATGGTGACCTACATAATATAACAAATGTGTGTACACTTAAATAATTTGCTTTGTACAAAACATTCCGATTATTCAATGACTTTTTATAATTTCATATAAAACAAGCAAAACTGATATTGTAAAGTACAGTACTCCCTCATTATAAAGTTGTCCAAGGGAGCAATACAGTATACTGTCTCATAATGAGACTGCCTTATAATGAATTACATGATACATACAGTACTCCCTCATTATAAAGTTGTCCAAGGGAGCAATACAGTATACTGTCTCATAATGAGACTGCCTTATAATGAATTACATGATACATACAGTACTCCCGCATTATAATGCTGTAAATGGGAGCCATAAAGTATATTGCCTTATAGTGCCACTGTCTTCCATTTAAGTACATAATACAGTACTCCCTCATTATAAAGTTGTCCAAGGGAGCAATACAGTATACTGTCTCATAATGAGACTGCCTTATAATGAATTACATGATACATACAGTACTCCCGCATTATAATGCTGTAAATGGGAGCCATAAAGGTATATTGCCTTATAGTGCCTTTGTCTTCCATTTAAGTACATAATACAGTACTCCCTCATTATAATGCTGTTAATGGGAGCCATAAAGTATATTGCCTTTTAATGAAGTATATGATACATATAATGTGACTACCACTTAATGAAATGGGATCTATATGCATATTCACCTTAGAACAGGAACTGTTATATTTAAGGGTTTTATAGTAAGGGGGTGCCGTACCCAACTGTTTAAATTTGTTAAACTGTACTATATTTTAGATAACCCATTTATGGATGTAGTCCTCCATGTTAACAAGAACAGCTGGATATGAGGAATTGTCTGCATTGTATATTTTAAGGTTTGCAAATGAGACTAAAATGATGGCAGTTGTATGCAGCATTACTTTATTCAGGTTTTCCCCAATGCTATAAAAGTCATGACAACATGCAATCTTAAGTAAAAACTTTCCTAACACAATATATATGCCTTTGATTCCTGGACACTGCATTTGTCAGAAAGAAAACTGTATCCGAGATAAACTGACCAAAAAAACCCACAATGCAACACTAGTTTGAGACTAGCCTGACTTAATCAAAGATGACCAATTGTGTAAGACAAACACAAAACAGCATGAATATAAAGAATTGTACATGTTATATGTTTAGCACCTATTTACATATGATCAATTTTATACAAGTGTAATATGTAATTGGAAAGAAATGTCTTTATTGAAATTATCCCAATGGATTGATTGATATTATCATCCCAATGGATTGATTGATATTATCCCAATGGATTGATTCATATTATCATCCCAATGGATTGATTGATATTATCCAAATTGATTTATTGATATTATCCCAATGGATTGATTGATATTATCCCAATGGATTGATTGATATTATCCCAATGAACTGATTGATGTTATCAAAATGGATTGATTGATATTATCCCAATGGATTGATGTATCAAGATGCACTGAGACTATTAAACAAGACATCCCTTTCCTATATTTAAGAACACTTATATAAAATTTAGCTGTTGTAAATACATGTAGATGTTAAAACTTTAAAAAATTACAATCCCGACTGATGAAAATGATTCAATAATATAAACATATGAAGAGATGTAAAAGAAGTATGTGTAATTTGTATTAGTGTAACTATGTATGCATTAAGTATGCCTGTGAACTTATTATAATTTGTATCAATGTAACTAGGTATGCATTAAGTATGCCTGTAAACTTATAATTTGTATCAATGTAACTATGCATGCATTAAGTATGCCTGTAAACTTATAATTTGTATCAATGTAACTATGTATGCATTAAGCATGCCTCTAACTTATCATAATATGTATCAATGTAACTATGTATGCATTAAGTATGATGTAAACTTATCATAATTTGTATCAATGTATGCATTAAGTATGCCTGTAAACTTATCATTATTTGTATCAATGTAACTATGTATGCATTAAGTATGCCTCTAACTTATTATAATTTGTATCAACTTAACTATGTATGCATTAAGTATGCCTGTAAACTTATCATAATTTGTATCAATGTAACTATGTATGCATTAAGTATGCCTGTAAACATATCATAATTTGTATCAATGTATGCATTAAGTATGCCTGTAAACTTATCATAATTTGTATCAATGTATGCATTAAGTATGCCTGTAAACTTATCATAATTGGTATCAACATAACTATGTCTGCATTAAGTATGCCTGTAAACTTATCATAATTTGTATCAATGTATGCACTAAGTATGCCTGTAAAAACTTATCATAATTTGTATCAACGTATCTATGTATGCATTAAGTATGCCTGTGAACTTATTGTCGAATTTTAAAATCTAATTAGTGACTGTCACATTACTTGAACATTGTTTGAAGAAACAACATTTTTGACAAGTTGACAATATTCATCATTACAAGACACGGATGATAATCTGCTACACTCCTTTATCACCCATGGCTGCCTGTGATGAGATTTCCTTGTTTCTCATAAATAAATATCCATAAACCTGCTCAACCAACCACTGTGAGCACGAGTACATTTTTCTCGCCATTGTGACCCAACATGACCTTTCATGCTGTTTGAATTAGTCAATCAAAGTTTCTCTTCCAAGCACAGTCACTTGTCAATCGATAAAATGGGCACTATCATTGATGTGTATGAGATTACTCATGAAAAAACAAGGAAATATCAGCACTGGCAGCCACAGGTGATAAATAAGCATAGTGGATTATCGCCTGTGGTTTGCGACGATGGGCAGTAGTTTGTTGTGATCAAACTCTGACACTTACATTTTTCTATTAGATTCAAAATAAAAAAGTAACTGTCAAAAATATTTGCAAAAAACATATTTTTTGGGCAGAGTTCAGTTTAATCTTCAGTGATATGTCCAGAATGACAAGTTATGTGATGTTATGTCTAGAATGACAAGTTATGTGATGTTATGTCTAGAATGACATGTTATGTGATGTTGTGTCTAGAATGACATGTTATGTGATGTTATGTCTAGAATGACATGTTATGTGATGTTGTGTCTAGAATTACATGTTATGTGATGTTGTGTCCAGAATGACATCTTATGTTATGTCCAGAATGACAAGTTATGTGATGTTATGTCTAGAATGACATATTATGTTATGTCCAGAATGACATTATGTGATGTTATGTCTAGAATGACATATTATGTGATGTTATGTCTAGAATGACATATTATGTGATTTTATGTCCAGATTGACATATTATGTTGTTATGTCTAGAATGACATATTATTTGATGTTATGTCCAGAATGACATATTATGTGATGTTATGTCTAGAATGACAAGTTATGTAATGTTATATCTAGAATGACATATTATGTGATGTTGTGTCCAGAATGACATCTTATGTTATGTCCAGAATGACAAGTTATGTGATGTTATGTCTAGAATGACATAGTATGTGATGTTATTTCTAGAATGACATATTATGTGATTTTATGTCCAGATTGACATATTATGTTATGTTATGTCTAGAATGACATATTATGTGATGTTATGTCCAGAATGACATATTATGTGATGTTATGTCTAGAATGACATATTATGTTATGTCCAGAATGACATATTATGTTATGTTATGTCCAGAATGACATATTATGTGATGTTATGTCTAGAATGACATATTATGTTATGTCCAGATTGACATATTATGTAATGTTATATCTAGAATGACATATTATGTGATGTTGTGTCCAGAATGACATCTTATGTTATGTCCAGAATGATGTGTTAATTCATTTACCTAAAGAAGCTTAGAAACAAATAGTGAAAATTTAAATGGCAAACAAAAATCTTTAAAATTTATTTGCCACTAGGCAAAGCTTTCAAAAAACAATTTCAAAGACCTGAATATAAAGTTGCTATCAATCTGAATAAAATCACTCTCCATATCATAATTTTCAGTTTAGTACATAAGTAATGTTGCTAACTTGAGCATCTCCAGAACTTAAAAAAAAAACTATGCAGCCAAAAATAATGCAGGCTTGAATAAATTTTCCAAAAATTATTAAGTACATGTTTAAATTTGCACAATACTACCAATTGAAAAATAAAGACAATGACTCAGTTTATAAAATCAAACAATAAGTTTCTACATTTTTTTAACTGTGTGCGTGTATATATGTCCTATATTACATGTATCAACATAGATGATACATCAACATATGTCCTATATTACATGTATCGACATGGATGATACATCAACATAATGACTGATGTACATGTAAATAGTCACACATCATTAAGCTGTGTATGTATATATGTCCTATATTACATGTATCGACATAGATGATACATCGACATATGTCCTATATTACATGTATCGACACAGATGATACATCAACATGTGTCCTATATTACATGTATCGACATAGATGATACATCGACATATGTCCTATATTACATGTATCGACACAGATGATACATCAACATGTGTCCTATATTACATGTATCTAAATGGATGATACATCAACATGTGTCCTATATTACATGTATCTAAATGGATGATACATCAACATGTGTCCTATATTACATGTATCTAAATTGATCATACATCAACATGTGTCCTATATTACATATATCTAAATGGATGATACATCAACATGTGTCCTATATTACATGTATCTAAATGGATGATACATCAACATGTGTCCTATATTACATGTATCTAAATGGATGATACATCAGCATAAAGACAGATATAAATAATCAATTACATTAGCATGCATCTGAAAATGTAAACAGAATACACATACAAAAATAAAAAATGTAAACAAAACTTACACGGATATCCTCCTGCTAAAATGTTCTGCATCTCTCTCACATATTACTGCAACTGCATACCACCTAGTACAATCAACCTCTGTGACAAAGTCAATAATCACTCTCTGTGGGGCTTAAATATTAGCAAGATGACTGGTTATAGGTGTGGCTACAGAAGCAAGTGACATGAACTGACAGGTATTCCCCTTGGAATATGTATCTGCGGCATTAATTTGTAACTTACGGAGTCAATCGATAAACTTCAAAACACAATAATGTGATAAATAACTTGTTCATATAAATCTGTCAAATATAATTCTTGATTTTTTCATGTTTTTTGTAATTTCTTCTTTTTTTGTTTTAAAGTCTTTAAACATGAGAGTTTATTTGCCATTTTCTTCAAAGTATTATTTTCTAAGCAGAATTTGCCTGAAATCAAAAGACTTAGTACACTGTATATAAGAATATATTTTTTATTGTAATCAAAATACGCAGTTTTCTGAAGCCAAAATTGTGTGGATCAATACTGAAAATTTATATCAAACTGTCTTAAATTAGGGGAGAGTTACAGAGCAGTTAACGTTCTCTGTTTATCTGTACCCAGGCAAAGTACAAACAAATCTTATACAGTAAAACCTGTCTTGAAAGACCACTGCTATGAGAGACCACCTGTCCTGAGAGACCAGATTCTCAGTGCACATATAGTGTTAAGACCTATCATGAAAGACTATCTGTCTTAAGACACCATTTTTTATTGGAAGAATTGATAGTCTTTCAAGACAGACTGGTTACAATTAGTATGCACATCCAGGCACTCTCAAGATTGTCAACAATAAATTTAAGCAACAGATAGTACACAAACCCATACAAAAATAGCTTATATTTATTGGACAGCATGAAGTGAAATAATGGTGGATAATGGACCTGAAATTGTTTTTTATGTTTTTGTCAACCTGTTGTTTAACTGAATCTGTTACAGGTCAACCTTTCAGTGGAATATTCATACAGATCTGTTACAGGTCAACCTTTCAGTGGAATCTTCATACAGATCTATTACAGGTCAACCTTTCAGAGGAATATTCATATGAATCTGTTACAGGTCAGCCTTTCAGTGGAATATTCATATGAATCAATAAAGCAAACTAAATGAGATTCAAGTAGGGAAGTGTATAAAGAAATATCAAACACTGCACTTGTGCAAACACAGACCATTATATTGTTTGGTTTGGGTTTGGTGTTTTACTGTGCATCAACACATGTAAAGTTATTTAGTGCCGAGGCAACTGGAGTAAAGTACCTTGCCCAAGGACACACCATGGTAGCTGATTCGATGGATTTAAACCCGCACCTTTTTGGTCAGGAGTCTGGCACACTTACCACTAAGCCACTATGGTAGCTAATTCAATTGATTTAAACCCGCACCTTTTTGGTCAGGAGTATGGCACACTTACCACTATGCCACCATGTACAAACCAGAGTAAAGACTGATCAACATGTACAAACCAGAGTAAAGGCTGACCAACATGTACAAACCAGAGTAAAGACTGACCAACATGTACAAACCAGAGTAAAGACTGACCAACATGTACTAACCAGAGTAAAGACTGACCAACATGTACTAACCAGAGTAATGACTAACCAACATGTACAAACCAGAGTAAAAATTGACCAACATGTACAAACCAGAGTAAAGACTGACCAACATGTACTAACCAGAGTAAAGACTGACCAACATGTACAAACCAGAGTAAAGACTGACCAACATGTACAAACCAGAGTAAAGACTGACCAACGTGTACTAACCAGAGTAAAGACTGACCAACATGTACAAACCAGAGTAAAGACTGACCAACATGTACAAACCAGAGTAAAGACTGACCAACATGTACTAACCAGAGTAAAGACTGACCAACATATACAAACCAGAGTAAAGACTGACCAACATGTACAAACCAGAGTAAAGACTGACCAACATGCATGTTAAAACCAGAGTAATGACTAACCAACATGTACAAACCAGAGTAAAGACTGACCAACATGTACAAACCAGAGTAAAGACTGACCAACGTGTACTAACCAGAGTAAAGACTGACCAACATGTACAAACCAGAGTAAAGACTGACCAACATGTACAAACCAGAGTAAAGACTGACCAACATGTACTAACCAGAGTAAAGACTGACCAACATATACAAACCAGAGTAAAGACTGACCAACATGTACAAACCAGAGTAAAGACTGACCAACATGCATGTTAAAACCAGAGTAATGACTAACCAACATGTACAAACCAGAGTAAAGACTGACCAACATGTACAAAACCAGAGTAAAGACTGACCAACATGCACAAACCAGAGTAAAGACTAACCAACATGAACAAACCAGAGCAAAGACTGACTAACATGTACAAATCAGAGTAAAGACTGACCAATATGCATGAAAAACCAGAGTAATGACTAACAAACATGTACAAACCAGAGTAAAGACTGACCAACATGTACAAACCAGAGTAAAGACTAACCAACATGAACAGACCATAGTAAAGACTGACCAACATGTACAAACCAGAGTAAAGACTGACCAACATGTGAAAACCAGAGTAAAGACTGACCAACATGTACAAACCAGAGTAAAGATTGACCAACATGTACAAAACCAGAGTAAAGACTGACCAACATGTACAAAGCAGAGTAAAAACTGACCAACATGTGAAAACCAGAGTAAAGACTGACCAACATGTACAAAATCAGAGTAAAGAATGACCAACATGTGAAAACCAGAGTAAAGACTGACCAACATGTGAAAACCAGAGTAAAGACTGACCAACATGTACAAAACCAGAGTAAAGACTGACCAACATGTACAAAACCAGAGTAAAGACTGACCAACATGTGAAAACCAGTGTAAAGACTAACCAACATGTACAAACCAAAGTAAAGAATGACCAACATGTACAAAACCAGAGTAAAGAATGACCAATGTCTCCAAACCAGAGTAAAGACTGACCAACATGTACAAACCAGAGTAAAGACTACATCTGCGTGTATGAAAAGAAAAATAATCAGCTATGTATAAAGTACCCAAAGTACTACCACTACCAACACCTATCTAAAGTACTACCACTAACAACATCTATCTAAAGTACTACTACCAACACCTATCTAAAGTACTACCACTACCAACACCTATCTAAAGTACTACCACTACCAACATCTATCTAAAGTACTACTACCAACACCTATCTAAAGTACTACCACTACCAACACCTATCTAAAGTACTACCACTAACAACATCTATCTAAAGTAGTACTACCAACACCTATCTAAAGTACTACCACTACCAACACCTATCTAAAGTACTACTACTACCAACACCTATCTAAAGTACTACCACTAACAACATCTATCTAAAGTACTACTACCAACACCTATCTAAAGTACTACCACTACCAACACCTATCTAAAGTACTACCACTAACAACATCTATCTAAAGTACTACTACCAACACCTATCTAAAGTACTACCACTACCAACATCTATCTAAAGTACTACTACCAACACCTATCTAAAGTAGTACCACTACCAACATCTATCTAAAGTACTACTACTACCAACACCTATCTAAAGTTTAAAAAAAAAAAAAATTAGAGAGGGAGATTTAGAATGCGATTGAATATATGTAAACAGGCATGTCTAACCTCAACTTCAGGGGTATTCAAGTAAAACATGTTGTATATAGTTTTACTATTCCACTCTTACTGTCAGTCGATTTGGCGTACTGATAATTCTTGCAGAGCTCTGAACCTGCTTTCCCTACTTGATCCAAAACCAAAACATAAATAACTGTCCACAGATATCATTATCAGTATATGGTGGCATTTTTAGGGATCTGATCCAAAAACACAAATAAAAAATATCAACGGTGCTGCATGTTTATAATCTCTGATGAATAAAACAAATGCCAGTCATTGATTGCAGCTCAGGGATATAGAATAGGTACAATGTGACTTCCAAAATGTCCTAAGAAGTGACCAATGGAGGCAGGAGACAGAGTAGTTAAAGTGGTTAGCATGCCAGACTCACTACAAAATGGGTGCCGGTTCAAATTCTACCATCCAATCAGCCGGGGTGGACTACCAACTCTCCCTCGTTATAATGCAGTAGTCAGGGTCCATAACCAGTGACCATGTTGCCAGGGTACATAACCAGTGACCATGTTGTCAGGGTCCATAACCACTGACCATGTTGCCAGGGTCCATAACCACTGACCATATTATGTACTGAACCGTGTTATAGTGATATAATGCAATAGTCAGGGTCCATAACCACTGACCAGATTATGTACTGAACCATGTTTTAGTGAGAACCTCAGTATATACCAAATTGCAATATATTGAGAACAACATTACATACTGAACTGCAGTATGGCAGGAATGATACAAATTTTTTAAATAATGGTGCTTTGAAAAAGAAATAAAGATATAAGACTAAGCTTCACATTGTTTTCTTTCAACCCATATTGCTACTGTACATTGGTATGATTTTTGTCATATGGTCCATATTGCTACTGTACATTGGTATGATTTTTGTCATATGGTCCATATTGCTACTGTACATTGGTATGATTTTTGTCATATGGTCCATATTGCTACTGTACATTGGTATGATTTTTGTCATATGGTCCATATTGCTACTGTACATTGGTATGATTTTTGTCATATGGTCCATATTGCTACTGTACATTGGTATGATTTTTGTCATATGGTCCATATTGCTACTGTACATTGGTATGATTTTGGTCATATGGTCCATAGTGGTACCATGTTATATCAAGAATTGCATTATAATGAAGTACATTTTAATAAGAGTTAACTATGTACTTGGGAAAGACACCTGACTCCAACTGCCTTGGCACTAATAATCTTCCTGTGTTGCTGTGGCTTAAAACACCAAACCAAACCAAGATTGATCCCTCCAGTATTTACAAGACAGGGACAGATATTATTCAACTTTCTATTTGCCAAATTGTTAAAGATGTCAGGATAAAAAGTTACAATTGATTTGTCAAGGTTTAAAACGCACTCTAATGCAGTCACCATCTGTTGAAATATTACACAAAAATTCCTTTAAACCCTGCCTCTAGCCTTGTGTAAAAGCAGCTAGACTAATTTTACACTGAAGACAGACTAGTTTGTATTACCGTAAACATTCACATGGAAGTAAAATCCAACTGCAAACTGCATAGACCTAGATCTGCCATCACATAATGCACTGGCAGGTCTGAGTTTTTTGCAATTTGCAACGATTAATTTAAAGACCAAACAAAACAGAGCCTGATATATATTATGCAATGGCAGATCAGGGTCTATGATGTTTGCAGTTGGACCAGTATATTATGCAATGGCAGATCAGGGTCTATGATGTTTGCAGTTGGACCAGTATATTATGCAATGGCAGATCAGGGTCTATGATGTTTGCAGTTGGACCAGTATATTATGCAATGGCAGATCAGGGTCTATGATGTTTGCAGTTGGACCAGTATATTATGCAATGGCAGATCAGGGTCTATGATGTTTGCAGTTGGACCAGTATATTATGCAATGGCAGATCAGGGCCTATGATGTTTACAGTTGGACCAGTATATTATGCAATGGCAGATCAGGGTCTATGATGTTTGCAGTTGGACCAGTATATTATGCAATGGCAGATCAGGGTCTATGATGTTTACAGTTGGACCTGACACATATGTGAGTGTCAATGGTATTTCAAGATTGAATGTATTCAATTTTAATGTGAGTATCAATGGTATTTCAATATTGAATGTATTCATATATGTGAGTATCGATGGTATTTCAAGATTGAATGTACATGTGTATTCATATATGTGAGTATCAATGGTATTTCAAGATTGAATGTATTCATATATGTGAGTATCAATGGTATTTCAAGATTGAATGTATTCATATATGTGAGTATCAATGGTATTTCAAGATTGAATGTATTCATATATGTGAGTATCAATGGTATTTCAAGATTGAATGTATTCATATATGTGAGTATCAATGGTATTTCAAGATTGAATGTATTCAATTTTAAGTTTCAGCTTTAAGTCTGTTAACTCAGCCCGATCATTTATACAAAAATCTTTGATCATGATTGATGGACCTGACAGAAAAACATATTTTTCCTTTTCTAAGACTTGCCACAGACAATAGTTTGTCATATATTTTCATCAAATTAATCCTCTAAAACGGGGCCCTGGGTGGCCGAGTGGTCTAAGGCGCTCGCCTTTATTGATCACTGCCATCTCACCTCTGTCTGTGTGGGTTCGAGTCTCGGGCTCGGCCAATGTGGATATGTGAGAAAGCTTGCCAGTAGCTTCCCGTGGGTCGATGGTTCTTTCCGGGGTTTGCCCGGGTTCTTCCTCCACCAGATAAAACTGGCTGCCATGTATGGCCTATCATGTGCTGAAAAATGGCATTAAACCCACAACAACTACTCCTCTAAAATCACCAGAAATCAAATGCAAGGGTTTTTCAAATTTGTGTGACCATATTCAGCTACCAAATGATGATGATTCTGTGGCCTTTATGAAATTTGGAAGAATTTTTTAAAAACTATATATTAGAAATATTTTTAGCCATTTTCTGAAGACTGGAATCATATAAATTAAAATATTTTACCCATGTATCATATATAATGTTGTACTTTCACTCATGTTTTTGACAGCAGAGACACAGTGGCTCTATGATTAAGGCATTGGACACATGACCAGGAGGGTATGGGTTAATTTCCCACCATCAGATCAGGTTGGATTGATTACCATTGTTTGTCAGCACTTACACTACTTGTCTCAGCACAAAATAACCTTCAAATTGTTGCAGTGCTGTAAAATGCTAAAAATAACAACACAACACAACAAACAAAAACAACAAAACAATCCTTTTGCACATCAACGATTTTTGAGTCCACTACATAATTTCCTTTATGAATCGCATGGTTTCTCTCAAAACCAAATAAAAATGAAATTGTTCAGTACCACAGTAACATATCTGCCTATATAACTGTGCAGCATATTTATGGAATATAAAAAATACAGGACATGATAATAATAAATAAATATGATGAAAATTTGATGAACAATTAGACCTTTATGACCAAACTTTGAGGAATAATTAGCCCTTGATGACCAAACTTTGAGGAATAATTAGCCCTTTATGACCAAACTTTGAGGAATAATTAGCCCTTGATGACCAAACTTTGAGGAATAATTAGCCCTTAATGACCAAACTTTGAGGAATAATTAGCCCTTTATGACCAAACTTTGAGGAATAATTAGCCCTTTATGACCAAACTCTGAAGAATAATTAGCCCTTATGACCAAACTTATGAATGCTGAGTATTTAATCAAACGTCTTTCACATTTCCCTTCAAGATGTACTTAGATTTTTCAACAGAACTTTTGGCATTGAATCAGCACTGAAATAGCAACGATCTAGACTGGTTTGAAGACATTTCAGAGTTTAATCCGTATCTTGAAACAAGTCTTTGAAACCAGACTAAACTTCCAACCTTTCATGCTGATTCTTCACTAAAATATTCTGTTTAACTTCAAAGTCTGCTTGCTAGAAAAAATTGAATAACTTAATCCTAAATAACAAGCAATAATAGGGGGCACATGAGACCATTAAGATTAATAAATATTTGTCATTTTCATATCCAATCATAATGGCTACATCTGGGGTACTCTGCACCTAATGACACAGGCAATAATTTATATAAAAATTATACAAATCTTTCACTTAAGTCCTTTTCTAGAGGTTTTTAGATCCTTCTGAGTCCTTTTCTAGAGGTGTTTAGACCCTTTGAGTCCTTTTCTAGAGGTTTTTAGGCCCTTTCAAGTCCTTTTCTAGATGTTTTTAGACCCTTTCAAGTCCTTTTCTAGAGGTTTTTAGACCCTTCTGAGTACTTTTCTAGATGTTTTTAGGCCCTTTCAAGTCCTTTTCTATATTTTTTTAGACCCTTTCAAGTCCTTTTCTAGAGGTTTTGAAACCCTTACAAGTCCTTTTCTAGAGGTTTTTAGACCCTTTCAAGTCCTTTTCTAGAGGTTTTTAGACCCTTACAAGTCCTTTTCTAGAGGTTTTAATACCCTTTCAAGTCCTTTTCTAGAGGTTTTTAAACCCTTTCAAGTCCTTTTCTAGAGGTTTTTAGACCCTTTCAAGTCCTTTTCTAGAGGTTTTTAGACCCTTTCAAGTCCTTTTCTAGAGGTTTTTAGACCCTTTCAAGTCCTTTTCTAGAGGTTTTTAGACCCTTTCAAGTCCTTTTCTAGAGGTTTTTATACCCTTACAAGTCCTTTTCTAGAGGTTTTTATACCCTTTCAAGTCCTTTTCTATAGGTTTTTAAACCCTTTCAAGTCCTTTTCTAGAGGTTTTTAGACCCTTTCAAGTCCTTTTCTAGAGGTTTTTAGACCCTTTCAAGTCCTTTTCTAGAGGTTTTTAGACCCTTTCAAGTCCTTTTCTAGAGGTTTTTAGACCCTTACAAGTCCTTTTCTAGAGGTTTTTAGACCCTTTCAAGTCCTTTTCCAGAGGTTTTTAGACCCTTTCAAGTCCTTTTCTAGAGGTTTTTAGATCCTTTTAAGTCCTTTTCAAGAGGTTTTTAGACCCTTTCAAGTCTTTTTCTAGAGGTTTTTAGACCTTTTCAAGTCCTTTTCTAGAGGTTTTTAGACCCTTACAAGTCCTTTTCTAGAGGTTTTTAGACCTAACAACTCCTTTTCTAGAGTTTTTATACCCTTTTGATATTTTTTTTAACCTTTAAAAAGTATATAATATATTGTAGGAGACAACATTAGTAGTTAAAGAAATTGCCATTTTTGTGAAGCCTTTAAATATTGTAATGCCCCTAAATTTTCAAATGCAACATATGTTGTTTTTAATGGAAGAAATGAATTGCCATCTGAAAATATTTTTAAGCCACTTGCAATTTTATTGATCACTAGCACCAACATAGCATATCTAAAATGTATTCAGTGCTGATAAAGATAAATTACAGGACAGGTAAAATCATTTGTAGGTTCCACAAATCAAGAAAAAAATAACAAAATGATGTACATTTGATAAGGCATGTAAGATAAAATTGACTACAGACAAAGGCCTAAGATGATGCTTATATCATCATAAACTCACTTTGCTTATATCTTGAAATAAGAAGACACAATAGATACAGAGTGTCAGAATATGGAAGACAGAAACAAAACAATATTGTCTTAAAAAAGATACCATGATATTAGGACAGATCTAATTGTTAACCTCATGTTTAACTAATGATATGTTCAATGGAATACAGAGAAAATACAAATTGCAGCAGAGTGCATAATGTTACTGGTGCTACAAGATCTGCTTCAGCTGAAAAAAATCATGAAGGAGACTTGATGTGGAAACTCCAACTACCAGATGCTATAAGCACAGAATGGTAACTTTCTTCAAAATGGTTCATAATAGTACCCGATCTAATCCCCATTTCTTAGTTTCTAACAATGTAAACCGATAACCAATCACCAACTAAGAAAGGACAATAATTTACAGGTTCCATTTTGTACAACAAATTTGTATCAACATGATTTTGTACCAAAAGTTGTAATAGAGTAGAATCTTCTCTCTGACGACATCAAATCTTTTCCTTTTCTCAGCATCTTCAAAAGTCACTTAAACTGAGAATTAAATAATTCTGTAAATGATGAAAATATTAAAAACACTGGTAAATGATGGGTGAAGACAACAGTTAAATGAGTAAATACAAAAGTTAAATGAGAGCAAGATCCAGAACAGAAAAATCCACAGTGCTGCTCTTTTCTGGAAAACAAAAAAATCAGATGTGTGTATATTTTTCACAAGACCAAATCTGTCCATTCTAATTTTTATTTCAATCAAACAGCACATACATTTAATAGTATATCTGACAGCACATACATTAAATAGTATATCTGACAGCGCATACATTTAATAGTATATCTGACAGCACATACATTTAATAGTATATCTAAGTTTTAGAATATTCACAATATGTTGTACATTATACAGGGATATGGTATGTACAACAATATGGTGTACATTATACAGGGATATGGTATGTACAACAATATGGTGTACATTATACAGGGATATGGTATGTATAACAATATGGTGTACATTATACAGGGATATGGTATGTACAACAATATGGTGTACATTATACAGGGATATGGTATGTACAACAATATGGTGTAGATTATACAGGATATGTACAACAATATGGTGTACATTATACAGGGATATGGTATGTACAACAATATGGTGTACATTATACAGGGATATGGTATGTACAACAATATGGTGTACATTATACAGGGATATGGTATGTACAACAATTTGGTGTAAATTATGCAGGATATGTACAACAATATGGTGTACATTATACAGGGATATGGTATGTACAACAATTTGGTGTAAATTATGCAGGATATGTACAACAATATGGTGTACATTTACAGGGATATGATAAGTAGAACAAAAGACTCTAATATCTCCAAAGGATACAGATGATCATCATGTCCCTGCCCATATGGTATAAATCATCATGTCCCTGTCCATACGGTAGAAATCATCATGTCCCTGCCCATATGGTAGAAATCAATTCACTGAAACTTTAATTCAAGATGCCAGGGTGAACTTCAAACTCGGGCCATAACTCAATTTGGATGAACATGGACGAGAACAAAATTTGACCTACATCTCCTCGATTCAAGTTCTGCACCAAATTTACTTTAAATCCATTTTTCTGTTAAAAGTTAATGCACAAAATAACAAATTTGTAATGTATAGGACAGATGGACATACAGTTGTACAGGACAGATGGATGAAAATGAATACTATCTGTCCCACTCTAGAGAATATAGTAAAATAGAAGCAAAATTTCAGAAAATAAATACCAACTACAGTACTCCCTCATTATAACACCATCCATGGAAGCCAAAGCGTATACCACCTTTTTGTGAGACCATCTTATAATGAAGTACATGATACATACAGTACTTACTCATTATAACACTGTCCATGGAAGCCACAAAGTATATCATCTTATTGTGAGACCACCTTATAATGAAGTACATGATACAGTACTCCATCATTATAACACTCTCCATGGAAGCAATGGAGTATACCACCTTACATGATACATATATAATTCTACTACCATTTAATGAGATGGGACCTATGACCACACTAAACTTATAACAAGAACAGTGTTATAATGATGGTCCTTATAACAAGAACACTGTTATAATGATGGTCCTTATAACAAGAACAGTGTTATAATGATGGTCCTTATAGTAAGGGAGTGTTATACAAATCACATCCCTGCATAATTTTAAGGTAGACTTGTACTTTGTTACTCTGAATCTAAGAAGTAAATGACCAGTAACATGTAACATTATCCCAATACACTAGCCAAGACTGAAACATATTATTACTGATCAGTGTGATGTGTATTCATCAAAGTGTATTAGGCTGTCCTAATTATCTTTCCTAATAGCCTGTCAAGATCCCCAAAATTGGCAATATGTGGGCTTGAATCACTGCCAAATCACCCTCATTAGAGATGAAACTGTCAACAAAATGGATATTCATGTGTATTACTGTATACATATTGGCAAATTTGGTGACAATTTTCTTCCACAGTAATCAATTTTGGAAGAACATTTATCTCGCAGTAGTCAATCTTCAGATTTCCATTATTTAATATTTTTTTTATTAAGCTGACAATGATGTTGTTTTTGAAGTTACTCATAAGTTGATCAGTGGTACTTAGGAAAGAAAATTACTTCTTTTTTTCAACTCCACGTCCTTTGTTTGCTAATTGATAGCAATGTTGACTTAAAAATGTATATTACTGTATTGATGCTGTAGACTTGCTAAACAAATAGCATAGCCTCAAAGGGACCAATCATTTAATTTTCTGAGGTGAGACTTGCAATTTTCTTTCCAACCAGGATATTTCTTTTTCTTTCATCTCAAGATTTAAAACAAATTCAACTATTATTCAACTATTATGATGGATTCAAATAAGTTCTTTTTGCCTGCGAATCAGAGCAAGAGTATTTGTTTCAAGCTATTTGGGGACCAGAAACTTTCCACAAAATTCCAGACCCTCTTCTCCCTCCATCAAACAGACCCTCTTCTCCCTCCATCAAATTGTCACTCCCTATATATAAAGATTAATTTTTTTCACTCAAGGTAATAAGAACGCCTATGTTTTGATATGGTATGCAAGCAACCAAAAACTATTGTCATATAATATTACATATTCAAGTTCATGACTTGTATTACGGTTTAATAACATTCTTGACCAAAATTAACCTATTGCTGAATATTAGTCAAACGTGTCGATATTCATTTGACTAATACTATATTTAGAAAAAGGTATTATAAATTCTGGTCTTATGTTCATTACCTAGCTGACTATTACTAAATAACACCATTCCCAACCTTTTCTGGCAGCGACCCTAAATTGGCCACCAACAGGACCTCCCAACCCTCAGGCTTATGATACGATTTTTTTAAAATTTCTTCTGATGACCTTTGTGATCCTACTGAAGACCCGCTGTGACCCTGATTTGGGATGCGAACTGAGGTTGGAACCGCTGATATAACATACCAGGGTATACATTTTCGAATGGGCGTAACTTAAAACTTTATGAAATGTTAAGTATACACCTAGCTTTCATTCTAGTGTATATTGGTATATATGTTAAATGAAACAAATTTGATTTTGTATGATGCTGTATGCTAATGAGTAGGCGTGGTTATCTTTGCTCTGGTGATTGATCAACAGCAATTTATGAATCAGACTGCATATATTAACTAGAAATGTGTATCAGTCAGGATGATCCTGGTGATTGATCAACAGCAATTTATGAATCAGACTGTATATATTAACTAGAAATGTGTATCAGTCAGTATGATCCTTTTGAATGGAAAAGCTATATGTCAAAAACGGACATAAATCTGTAACATTCTGCTGGAAAATTGTAATAATCAAAACTGACCTAATGTAAAGCCTAACACCAAACTTGGTTTAAACCCATAAAGTCCTTCAAAAGTTATTGAGCTGAAACAAAATTCTTGATGGATGTGATGTATGTGACAAACATGGCTAACACTAAATGTCCCATCCATAGATATATGGTGGGGACATCAAAAGTTTACGAACAATGTAACACAATAGCAATAAGAGTTCCAAGTGTCAGTTATTAAGTTATTAAAACAACTGTTGTAAGGTTTCTCTATTTTTTGTGTCTTCATCCATATCTGATGGCACGTAACGTCGTTATCATCATTTGTCCAATACTGAATGGTATTTATGCCAGGATGCTTTCTTTCAAAGTTTGGTCAAATTCCGTTGAGCAGTTTTTATTTTAGAAAAAAAGAACTGTTTAAAAGTTTTTCTATTTTTAGTAATGGCAGCCCTATTTCATGGCAGATCAGCAACATTTTTTCTAATTTTAAAGGACTTCTGGTTAGAATGCTTCCTTTGAAATTTTAAAAATTTCTATTAAGCAGTTTTTGAGAATTTATTCTTTAAAGGTTTTTCTATTTTTAATAATGGTGGCCATATGGTGAAT
The DNA here is from genome assembly GCA_029931535.1 of Margaritifera margaritifera. Taxonomy (NCBI): domain Eukaryota; kingdom Metazoa; phylum Mollusca; class Bivalvia; order Unionida; family Margaritiferidae; genus Margaritifera; species Margaritifera margaritifera. The sequence continues at coordinate 896,747 of JAQPZY010001154.1, read as the reverse complement.
CAGCATTACTTGTACAAATGTGAAAACTATTTATACCAGGATGCTTCCTGTCAAATTTAGTCAAATTCTGTTCAGAGGTTTTTGAGAAGAAGTCATTTAAATGTTTTTCTATTTTAGTAAAACCAGCATCATTTTGTACACAATTAAAACCACATCATGCCAGAATGCTGTCAGATTTGCTCTGATTCTATTCAGTGGCTTTTCAGAAGAAATCATTTAAATGGTTTTTTTTTATTTCTTTTAGTAATGGCAGTAATATTTGGTGTTGGTGTTGACTGTTTTTTGTTGTTGTTTTTTACAAGGGTACCAGTTCACCCAACTATGAAAATTAACAATCTAGAATAAATATTTCATGCAAAAGATACAAATTTTGTGTAGAAATATAATGATTTCATGCAAAGATACAAATTTTGTGTTGAAATATAATGATTTCATGCTTATTAGCCAGCTCTGAAAAAGACCACTATGCACAGAAAATAAGAAAAAGACCACTATGCCAAGAAAATAAGAAAAAGACCACTATGCCAAGAAAATAATAAAAAAATCACTATGTCAAGAAAATAATAAAAAGACCACTTTTTTAAATAGAGGGTTATTTTCATGGTAAACAAATATAGAAACAAGAGTCCCTCGAAGGGACTGATGCTCTACTGGGCGAAAAGAAATTCCAGGAATTCAAGCTAAGACCATTTCCTCCTTTTAACTATCAAGTGACGAAACCATCTTTGATATTCTTCATCAATAACAAGATTTTCAAATCAGCTGCTGTGGTGCACATGCTGAATGTCAGCTTCACACTATTTTCCATTAGGAAAAAGTAGACATCATTAGAAGTCTTTTGGTGAAAACCCCATGTCCTAATGATCGGGATGATCATTATGACATGGGATTTTCACCAAAAGATTTCAGAGGGAGTTGTGACAACAAGATTTTTAAGACAGTCATCATGGCAGCCACATTGAATATACGACTGGCACCATTTTCATTTAGGACTTGGTGAAAACCCCATGCCATAATGATCATCCATTAAGGGGGAGCATTGACAACAATATTTTTATTACAGTCATCGTAGCAGCCTTATTGGATGTACAACTGACACCATTTTCATTTAGGACCAACTAGGTATCATAAGAAGTCTATTGGTGAAAACCCCATGTTGATATAACCATTTATTTGGAGAGGAGTAGAGATAACAATATTTTCAAGATGATTTTCCATTATGGATGAGCAGCAATAACAACATTTTCAAAATGGCTGCTGTGGCTGCCATATTGGACATCAAATGATAATATCCTTGCTGAGGATGAACAATAAAATATAAAAAAATAAATAAAACATAAACCACCATGCCATAAGCCTTGAATGGTCCGTCTCAGAAGGAAAAAGTCAATTAAATTAACAGAAATTTACGTACTGAATGTATGCAATAAAGCAACTTTTAATATCAAAGTAACTAAGCTGATTTACACATAGCAGCAATGTGTACCCTATCCATGGCCACATAAGCAATGCCAACACTTCCATGTCTACCATTCTGAATGATGAAAACACATGGTTTTGCATCATTTCATTCATGCTGCAAGATGGTGGCCAGGTAAACAATTGCTTAGAAGTACTTTATCAAAATTAGTGAATATCATATGATTATTCATTCATCTAGGATTTATTCATCATGGATACTGTTCATCTAAGTACTCAAATGCGTTTGGTAAAGCCTCGTTCTGACTGATGCTGTTAAAAATTGTATTATTTTTTGAAAATACTTACCAGAGTTCTGCATACAAATAAAATGGTGGTAAATCCAACAATGTCAATACTAGAGAACATTTTCAATAGATCCAGTCTATCTGAGTTCTTTGGATTCACCCAAGAGGATATTCATGATGTGGAAGTAAATTCATACAGAAAGGTAATCCCAGATTGTATCCACATCAAAGAAAATCAAGACAGTACCCCTATCCATGTAAAGAGCAACTCATCATTGAAGATTTTATCTGCATCAAAGAAAATAAAGACAGTACCCCTATCCATGTAAAGAGCAAATCATCATTGAAGATTTTATCCACATCAAAGAAAATAAAGACAGTATTCCTATCCATGTAAAGAACAACTCATCACTGAAGCAGATGAATAAAACAAGGACTAATTTCCAACTCTACAAATAATCAAAGCAACATGGGTATGTGTCCAAAATCACTATTTCACATGAACATTAAGTTACATATACTGTATTCCCATCAACAAATACCATTTTATTTCAGGGCAGTGGATGATTGGATTTGACTTATAATGGATTTCTTGAACTGTGTGAACACATAAACAATAGATCTAACACTAGCACTGTGTCACCACAGTCATCCTCAGCTTGGCCCATAACCTCTAATCCTATCAGTGCCTGACAAGCAAGGTCATAATTAATTACAAACTCACTTGCTCAAGTAGACACAAGCTACACAGGGCATAATTACTTAACACCTTCCTCTTCTCTTGCCCTGGTAGACCTAGATACCCTTCATTAAATTGTAGAAGACAATGCCACTAATCAAGATAATGAAAATGCAAGTACATGTAGTGCTAGCCAAGCAAGACCCCACTTTTTTACACCTTCACCTGCACAGTTAGGCACAAGCCACATAGTGCTTAAATATATAACACCTCTCTCTAAGCCCAGGTAGACCTAGATATACTTCATCAAAGTGTAGAAGACAAGAAGTCATTTAGTGAAAACCCCATGCTGATATGACCATCCATTCAGGGGTAGTAGTGATAACAAGATTTTCAAGATGGCTGCCATGGTGGCCATATTTGATGCCAGATCGGCACCATTTTCATTTAGGAGCAACTAGACATCATAAGAAGTCTATTGGTGAAAACCACATGTTGATATGACCATCGATTCAGGAGAAGTAGCGATAACATGATTTTCAAGATGGTTGCCATGGCAACCATGTTGGATATCAGATTGGCACTATTTTCATTTAGGACCAAGTAGACATTATAACAAGTCTTTTAGTGAAAACCCCATGTTGATATGACCATTCATTCAGGAGGAGTAGCGATAACAAGATTTTCAAGATGGCTGCCCTGGCGGTCATATTGGATGTCAGTTCAGCACCATTTTAATTTAGGACCAACAAGACATCATAACAAGTCTTTTGGTGAAAACCCATTGTTGATATGACCATCCATTCAAGAGGAGTAGCGATAACAAGACGTAGCGATAACAAGACTGTCAAATTGGCCACTATGGTTGCCATATTGGATGTCTGAGCAGCACCATTTTCATCTAGGACCAACTAGACCATAGGATAAATGTGTGTGTAAAGTTTCATGGCAATCTTCTAAGTAGTTTAAGAGGAGTAGTGATAACAAACTTGTGCTAACTGATGGATGGACAACAGACAGACAATGGATGGGCGGTAAATGGACAACAGATTATCCCATAAGCTCTTCTGGTCTATGACCAGTAGAGCTAAAAAATGTGAACAATGAGAAATGTGTTCATGGAACACAGATTCGCAGCACAATGCTATATCCTGAAATTACCGGAATTCAAAACTTAACCAAGGTATGATGGATGGATGCCTTACCACTGTGATAGTGGGGAATAAATACCATGATGTCATGTTTTTGCTTTCAATTAAGGTTGAAATCTGGCTTATAATATTTCAGTGAGATTTGGATTAGAAATATTTCAAACAGCTAATACATGAATTAGTTGATTTAAAACACAGAAAACTTGTATGTATATAGTGTCATGTCTAAGTATCCAAAGCCAGCTCGTATGTATATAGTGTCATGTCCAAGTATCCAAAGCCAGCTTGTATGTGTATAGTGACATGTCCAACTATCCAAAGCCAGCTTGTATGTATATAGCGTCATGTCCAAGTATCCAAAGCCAGCTTCATGTCCAACTATCCAAAGCCAGCTTGTATGTATATAGTGCCATGTCCAAGTATCCAAAACCAGCTTGTATGTATATAGCATCATGTCCAAGTATACAAAGCCAGTTTGTATGTATATAGTGTCATGTCTAAGTATCCAAAGCCAGCTTGTATGTATATAGTGTCATGTCCAACTATCCAAAGCCAGCTTGTATGTATATAGTGTCATGTCCAACTATCCAAAGCCAGCTTGTATGTATATAGCATCATGTCCAACTATCCAAAGCCAGCTTGTATGTATATAGTGTCATGTCCAACTATCCAAAGCCAGCTTGTATGTATATAGTGTCATGTCCAACTATCCAAAGCCAGCTTGTATGTATATAGCGTCATGTCCAACTATCCAAAACCAGATTGTATTTATATAGTGTCATGTCCAACTATCCAAAGCCAGCTTGCTTTAAACATCATCTGTATTTGTAATTTAGAACCACTGCTGAAAAGTATATTACATTCACAGGCTTCACAATATTTCATAGCACATGCTACCTATTTTATGGTTTTGCTTCCTGGTGAAAAATATAGAAGAATGTTTTGCTAGCAAGAATTGTAAAAAAAAAGAACTCCCAGTGAGAGATGGTTTGAATGTTACTGATCAAAATGAGCCATTTCTCCTGATGAGGTCAAAGGTTGAAATTGCCCATGTTAAAGTCCATAAATGTTATGGTAATTAAGGGAATTTTCTGGCAAGCACCATCGCAATGTGAATATTAGTATGTACCAATGAAAACAGTTGTTTCCAAAGTCTCCATAAGTTATGGATCAGTTGAATGTGTACATAATTCAGAGTCTATTTTCTGCTTAAGGGTAATGTGTACATAATTCAGTGTCTTTTCTGCCCAAGGGTAATGTGAACATAATTCAGTGTCGTTTCTGCCCAAGGGTAATGTGTACATAATTCAGTGTCTTGTCTGCCCAAAGGTAATGTGTACATAATTCAGTGTCTTGTCTGCCCAAGGGTAATGTGAACATAATTCAGTGTCTTGTCTGCCCAAGGGTAATGTGTACATAATTCAGTGTCTTTTCTGCCCAAGGGTAATGTGTACATAATTCAGTTTCTTTTCTTCCCAAGGGTAATGTGTACATAATTCAGTGTCTTTTCTGCCCAAGGGTAATGTGTACATAATTCAGTGTCTTTTCTGCCCAAGGGTAATGTGTACATAATTCAGTGTCTTTTCTGCCCAAGGGTAATGTGTACATAATTCAGTGTCTTTTCTGCCCAAGGGTTATGTATACATAATTCAGTGTCTTTTCTGCCCAAGGGTGATGTGTACATAATTCAGTGTCTTTTCTGCCCAAGGATAATGTGTACATAATTCAGTGTCTTTTCTGGGTAATAGATAACAGGGTAATAGATAATAGCTCAATATGATTCAACAACATAATGAATATCAGAAAGGAGGCCAACAAGAAAGGAACTAACTTGCAGTTGGTAACTTTTGTCACTTAATATGCCATTTTGACACAAGATTAAACAAGAGTTACTCAAAGGGACTAAAGCTCTACTGTCCAAGATAAGACAATTTCTTCTTTTTAACTGTCGAGTGTTGAAACCATCTCTGATATTCTTGAGCAATAAGATTTTCAAGTTAGCCACTGTGGCAGCCATATTGGATGTAAGATCAGCACCATTTTCATTTAGGACAAACTAGGTACCATTAGAAGACTTTTGGTGAACACCCCATGCCAAAATGTTCATTGTGACAGCCATACTGGATGTCTGCAGGGCACTATTTTCATTAAGGACCAACCAGATATCATAAGGAGTCTTCTGGTGAAAGTCCTATGTCAATATGACCATCAATTCTACAATAACAAGGTTTTCAAGATGGCTCCCATGGCAGCCATAGTGGACATCAGATCGGCACCATTTTCATTTAGGGCCAACTAGACATCATAGAAAGTCTTCTGGTGAAAACCCCATGCCAATATGACTTTCCATTCAGGAGTAGCAATAACAACATTTTCAAGATGTCTGATGTGGTCGCCATATTGGACATGAGATCGGTACCATTTTCATTTAGGACCAACTAGACATTATAAGAAGTCCTTTAGTGAAAACCTGATGTTGATATGATTCATTCAGGAGGAGCAGCAATAACTAGATTTTCAAAATGGGTGCTGTGTATTCTATATTGGATGTCTGAGCAGCTTTATTTTCATTTAAGACCAACTAGACCTTGGGATCAAAAGTGTGTGTAATGTTTCATGGTAATCCTCCAAGTAGTTTTGGAGGAAAGGTGATAACAAATTTGTGCTAATGGATAGATGGACAATGGAAGATAGACAACAGTCTATCCCATATAAGCTCTTGTGGTCTATGACCAGAAGAGGTAAAAATCGGTAGCAAAACTTTTTGACCTGCCACTTCATGTTTCATTGTAACCATGACTCAACTATAAATTTTACTAAAATTGTATTGTTGTTTTGATTATTTTTCAAAAATTTTCATTGGAAGCTGCATATCTATGTAAAACTTAGGATACTCTGCCAAATAAAAAACCTACCAACTTAAAAATCTGCAGTATCTTTGTAAGATAATGTGTGAATCCACCTTCTTCCTGAATAAACATTGATGAGCTGAAAAGCAAATATATTTCCTTATTGCTGCAATAACATGATAATGCATTTATAACCTTGTTTTATTAACCCAGGTACCATATTTATCTCTGCATGCAAACAGCTTTAACCAAGATTTCATGTGGTATAAGGGACTGGCCATTTAGTTTTGCTAGGAGGGGCCTGGGATTTTCTTTCAAACCATGACATTTTTCTCTTTTACCTCATGATAATTAATATTTTTCAACTAATGTAATAATGGATATAATTAGTTACTTTTTCTACAAATCAGAGCAAGAATATTTTTTTCAAACTATTTGGGGGCCAACATTTATTTTTTTAATTAAAACAGGTTTCCCCAAGGAAATTAAATGGTTGATCCCTAATGTGCTAGAAGAACAGCATCTGTGATATTTGATTAAAATAATATGAAGAACACCTTTTATTTCACTAGAAAATAAAATAAATTAACATTTAGCTTAATCTTAAGACAACATGATATTTTCTTGATCAATGGTGTAGACACATGGATATAAAAATGGAAATGCATATTGATACCAAAGTTATCACTAAAGCCCTTGATTTACCAGCACTTTATGTCAGTGCTTTGTAGATTTTCAAAGTTTGGAGCAAGCTGTACACAAAAAAAAATGTGATATACTGTGGGAGGTGGTGGCTGCAGGTAAGGTTGCAGCCTATGTCAACCACTAAAATCAATTCCAAGCAGAGTGCAGAAGAAACAAGTCTAATTCCATAAAATGCAATGTTTCACTGTCATCCTAATTTACGCAACTAAAGTACTGAAACAAAATTGGGTTAATGGGTTAAAACTTAAATTGGTGTATAAAAACTAGAATTCTAAGCACTGCAACATATCCCTGCACCTGTTGAAGCTAAGCTCCACCTCCACACCTGCACAACTGTCCCCGATTCCCTGACAGAAGGGAATGACTCAAAATTCATGATCCAATGTGCACATCATATACAGACAACCAAAATCACATCCTAAGGTATGAAATGTATGTCTTGGAGAAGTTGTGTGATATTATGCATAGATGGGCAGTATCAGATAATCCATACCTTTTCTTCAAAAACAGCAAGGAGAATGATTCCAATGTTTAAGATGCTTTTGAGGACCAAACAATGAACCTAAATGACCTGAAAAGCTTTCTGAGTAGCTATAATTACATAATGCCTCACAGATCTATGGAATGCTAACAACAGTATTGGTCAGCTGCTGTCCATTGCTAATGATACATGTTACAATTTGACATACTGCAATATTGGCTGCTCATTAATGCAATTAGATGATTAAAATGATTATCACATCGCACTGATGACCATAATGACCAGATAATGATAATCCTTCTTCTATTACCAAGGTTCATCACAGGAGTGACACAGATTTATCCTGAACAAAGCATGAAGCTTAGTACAAGGAATAGTAAATCTTGGTTAATCTAGGATTGGTGGCAGCAAATTTACATTTAATTACCAGTCCTAAAATTTACATTTAATTACCAGTCCTAAAATTTACATTTAGTTACCAGTCCTAAAATTCACATTTAGTTACCAGTCCTAAAATTTACATTTAGTTACCAGTCCTAAAATTCACATTTAGTTACCAGTCCTAAAATTTACATTTAGTTACCAGTCCTAAAATTCACATTTAGTTACCAGTCCTAAAATTTACATTTGGTTACCAGTCCTAAAATTTACATTTAGTTACCAGTCCTAAAATTTACAAGCAATTATAGTAGACCTTCAAATACTCTTTATTTGCCCAATTTTTTATATTTTTAGTTTTTGGTAGTTTTGAAGTTTTTTTTTCAAAGTTGCAGAATTAAGAATGCATTACATCTGGACAGTGGATGTCATTCGAGTTATGCCAATCGGTGGAGTTTTACTGTACATTTGTTCCAACAGCACTCTATGCCAGTACTGTTCACTCCAATTTGTCCTTTAAGCTTAGTAATTTTATTTTCTGCAGTTTATTGTTATATTGTGATACCATATTAGGCCTTTCACAGTTGGTCAGTATTATGTTACAGCCTTTCTCAAGGGTGGCAAAATGTATTGGTGATGTGAATAGCAGTGTGGAATAAATCAGACAAAAATCAAAATCTGCATAAAGTTTTGCATATTAATTATCACATTGTCAAAACACATTAAGTGTCATTTGCGTTCATTTGAGAATTGACAGATTTAAGTGATTGAGACAAAAACAAGAAACCCATGTGGGCCTGAGATTGCTCACTTGATTGGCATCTGCAAGAGCAGTCGACCAAAAGATCAAAGTCAGTAGGATGCTTTCTGGAGAACTTTTTTCCAATACTGCTGATTGTGTTGTGAAAACAATTGTTTCAAGGCTCCTCTAGTTTTCATATCTGAGTATTACTTGTCCAATGGTGAAAGGACTCTACGCCGGGTAACTTTCAAACTTGGCAAAATTGTTAGGTACTTTTGTGAGACAACATTATTTAAATGTTTTATTCTTTTTAGTAATGGTGACCATATATGAAAATGGATTGGCATCATTTCAATAAATTTTTAAGGCCGTCAAGCTAGGACACATTTTGTAAAATTTAGCCAAATTCCGTTAAATGCCTTTTTAGAAGAAGTTATTAAAAGTATTTCAATTTTTATTAACAACAGCCATATTTTGACAGCAGATTGGCATCATTTGTACAGACTTAAAGTTGACAGCAGATTGGCATCATTTGTACAGACTTAAAGTTGACAGCAGATTGGCATCATTTGTACAGACTTAAAGTTGACAGCAGATTGGCATCATTTGTACAGACTTAAAGTTGACAGCAGATTGGCATCATTTGTACAGACTTAAAGTTGACAGCAGATTGGCATCATTTGTACAGACTTAAAGTTGACAGCAGATTGGCATCATTTGTACAGACTTAAAGTTGACAGCAGATTGGCATCATTTGTACAGACTTAAAGTTGACAGCAGATTGGCATCATTTGTACAGACATAAAGTTGACAGCAGATTGGCATCATTTGTACAGACATAAAGTTGACAGCAGATTGGCATCATTTGTACAGACATAAAGTTGACAGCAGATTGGCATCATTTGTACAGACATAAAGTTGACAGCAGATTGGCATCATTTGTACAGACTTAAAGTTGACAGCAGATTGGCATCATTTGTACAGACTTAAAGTTGACAGCAGATTGGCATCATTTGTACAGACTTAAAGTTGACAGCAGATTGGCATCATTTGTACAGACTTAAAGTTGACAGCAGATTGGCATCATTTGTACAGACTTAAAGTTGACAGCAGATTGGCATCATTTGTACAGACTTAAAGCCCTTCAAATTTGATCAAATTCTGCTAAGAGGATTTTGACAAGTCATTTAGATGATTTTTTATATTTAGCACTTATGGCCATATTGGATGGCAAATCAGAATCATTTGTATCAACCTCAAAGCCCTTATCACTAATATATCCTGTTAAATTTGGTCAAATTCTGCTGAACAGTTTCTGAAAAGTCATTTAAAGTTTTTACTTTTTACTTTATGTAATAGTGGCCATTTTTGATGGCACCATTTGTATCAATTTTAAAGGTTTCTAGGTCAGGGATGCTTTCTATTAAATTTATTCAAATTCTGTTGAGTGGATTTTATTTAACAAGAAGTAATTCAGATATTTCTGTTTTTAATAATGGAGGCCATATTTGATAGCAAACTGACATTAGTTGGTCAAACTCAGTCCTATTCAGACAGGAATGACATGAAGAATTTCTCTGATGCTTTGAAGACAATGTACTGGCCACAGTCATCGGTAACATCTACAATACTGAGTGCTGACAGCACCACACACTACTCATTGACAAAGAAAAGATACTTCAAAGATAGGCAGAACATTTCAACAACATCCCCAATCACCAGTCATCTATCAGTGAGGAGGCAATTGACGACTGCCCCAAGTGGAAATCTGATATTCCAATGCTGACTGAAACTGAGAAAGCAATTGACCTGCTGTCAAATGGCAAAGCACCTGGAGCAGATGTTATACCAGCAGAAGTCTACAAAGTCAGAGGCTCGCACATGGCACAGAAACTGACTGAACTCTTCCAGTCCATGTGGACTCAAGGAACCATACCTCAGGAGTACAAGGATGCATCGATTGTCCACTTGTACAAGATGAAAGGCAACAGACAATCCTGTGACAACCATCAGGGCATCTCCTTGCTGTCAATAGCCAGCAAAATCCTCACCATAATTCTGCTGAATTGCCTTGTGCATCACATCGATCAAAGGCTCCTGCCTGAGAGTCACTGTAGCTTCAGGAAAGGATGAGGGACCACAGACATGGTGTTTGCAGCTCGTCAACTCCAAGAGAAATGCCAAGAACAGAACTCCAACCTGTACACAACATTCATTGACCTGACAAAAGCTTTTGACACAGTCAGCCATGTGGACCTTTGGAAGACCATGGCAAAACTTGGTGGCCCAGAGAAATTCATCATGATGTTCTGCAATTCCATGATGGCATGCTCACTTGTGTCATGGACAACAGTGAGTCATCTGAACAATTCTCAGTCACCAATGGAGTCAAGCAAGGCTGTGTGTTGGCCCCAACCCTCTTCAGTATGATGTTCTCTGCCATGCTTACTGATGCCTTCCATGACTATGACACTGGGATCAACATCAGATAACAGAGTGATGGCAAGCTATTCAATCTGAGAAGACTACAGGCAAAGACAAAGTTACAGGAAGTGACTGTTCATGATCTCCTATTTGTTGATGACTGCTCCCTGAATGCCAAATCTGAGTCTGACATGCAACAGAGTATGGACCATTTCTCTTCAGATTGTGACAATTTTGGTCTCACAATCAGTATAAAGAAGACAGAGGTGATGCACCAACCTGCAGCAGGAAAGCCTTACATAGAGCCTACCATCGCAGTAAATGGACAAACCCTCATGGCAGTGGACAAGTTCACCTATCTCAGCAGCACACTGTCACATGCAGTCCACATCAATGATGAAACCAATTGCTAAAGCAAGTGTGGCCTTTAGCAGACTTGCGTATATGTGTGGGAGCACAGAGGCATCAGTCTACAAACAAAGTCTATAAAGCCTGTTGCCGACCCTGCTGTATGCTTGCGAAACCTGGACAGTGTACAGATGCCATGCCAAGAAGCTGAACCATATTCACATGGGCTGCCTGAGGAACCTGATGAGGATAAGATGGCAGGACAGGGTCCCAGGCACTGAGGTTATCACGTGGGCAGGCATTCCAAGCATTCACACTCTCCCAATGAAATCAGAGTTGAGATGAGCAGGCCACATCACTAGGATGTCAGAAGAGTGACTACCAAAGATCTTCTACAGCATGCTGAAGGAAGGAAAGTGGTCTCAGGGTGGTTTGAAGAAATGCTTCGAAGATTCCCTCAAGTCCTCCTTGAAACACTTCAACACTGACCCTGAGTCTTGGGAAGATCTCACACAGGATTGCTTCCCCTGTCGGAATCTCATCCATACTGGAGCCACAGACTTTGAATTGAGGAGAATTGCATAGGCAGTGCAGAATCACAAGCAGCATAAACCTCAGAACTGCAGCATGTCCTCTATTGATCAAGCGAATCCAAGCAGCATCTCCTGTCAAGTGTGCCACAGACAGTTCAGGGCACAAATTGACCTTATCAGCCACTCATGTACTCACAGAAACCAAACCAGTTAATAATGTCATGGTCATCTTTGAACTTGAAGGACAAACAACTGATCATTGCTATTTATAGCTGATAAACATGTATCAATGGATATGTACTACTATTGAGGACAGACAGTTGCTATTTATATCTGACAAATATGTATCAATGGAAATGTACTAATGCTGATCAGGACAGACAGTTGCTATTTATATGACAAACATGTATATATGGAATATACTAATACTGAGGACAGACAGTTGCTATTTATATCTGACAAATATGTATATATGGAATATACTAATGCTGAGGACAGACAGTTGCTATTTATATCTGACAAACATGTATATATGGAATATACTAATGCTGAGGACAGACAGTTGATATTTATATCTGACGAACATGTATCAATGGAAACTTACTAATGCTGATCAGGATAGACAGTTGCTATTTATATCTGACAAATATGTATCAGTGGAAATGTACTAATGCTGAGGACATGGATGATTATGGTAAACATGCTATTCTTTATTAGACCTCTGTTGCAGTGAACTGGAAATGGATTTTCGTGAATAGGGGGCTCTCAAATCGATACACTATTGCCAATCACATTTTTTTTCCCAATATCGTCATCGCATCAAATCCGACTATGATACATCATGATGGTGATATACGATAACATCACTAATGTGAAATGACCCTGTTTTGGGTTTGCGCATATATAACATCATCTGGCTTTACATACTACTTTATACTTAAGCAGATAAATTTTGAAAGCTTATACAAATGCATGTGTACCAAAAGCTTATACAAATGCATGTGTACCAAAAGCTTATACAAATGCATGTGTACCAAAAGCTTATACAAATGCATGTGTACCAAAAGCTTATACAAATGCATGTGTACCTAAAGTTTATACAAATGCATGTGTACCAAACGTTTATACAAATGCATGTGTACCAAAAGCTTATACAAATGCATGTGTACCAAAAGCTTATACAAATGCATGTTTACCAAAAGCTTATACAAATGCATGTGTACCAAAAGTTTATACAAATGCATGTGTGCCAAAAGCTTATACAAATGCATGTGTACCAAAAGCTTATACAAATGCATGTGTACCAGAAGTTTATACAAATGCATGTGTACCAAAAGTTTATACAAATGCATGTGTACCAAAAGCTTATACAAATGCATGTGTACCAAAAGCTTATACAAATGCATGTGTACCAAAAGCTTATACAAATGCATGTGTACCAGAAGTTTATACAAATGCATGTGTACCAAAAGTTTACACAAATGCATGTGTACCTAAAGTTTATACAAATGCATGTGTACCAAAAGTTTACACAAATGCATGTGTACCTAAAGTTTATACAAATGCATGTGTACCAAAAGCTTATACAAATGCATGTGTACCTAAAGCTTATACAAATGCATGTGTACCTAAAGCTTATACAAATGCATGTGTACCAAAAGTTTATACAAATGCATGTGTACCAAAAGTTTATACAAATGCATGTGTACCAAAAGCTTATACAAATGCATGTGTACCAAAAGCTTATACAAATGCATGTGTACCAAAAGCTTATACAAATGCATGTGTACCAAAAGCTTATACAAATGCATGTGTACCAAAAGTTTATACAAATGCATGTGTACCAAAAGCTTATACAAATGCATGTGTACCAAAAGCTTATACAAATGCATGTGTACCAAAAGTTTATACAAATGCATGTGTACCAAAAGTTTATACAAATGCATGTGTACCAAAAGCTTATACAAATGCATGTGTACCAAAACTTATACAAATCCATGTGTACCTAAAGCTTATACAAATGCATGTGTACCAAAAGCTTATACAAATGCATGTGTACCAAAAGTTTATACAAATGCATGTGTACCAAAAGTTTATACAAATGCATGTGTACCAAAAGCTTATACAAATGCATGTGTACCAAAAGCTTATACAAATGCATGTGTACCTAAAGCTTATACAAATGCATGTGTACCAAAAGCTTATACAAATGCATGTGTACCAAAAGCTTATACAAATGCATGTGTACCAAAAGTTTATACAAATGCATGTGTACCAAAAGCTTATACAAATGCATGTGTACCAAAAGCTTATACAAATGCATGTGTACCAAAAGCTTATACAAATGCATGTGTACCTAAAGCTTATACAAATGCATGTGTACCAAAAGCAAACAAAAGGACTATGAATGGTACATTATATGGCCACCACTTGTTTAATAATAAGCATGGCTGATTCTGGAGTTTTTTTTAACAATGGGTCTCTGCAACTAAACTTACTGTGTAAAAACCATTATTTTCTTATTAGACTTACCATCACCATGGCCTTTGACCTTTAGATTCCAAAATGGTTTCTTTATTACCCTAAGTGCAAGCCATTCACAAAGTTGGGTCAAGGAACTTACTCTAAAACAAAACTTACTGTACAAAGCCCATTTTTTGGGGATCACAATGACCTTATTCTTAGACACCAAAATTAATAGCCATGTTCCATACTTTAAGTGCAAGCCCTCCACATATTTTGGTTAATGTACATGGTTTAGAACTAAAGCTACCATACAAAAACCATTTTTCTTCTTTCAGTCAGTGGTCTTGACCTTGGACCTTTTGACCCCAAAATCAAAAGGCCACTATCATATCCAAAGTGTAAGCCATCCAAAAACTTTGGTAAAGGTACATGATCAAGAAGTGTAATTAAGTGTAATTTTTGTGCAGAAACCCTTTTCATTTTTCAGTCACAGTAGCCCTGACCTTTAACCTTTTGACCCCAAAACCAATAGGCTTCTATATTGCTCCAAGTGCAAACCATCCACAAAGCCAGGTCTGTAAGATAGAAAAGATTAAAGTTATTGTTTGAAAACCATTTTTCTTCTGTCAGTGACCTTGACCTTTGACCTTTTGATGCCAAACTCAATAGGCTTCCTCTCATCCCAAGTGCAAACCATCCATGAAGTTAGGTCGAGATATGTGTGTGATGCTGAAAAAAATGTTATTGTGCGGAACCATTTTCTTCTTTCAGTTACAATGGCCTTGACCTTTGACCTTTTTACCCTAATATTGATAGGCTTCTGTCTTACCCAAAATGCAAGCTATTTACAAAGTCTGGTAATCGTAGATGTTGGAGAACTTAAAGGTAGGGTGTGAAAATGAGATAGGGAACAGATATCATAACATGATAAATAAGCTCCACCTGATGACAGGCATATACAAATTAAATCTGAACCTAATTTACCTTACACTATTGGGAGAGTAAGAGTCTATGTACATGTTTCATATACTGAGTACTAAAAAAAAAATCTACATTTCTGCCACAGAGCAAGTGAGTGAGAGAGAGATGGAATGAGAGAAAAAAATGAACTGAAGTGATACACACTGCAGAAACCTTTAGAAGTGTTAAGTACTAACAATATATGTGTTTCTAAAATGCAAAGACTAAAAATGTGTAACAAACTTTAAGCATTACTGTAATTGCCTGAAAATCTAATTAAGTCATCTCTGTATATATGTATAAATTCAAATATGCCAACCAAATTTTTTTGTTTACCTCAAGTGGATTTTGCTTAACTGAGATAAAAAGGTTTTTGTCATATTCCACATTGAGAAGTTAAAAATCTGATCAGGTTATCTACATATGGATAAAAATATGAGAGCAAAATTTACCTTTTTATGATGTTTGCACAAACTTGCTGACAAGCTTCTTGGGATGGAAGGGTGGATGGTTTTGGTTTGGTGCTTTATGCCACAGCAACACAAGGAGGTTATTTAGTGCCAAGGCAATTGGAGTAAAGTGCCTTGCCCAAGGACACACCACGGTAGATGACCCAGGCTGGTCCGGTGGTAGGATTCAAACCTATACCCTTTTGGTCGTGAGTCTGGCACGCTAACCACTGAGCCAACACAGCTCGCCAAGGGTGGATGGAAAGATAGATGAATGGACAGGACTACATCAAGATACCTTTGATGCAAGCAGTGGGGGTATAAAAAAAATCAAACCTACATTTCTCATATTGATAGATTGACAGAGAGAAAGAGGAAAAAAGAATGAGAGTACATGAACCTTAAGTACCATATAATAGGTAAAATGGAGTCAAATTTATGTTACAACAAGAGAGAGAGAGAGAGAGAGAGAGAGAGGGAGAGAGAAATAAAATGTAATAAACTCATGTGCCATGTAATGGACAAAAAGAGAAAATTAAACTTACTTTTCTGCCATCTTTATCCACTGACTGAGACAAGTTTGTAACTTCTTGTATGTAAACTTAAAGTCCAAATGTACCTACTATATCACTGACACCTTTTAACAGGTGGTTAATCAAGCAAATCATAACTAGTAGGTACCTGTATCGTTTTTCATTTGTTATCTGATTTCCCAATCCAGAATATTTTACCTATTTCCTTGTCCCGGATATTCCTTTTTATCAATTATTCCACTTAAAACCATCCACTTCCAAATTATATTACTGAAAACAAATATAAATATTTTCCTGAACTCTAATATAGTTATACACAAGTTCACTTTTATCAGTGAAATCATCTTTAAGTTCTTCTCTGTGGTAGTTGTGACTATGAATTTGATACCAAGTATTCATGCTTATGCAATATAAAAGAACATCTGAGAAGTATGATACTGACAGTACAGAGAGTAACACTATATCCAATATTAATCATTCTTCAAAAAACAGTGAGTGTGATACACAGTGCCACAGGGATGGGCCAACATGTGCAGCAGTGCATAACAAATGTAAATTCTCCAAAACCTGACACTTTAACTGCAGAAAGTAGTCTCTTTGGTGAAGTAACCTACAAGTCATCCCTTACTGAAAGTAATAATTCTACTTCCCACATTAAAGTAAACAATACCTTCACTACACCTACAGATTAATGTGCTGATATATATCATGAGACCCAAACATCAAGATAGAACAAAACTGTAGAACCAAATCATAAATCATGATCATGATTATGTACAAGATAAAAATGATAAGCCTCTCAATGACAATGAGCATATTCATAATAGTGCAAATCTCACTTAACAATCATTCTGACACACATATGAAATGTCACAGGACTCGTTTGGTTTTAAAATTAATGATGTTCAAATTGAGAGCTGGAATATTGGGCACTTCCTTCCCAAATATGATAAACAATATTTTATTCTTAACCAACAGAATATCTTTCATATCCTTGGTTTATGTGAGACCTTTATAAAATATGATGTTAGTGATTCGTGTATTGCTGTAGAAGGTTACAAAATTGAGTGGAATGGCAGAAAAAAATCAAAATGGTGGTGGTTTACGCATGTATATTATTATTCGCATATTTGATTTAGAACTTAAATCTACTGAAATGTATCTGGTTACAGCTAAATGCATGGTATAAAAGAAAAGCTTCTGTTATGTTTGTATACTGGCAAATTATACTACCTCCTGAATAGATATTTTACACACTCAGGTAGACAAAGCTTTCTGTTATGTTTATAGACTGCCATTAAAGCTTAATGACCATTACCCTGTATACATTGCTGTTAATGACCATTACCCTCTATGCATTGCTGTTAATGACCATTACCCTGTATGCATTCCTGTTAGTGACCATTACCCTGTATGCATAGCTGTTAGTGAGCATTACCCTGCATGCATTGCTGTTAGTGACCATTACCCTGTATGCATAGCTGTTAGTGACCATTACTCTGCATGCATTGCTGTTAGTGACCATTACCCTGTATGCATAGCTGTTAGTGACGATTACCCTGTATGCATTGCTGTTAGTGACCATTACCCTGTGTGCATTGCTGTTAGTGACCATTACCCTATATGCATTGCTGTTAGTGACCATTACCCTGTATACATTGCTGTTAGTGACCATTACCCTGTATGCTTTGCTGTTAGTGACCATACCCTGTATACATTACACCATACAAAAAACTTGATTTCAATAAATTTAAAATGAATAATATATAATAATATACAATAATATATAGATATTTTAAGAAATGTAATTACAATGCATTTCTCCAGGATACACTTGTACTAACACAGATAATATTTGATCCTAAAGTGGCCCAAATGAGTGGTGACTGACTTGCTTAACCATCATGCATCCACCTAAACTTAATGAATAAAAAGAAATAAACAACCCAAATGGTAAAATCAGGATATTAATAATGTATGTAAACTTCGTGATCATTATACATAAAGTGGCACAATAATACAAACAAGTTAATACTATAGTTAAAATGATCTCTATTTGAAAACCCTGTGAATAGAAAAATACCAACCAGATTCATTTTGAATCATCTTATATCAGTTCTCATCAAAAGCATCTGAAAAATCTCTACCATAAACTTACAGTTACCGACACTACATTTGACAGTGAGCAGAATATACTTGAAAACCTAAACCAAGGTTTGTCAATCTATTCAAACTAAGCAGTTCATATTTTGCCTGCACAACATTTAAAATATAAATTATCTAAAGAATGTCCCTTCAATATACATGATGTTATTGAGTATATTGACAAAGTCAAGAACTCAATGGCTACACAACATTTAAAATATAAATTATCTAAAGAATGTCCCTTCAATATACATGATGTTATTGAGTATAATGACAAAGTCAAGAACTCAATGGCTACAGGAACTGATGGCACCAAAATACTTAACTACCTAATAATGTGTTAGCACCACACACAGCCCAAATAATCAACTTGATCAATAATTTAACAATTTCCCACATCTGTTGAAAGTGGCTAAAAATAACTCCAATTTATAAGGGCAATGACAACAATGACCGTTACAATTATATACATGTATATATATATATATATGCCTCTCTCTCTTAATTGTCTCTCTTACAATTATATACATATATATATATGCCTCTCTCTCTTACAATTA
This sequence comes from Margaritifera margaritifera, assembly GCA_029931535.1. Classification (NCBI taxonomy): domain Eukaryota; kingdom Metazoa; phylum Mollusca; class Bivalvia; order Unionida; family Margaritiferidae; genus Margaritifera; species Margaritifera margaritifera. The sequence goes on along the minus strand of JAQPZY010001154.1, from coordinate 877,638 downwards.
TATATATATATATATATATACATATGCCTCTCTCTCTTACAATTATATACATATATATATATATATGCCTCTCTCTCTTACAATTATATACATGTATATATATATGCCTCTCTCTCTTACAATTATATACATGTATATATATATGCCTCTCTCTCTTACAATTATATACATGTATATATATATGCCTCTCTCTCTTACAATTATATACATATATATATATATATATGCCTCTCTCTCTTACAATTATATACATATATATATATATATATGCCTCTCTCTCTTACAATTATATACATATATATATATGCCTCTCTCTCTTACAATTATATACATATATATAAGCCTATCTCTCTTACAATTATATATATATATATATATATATATATATATATGCCTCTCTCTCGTACAATTATATACATATATATATATGTGCCTCTCTCTCTTACAATTATATATATATATATATATATATATATATATATGCCTCTCTCTCTTACAATTATATACATGTATATATATATGCCTCTCTCTCTTACAATTATATACATGTATATATATATATGCCTCTCTCTCTTACAATTGTATACATGTATATATATATATGCCTCTCTCTCTCTTACAATTATATACATATATATATATATATATACCTCTCTCTCTTACAATTATATACATATATATATATATATATATATATATATATATATATATATATATATATATATATATATATATATATATATGCCTCTCTCTCTTTTTTAGCCACTCAAAAGTCAATAAAGGACATCATCTCTACAGACATTTGTCTAAATACATAAATACTTCATGATGCTCTATCAGGTTTTTGAGAAAAACATTCATGTCAAACAGCTCTTGTTAACCTTATTAATAATTGGATAGAATGCATTGTATGATGGATATTATCTTCATTGATATAAAAAAAAGTCTTTGATCTTGATGACCATCAAACACTTCTGTACAAATTAACATTACTTAATATGCCATCTTTGAGTCTAAAAATAATCTCCTCACCCATGGCTCTTTCTGGAGCTTGATAATCTGTGCCCTTCTCTGTATACTAATGCACTGAAATCACATAGAGTTGTAGGAGTATTTGTGGATGAATCATTATACTGGGCTACACAAACATGCAATATGTATTCCACACCTGACACTGTGGTTGCTTTACTAAGAAGGATTAACAAATATATCTTTCTGACAATGCAAAAAAGACTTTCTATAATGCTTACCGGTATATCACTCCCATTCTTGATTACGGTATATCACTCCCATTCTTGATTACGGTATATCACTCCCATTCTTGATTACGGTGCACTTATTTGAGAAAAATGCTCAAAGTAACAAGTACATTACATAACAAAGATGCAAAAGTCGGCCTTGAGAACAGTCTTAAATAAATCTACTATGACAGCAAGTATAGAACTTGTCAAAGAATGTGATATCTTACCCTTTGAATATTGAATGAAATATTACATGATGTGACATCTTACCCTTTGAATATTGAATTAAATATTACATGATGTGACAGCTTACCCTTTGAATATTGAATGAAATATTACATGATGTGACAGCTTACCCTTTGAATATTGAATGAAATATTACACAATGTGACATCTTACCCTTTGAATATTGAATTAAATATTACACGATGTGACATCTTACCCATTGAATATTGAATTAAATATTACACAATGTTACATCTTACCCTTTGAATATTGAATGAAATATTACACAATATGACATCTTACCCTTTGAATATTGAATGAAATATTACACGATGTGACATCTTACCCTTTGAATATTGAATTAAATATTACACGATGTGACATCTTACCCTTTGAATATTGAATTAAATATTAAACAATGTGACATCTTACTCTTTGAATACTGAATGAAATATTACACAATGTGACATTTTACCCTTTGAATACTGAATGAAATATTACACAATGTGACATCTTACCCTTTGAATATTGAATGAAATATTACACGATGTGACATCTTACCCTTTGAATATTGAATGAAATATTACACGATGTGACATCTTACCCTTTGAATATTGAATGAATTATTACACAATGTGACATCTTACCCTTTGAATATTGAATGAATTATTACATGATGTGACATCTTACCCTTTGAATACTGAATTTAATATCACATAAGTGTACAAAACATTAAATGATTTAGTGCCAGAATATATAAAATCTTAAGTAAAATCTATATCTCTCAGCTTCCAGTATAGCTTAAGGTCATGCCTGATGGAAAAACTAATTTTACCTAGGTTGAATTCTGAACTCTTTAAAATAATCATTCAGTGACTCTGGTGTCCAAATATGGAATGCCAATCCACAACAAATTAGATAAATGCCAACTATAGTAAGTTTCAAGTCAAATTTTAAAAGAAATTTCAAATGACAATGTATTTCAATAGTGATCAGTAATTCAAACATGGCTTTCTCAATCTGCTGCTATTGTATCATCAATTAATTTCTCAACGATATCTGACCTTAATTTTTATTGTATTCATCAGATAGTATTAAGTTAAATAACTTTTAGATGTTTTAAAGTGTTTGTAATACATTTTATTTCCTATTGAACTATGCTAGCAAGTTTACTAGATGTTGAACTATGCTAGCAAGTGTACTAGATGTATGTTGAACTATCCTAGCAAGTGTACTAGATGTATGTTGAACTATGCTAGCAAGTGCACTAGATGTTAAACTATGCTAGCAAGTGTACTAGATGTTAAACTATGCTAGCAAGTGTACTAGATGTATGTTGAACTATGCTAGCAAGTGTACTGGATGTATGTTAAACTATGCTAGCAAGTGCACTAGATGTATGTTGATCTATGCTAGCAAGTGTACTAGATGTATGTTGAACTATGCTAGCAAGTGTACTAGATGTATGTTGAACTATGCTAGCAAGTGTACTAGATGTATGTTGAACTATGCTAGCAAGTGTACTAGATGTATGTTGAACTATGCTAGCAAGTGTACTAGATGTATGTTGAACTATGCTAGCAAGTGTACTAGATGTATGTTGAACTATGCTAGCAAGTGCACTAGATGTATGTTGAATTATGCTAGCAAGTGTACTAGATGTTAAACTATGCTAGGAAGTGCACTAGATGTATGTTGATCTATGCTAGCAAGTGTACTAGATGTATGTTGAACTATGCTAGCAAGTGTACTAGATGTATGTTGATCTATGCTAGCAAGTGTACTAGATGTATGTTAAACTATGCTGGCAAGTGTACTAGATGTATGTTAAACTATGCTAGCAAGTGTACTAGATGTTAAACTATGCTAGCAAGTGTACTAGATGTATGTTAAACTATGCTAGCAAGTGTATTAGATGTTAAACTATGCTAGGACGTGTACTAGATGTTGAACTATGCTAGCAAGTGTACTGGATGTTAAACTATGCTAGCAAGTGTACTAGATGTATGTTAAACTATGCTAGCAAGTGTACTAGATGTATGTTAAACTATGCTGGCAAGTGTACTAGATGTATGTTGAACTATGCTAGCATGTGCACTAGATGTTAAACTATGCTAGCATGTGCACTAGATGTTAAATTATGCTAGCAAGTGTACTAGATGTTAAACTATGCTAGCAAGTGTACTAGATGTATGTTGAACTATGCTAGCAAGTGTGCAAGATGTATGTTTGAAATGAATGTTTGTGGGCTTGTGCATGTGTGTGTGAATATGCGTATGCATGTTTATAGTAAATGAAGTGTTATATAGCTATCATTTCTTATTTTTTGCATCAAGTATAGTACCTTATATAGAGTGTGAGTATTTTCTGCATGTTTTAAGACACAGTTTTCAGACACCATACATATTTTCTGAAAATAATATTTATATAATTTTTGGACAATGCTTGACTAATATTTTTCTAGAACTTATGTTTTCTGACCCAATTTAAGAAAGATCTGATGTGTCATTTTCAAGTAAAAGTCTCAGTGTGTTTGCTGGTAATTTAACAGAGATGAAGTTTGCTTCAGGTCAGCAATAAATGTTTAATGTGATCATGAACTATCAATAAGTTAAATAATTTTAAATCCTTTGTGTCAATTGTCAAAAAATTTTCCAGAAAGTTCATGTAAATTCCCAGTCATACAGGGTCTATTCTAGGATGTGCAATTGCAAGTTCATGCTAATTTCTAAAAAATAGTGTCTTAAAATCAACTAAATGCATGAAAATAGTTCATTATATTTTCAAGCAGTACCTTTATTTCTTTGTTAAATCCTTTGTGTCAATTCTCAAGAAAAATTCCCAACATGGGGATGAAATATGTGTATGAAAGTGACTGCACAACAATGTTGGGAAGATTTCAGTATATCACACATATTTTTTCCCCTTCCAAAACTAATAATTGCAGAGTTTTCAGGCCAAGAATTCGTTAAACTTTTCAAGTAAAAAACAAGAATTTTACTTGCGACTTATTTGATACTTGGTTTTACTCTATACTCAAGAGGTACAAATTACAGTTCCATTAACTCCCTTAAAAACTAGCATAAAATTTCCAGTGATATGTTTCAGTGCAAAATACTATAAAAAGCTTACAAGTTTTAAGGCAGTTTGCCACCAACAGTACCACAGCTGAGCACTAACCCATGTCTTTTCATGAAACCCTCTCCCCACAACCAAGAGGCATTGAATTTGCTGTCCGGAAATTCTTTTTTGACACATTCCTTGGTATATATACAGATTCCCTCTACACTAACTGGAATTTGTAAGTCAGGCTGAGTGAGCACCCACCAGGCTATCTTGTCATCAATATCTCTGCCATATGAAATGGGGCATCCACTCTCAGATAGATGTCCATTCAAGTTAAGATCTGCAGAGTAGTAAATTTTCATCCAAGTATTCACCATGGATTGAGGAATCTTTACTTTTTCAGCTGTAGGTCTAATTTCCAGGAGTTTGGCATGGTTAACAATATCTTGCTTTTGCTTTAACGTATAACGCTTTTAGTGACCACACACAGAACTAGGTGGAGCACTCTCAGGTTCAAGATAATCAGCCTCATCATCAAAAGCAACTTTTTTTGCGGGCGGTTCTTTTTGTGATGTACCCTTAGAGTCATTACTTCGAAGTCACTTCTTTGGACAGCCTACTGACCACTTTGGAGAGGACTTTGGAAAGGCACAGTCCCTCCACGAAATAGGCAGTACTTCCTCATTTGTTGCATAACACACGATAAACTTATCCATCAAAATTATTACTGACAATATTAGGTTTCATGATGACAGCTATCTAATATATATTTTTAAATAACTTTTGATATTGGTAGGTAACCTATTTATACTTTAACATGTAATTTTTCCATGGGTGGTTGGTTATCAAAATGTATTGAGTCTCTTCTCTTCCACGTATGATCTTTGTTACCTCTATACAAAGGACACATTTATAAAGGACAAGCAACCATGATCCCCTATTTTAACTCGTTAAACAATACATCAGAGTCAGTATGGATTAGTAAATTCAAAGGAATCAGGCAACAAAACAAACCCATTATCCATATCTGTGACATTATGTACCTTGGATTAAGATCTGTGGCATTATGTACCATGGCTTAAGATCTGTGGCATTATGTACCATGGATTAAGATCTGTGGCATTATGTACCATGGATTAAGATCTGTGGCATTATGTACCATGGATTAAGATCTGTGGCATTATGTTCCATGGATTAAGATCTGTGGCATTATGTACCATGGATTAAGATCTGTGGCATTATGTACCATGGATTAAGATCATTTATGTTCTACAGCTAATTAACTAGTTCTTTGCTTTACAAACAACTCAAAGGATAAAAAAAACAAAGAAAGAAAAGAGAACCACAACTACTGGTAATGTGATTTATCACTATTGTAATTAGCAACCATGATCTCCTTTTTATCTCATTAAACAATACATCAAAGTGTCAGTATGGATTAGTAATTTCAAAGGAAATCTGCAACAAAACAAAAAAGTTTCCTTGTTAGCAGCCTTATGTAGCATGGATTAAGGGAATTATTGTCCTGCAGCTAATCAACAAGTACTTTAGTTTATAAACAACAATAAAATAAGAAATAAAATGAGAAAAAAAAGGAAAGAAAAGGAGACAACAACTAATAGGTCACATAAATTTAAGAATATTAACATATTAATCACACTGAGTCGAATATTGCTACTTGCTTGTGGTATTTACCAATACCATTCCTAGGCATGACCATAAGGAGCCTCTCCCTCTTCTTGCATTTCTCTGCCAAAAATACTTTAAGAATCATAATTCCAAAATCTTTTTATATACATGTAGTTTGTTTTCATTTTTTATTCACACCGAAATCAAGCATGAGTGCGTTTGTACGGTAGATTTTAACAATGACCGATTAGCAGAGCATTAAACACGGATCGAGAGATTACTAATATGGCAGTTCTCCTACAAAATACACATCAAATCATGGCTCTAATACACATATGGCTGTATTTTCTGGTGCATGGACATGTATCAAATAGACAAAAATAGGCAACTAATGTCTGTTTTTGATTCATTACCCTACATGTAAAGATAGAAAAAAATCCTTGTTTTACTTCATTGTAGCACATCATCGTTGTAGGTGCTAACTTCGTTACCCTACATGTAAAGATAAAAAAAAAATCTTTGTCATACTTCATGGTAGCACACATCATCATTGTAGGTGCTAACTTCGTTACCCTACATGTAAAGATAGAAAAAAAATCCTTGTTTTACTTCATGGTAGTACATCATCATTGTAGGTGCTAACTTTATTACCCAGAGGAAGGGGGATATTTATCTTCCTCTGTTTGTTTTCGGGCACCAAATTAAAGAACTGAATATGTCTTTGGATGAAAAAAGTAATTATTTTTTGCCAACCGAAAACATGCAGAAAATACATTTAAATGTGTTTTTTTTAAATAGAAAATGTCCATTGATTTTATTAGTCAAGACTATTTTACTCTAGTGTACATTCTTAGTAATATACATGTACATGTGTGTTTACCCTTTTTCTTCTGAGGGCCACATGGAAGATTAGCATCAGCTAAATATGTAAACCATATTAAATAAAGTTATTATTACACTGTATATCTAATTAGTAAACACAGAAAATTCTCTATGTGACTGTATTAAGTTCCTTTGGACTTCAACTGAATATTATTTATATATTCACTGATACAAGCTCCTATTTCACTATATAATCTGAAAATTATCATAAATTGCAAATAATCATGTAAGAAATATATCCCTTATGCTGATACATATCAATATTGTTTATAAAAAAAAGTAACATAGGGAAATGGAGATCTGGTGTCTAAAACTTCAAATGAGGTTTGTGCATATATAGTACTCCCTTAATGTAATGCTGTCCATGGAAGCCACAGAGTATACCACCTTATAGTGAGACTGACTTACAATGAAGTACATAATACAGTACTCCCTCATTACAACACCGTCCATGGAAGCCACAGAGTATACCACCTTATAGTGAGACTGACTTACAATGAAGTACATGATACTGTACTCCCCCATTACAACACAGTCCATGGAAGCCACAGAGTATACCACCTTATTGTAAGACTGACTTACAATGAAGTACATGATACTGTACTCCCCCATTACAACACAGTCCATGGAAGCCACAGAGTATACCACCTTATAGTGAGACTGACTTACAATTAAGTACATGATACAGTACTCCCTCATTACAACACAGTCCATGGAAGCCACAGAGTATACCACCTTATTGTGAGACCATCTTATAATGAAATACACGATACAGTACTCCATCATTACAATACTGTCCATGGAATCCAGAGTATTACTGCCTTATAGTGGGACTGACTTATGAGGAAGTATATTACGCAGTATTCTCTCATTACAGCACTGTCCATGTGAGCCACAGAATATAACACCTTATAGTGAGACTGCCTTATAATGAAGTACATTATACGGTACTCCCTAATTATAACCCTGTCTATGTGAGCCACATAGTATACTGCCTCATAGTGAGACTGCCTTATAATGAAGTACATTATACAGTACTCCCTAATTATAACCCTGTCCATGTGAGCCACATAGTATACTGCCTCATAGTGAGACTGCCTTATAATGAAGTACATTATACAGTACTCCCTAATTATAACCCTGTCCATGGGAGCCACATAGTATACTGCCTCATAGTGAGACTGCCTTATAATGAAGTACATTATAAATATAATTTTACTACCACATAATGAAATGGGACCATAAACACGCTGCCTTATTAAAAGGAACCGTGCAATACTGAAGTGCCTTATTGTGAGGGAGTGTTGCATGTGCACATGTAGAAATAATTAGCATTTAAAATGTAAACAACAAATTTTTGTTAAAAAAATAATTATTAAAAAAGACTACAATAAATGTTAACATTAGAAATATCACAATAAGAAATATGCCAAATAATAGTTTAGTAAAATGTGATGGCACTGATGTTTGAATGTGACATACTTTTATCATCTTCAAATTAATGTTTTAGCTAATTACATACTGCCTACCTTTTCAACGTGTTTTAGCAAAGAACCATCTTTCCTTGTAATCAAACAGAACAAATATGTCAAAATCACCCACTAATGATTTTACAAAGAAAAAAAAGTGGCAATGTAATCTGCAAAAAGAATGGTACCAAAATAAATTTTAAAAATCCCCTTCCCCAATGTTATAAGGTTAAAAAGTGTTTGTTCTTACATTTCCAGGAAATCTGCTTCCTGTGAATCAGATATTAAGTGCTGACCATTCCAAGCCACTTCCTGTAAATCAGATATTAAGTGCTGACCATTCCAAGCCACTTCCTGTAAATCAGATATTAAGTGCTGACCATTCCAAGACACTTCCTGTAAATCAGATATTAAGTGCTGACCATTCCAAGCCACTTCCTGTAAATCAGATATTAAGCGCTGACCATTCCAAGCCACTTCCTGTGAATCAGATATCAAGTCCTGACCATTCCAAGCCACTTCCTGTGAATCTGACATTAAGTACTGACCATTCCAAGGCATTCTGAATGGGATTTATAATGTAAGAACTTTTCGACAAAATTCTGTAACTGAAGAGAACCCAAAACTCCTCAAGGAATGAAATGTTCTTGACATTTTCATTGATGAATTTCTTCAAGGTGATATAAGATGTTATTTGCAAACTGAAATCAAATAAGCAGTCCAAAATACATGGAAAAAGCCGAGTTTTTTTTTAGTTTTATTTCCTTAAATACTGTCTGTACATATTTATGTGAGTCAAAATATCTCTGTTTTGCATGTCTTATTTTTTCAGTTCACAAAGATGCAATGAATAATTCAGAATCGTTTAACTTTTCCAGTAAAATTGAATGGAAAGCCCAAAACTCATTAAAGAATCACAATCTCTCTTAGACACTTTCTCAAATGGATAGTTCCTACATGTAAATTCAAAAAACACAAAGGTCTCTATAATTTAATTCATACACATAGAATAATTCAATTCATACACATAAAATAAATCATTCCACTTTGTATCAAACAGGCAGGTGGTAGTCCTGAAATATAGCTTTAGAATAATTGCACATTGACGCTGCTATCTCATCTTTAACATCTAATCAGACATCTTTTCCCAGCATCCAGGAAATTAGATTGATCCCTTATCTCCCTTATCCTTGTACAAATAATGGCTGCTGTCATACCTTTCAGCAAACACATTTAGAAAGAGTTAAAGCTTGTTAGAACAATTTTTACAAGATCACCCAATTATGCATGCACATGATGAGTTGACTTCTCACAGCAAATTCTCTCAGCAAATAGTTAAAACCAAAGCACTCTCACTTTGGCATTGTGTGAGCATTCAACAATTTTAACTGAAAATCCACTAACTTCAATAAAAATGTATCAATAAAAAAATGAAGTTATTGATCCAGATATGCTTATGCTCCTTGCCGCTCCACAATATATTAGTCCATACTGAAGTTTAAACTTTGTTGCCTAAAGTATGCATGTTAATTCAATTTCACTTTCAGTTTTCCCCAAGATATTTTTGGAATATATGATGCAACATAGCATTCCCTCACTATAATGTCCTTCGTTATAACATGATTCCTGTTTTAAGACAGGTATTCTCATCGATCCTATTTCATTATTCAGTAGCAGAATTGTATGTATGATGTACTTCATTATAAGGCAGTCCCACTATAAGATTGTATATTCCATGGACAGCATTATAATGACGAAATACTATATGCATAATGTATTTCATTATAAGACAGTCTCACTATAATGTACAATACTCTATGGCTCCCATGGACAGTGTTATAAAGAGGGAATACTGTATCATATACTTCATTATAAGGCAGTTTCACTGTAAGTTAGCATACTCTATGGCTGCCATGGACAACATAGTAATGAGGGATTGCTGTATATAGAATACTAGTTCTGCATGAATATTTAACACTCTTCCTGAACTCTAAAAAGTCGCATTAACATTCCAAATTCTAAACTGTACTAATTTTTCAATATTATTAATAAATCTTTTCCAAAAGGAAAACTATTTAAAAAATCATAAACTTAGAACTGTTTTTCACAGATCTTTCTGGGTCAAAGCTCACAGCAGCATCTAACACCTCAAATTTTGGGGTTGGCAAAATTTTTCATTTCTTATATATACATATATAGGATGTTTCAGATGCACCTGGTCCCTACACAGACCAACTCACTTAAACCAAGCTTGTATACTCAGTTACTGTGTAAAATATAGTTTTCCACTTTTAGACATTATAAAAAAACAGAATTTACTATACTTTTTTCTTTCCAACTTTTTCTATCTCAAAGTGAGTTATAAAATTGTTAGAATTCACACAAATCCTGTAGAGTCGTAACTCACTGTTAGACTGTGCCCCTGTTGATTGATACAATATAGAACCAGTCTACTGCAGGTTACTGTACAAAAGAAAGTAATTATTTATTAATAATAACTCCAACAGATCTGGCTGGGGGATATATAATGTATAATTTGTTTAATCTAATTTTTCACAGATGCCAATGCAACCAGGAACCTAAACCATGTGGATACCATCAAAGAAATGCAATATTCTGCCTCAGCAGTAAATTCCATGGTCAGGGTAGTAATCAGGTAAACTGTTTGTACAGCTGTTAACAGGGAAGCTCTGTTGTCTCAATAAATGAGGGGTCTGAAGTGACCAAGCACCAAGTTATGTTTCTAGATGCAACACATAACTGTATTTCAATAAAAGTTTAAAGAACACATGAATGAAATGTAAACAAATGGATGTGATGAAAGATATTAAAATATACAGTAAAACTTGCCACAGCGGACACCCAAAGATATTAAAATATACAGTAAAACTTGCCACAGCAGACACCCAAAGATATTAAAATATACAGTAAAACTTGCCACAGCAGACACCCAAAGATATTAAAATATACAGTAAAACTTGCCACAGCAGACACCCAAAGATATTAAAATATACAGTAAAACTTGCCACAGCAGACACCCAAAGATATTAAAATATACAGTAAAACTTGCCACAGCAGACACCCAAAGATATTAAAATATACAGTAAAACTTGCCACAGCAGACACCCAAAGATATTAAAATATACAGTAAAACTTGCCACAGCAGACACCCAAAGATATTAAAATATACAGTAAAACTTGCCACAGCAGACACCCAAAGATATTAAAATATACAGTAAAACTTGCCACAGCAGACACCCAAAGATATTAAAATATACAGTAAAACTTGCCACAGCAGACACCCAAAGATATTAAAATATACAGTAAAACTTGCCACAGCAGACACCCAAAGATAATGTACATGTGCTAATAAAGGTCTATATTTATGGGTCTCTTCTCTTCTACGTATGATCTTTGTAACCTCCATATAAAGGATACATCTATAAAGGACATATGAGTGTCCCCAATTGACAAGTGTCCCCAATTTACAAGTGTCCCCAATTGACAGGCTTCACTGTATATATTAAGTATGCTTCAGATTTTTTTCTATCGAGTTATATACTTTACATTTTCAATGTGGAGTGAAGCCTGTATACAAAGAACATACAAGCACAGGCACATTATTATGGACTCAAGGATCAGACTTCCATAAATCCCTGCATTTGCTGGACATGATCCCCAGTTCAATGGTTCTGACTGGCACATACTCTGAGCTTACTGGTTCACCAGTCATAGAATATGCCAAATATTATTATATCAAATTGCCTTTGATTTGTTTATCCATTAAACTGTCAAAATAAACACCTTAATGAAGAAAAATTCAAAGGTCACTATGTCTAGTTTGCAGATTGTTTCTTTGTCGGACAATCAATCAAGGTGTCGTCGACTAAAGTTAATTCAAAGGTAACTAGGTCTCATTTACTCATTGTTATTTTCTAAAGTTTTTTAAGAACAACCCTATTGCCAACATTTAAATCATGTCAATTTAGCCATTTTACTCATCTGAAAAAATCATTTCTAAAGATAAAAACATAACTGTATACACAGCTCTAGCTCACAATCGAACTCATCTAAGATCCTGATGATATAAACCTATGTACCAAGTTTTTATCGAAAAACCAGACAAGAAATACAGTCTCTGAACAAATAAGAAAGTCAGCGAATCAGACGCAAGATCATCTCATTCATATGGGCAGATCTCACATGTTATATAGCTTTTCTAAGACCATGGTGATATAAGCTCATTTACCAATTTTGGGCACAATCCAATCTAAATAAATTCAGCCTCCAGAGTGGTAACAAGCTAAACCAATCAGATACAAGATTACCTCATAAATATGTGTCAATTCTTTATCGAACTTGTCCTAGATCTTGATGTTATAAGCTTATATACCAAGTTTTATAACAATCAGACCAGAAATAAAGCCTCCAGAGTGATAACAAGTTCAGCCAATGAGATGCAACATCACCTTATATGCAATGATCTCATTTTTGAATTCATCCTGTAATGACTAGGGGTAATGTAACAAAAGAAAAGACTCAAACAAGCTTTCAAGATTTAAAACACAAATATTTTATTTCCTAAAATATTAAAATATTTTTAAAAACAATCAAAGTGAAAGAATTAAAAATAACTTACAGTACAGAATATCATTAAAAGTCCTAAATTGTTCTAAAGTTCACTGATCCGGAAGTTAATCCAAATTATTCTGAATGAAGAATATTCCGAAAGAAAACACCACTGTGCTGATGTACTAACAAGAATCAGTTATATCAAAATATTATTAATTCCAAGTAATCCTTGTGAATATGGAATATCACACAAGTTCTAGAAATGTTTCCAATAATTCCAATGGAGCTGTATAATTCTTAAAGTTTAAGTAGCTGTACTAAATCCAAAATGTACTGTATAATAATATCACTGAAGCAGAATACAACACATAAAATGAACCAATCTCGTTTATGACCTCTCAGGCTGATGAACTATACAGAAGAATGATGAACGCTGCGATACATCTTATTATATAGCTTTCTTTATACTGCGTCTTACAAACAAACAAAACCCATTTCTTATTCAGTCTCAAATCAACATCTTACTATTACGATCTTATTCTAACTTCTGGTCAACAAAAATTAATCATCCTCGAATTGCGAAATGCAGGTCAGGTCAAGGGTACAAACTCACGCGCTGAATTACGTGACAGGACTCATGCTTCAACCGACAATGCTAATTATCCCAGAACCAATGTACTGGGTCACATTGAAATTACCGTTTATGTGCACTCTGAGAAACGAAACCTATTAGACTATTATACAGAGGTCATAAACTAATAAAACTATACCATTATTTAAAAGAAATGATACATAATTCCGTAACAATCCAAGATCTTGATGAAAGCCTTTATTCCAAATTTGATCAAAATAAGGCAAGGGTTCAAGGTGCCCGGGGCAATGCTCATTAGTGGTGCCCCTACCGAGGTGACCGGGGGCAATTGCCCTCCCCTACCCTCCCCCCTCGCGCCGGAATTGAATAAGGCCCCTAGAATGGTAACAAGCTCAACCAATCAAATACCAAGATCATCTCATTAGTATGTGTGGATCATGCTCATTACTGAACTCTTCAGAGATCTTGATGATATAAACTTAAATTCTTAGTTTGATCAAAACTGGATCATATATGTAGCATCCACGAGTGGTAACAAGCAATTGTTTGCAGACAAACAGATGATGGTTGGATGGAGTACATACGATGGACATAGGACCATACCATAAGCTCGCTTGGCCTAACATATGGAGAGGTGAGCTATATTCAGTTGTCGCAATAGCATACCTGCCATAACACCACCTGTCACGCAAAAAACAGATTTTTTTACTCCCCCCCCCCCCCACACACACACACGGTAATGTTTTGAAAAAACACGATTTTCAGTTATATGAGAAGAAGAAGAAAAAAATAAACGGGGACAGATTTCTAGATTTCTAGACCACCACTAGACATGTACATGTCCCTAGCATGTAGTTTGTATAGACAGTAAACAGTTCTGCTTAGAGTCCACGTAAAACAATCCACTGGCAGTTGATCTTAAATGCAATTAAAATGTTAGGAAGTCACACATAAGCAACCACCATTTCACTGATTAAATTGGCTGAGTGAGAATAGCTAGGGTGAAACTGTGTTAAATGATTTGAAGACTCCAGTGGGCAAGCCCATTAAACTAATTTGCATAGATAAAGTGGGACAACCCAATTTGTTTGAAGCTATGATAAATCAAAGAGATGCACACCGAAGAACGAGTTATTTACACATCATTGCCTTGAATGAGAATATTTAAGCCATCTTTATTAAAAATTATTGGTAAGTTCGTGATAAGCGGCAAAGTTTCTTTGAACTCGGATTTCACTCCATATATAAAACGCAAACACGATTATTTCGGTAGTCGGAATAGTGTACAAGTGTGATTCATTTTGAAGGCAAAATTCTGAAATGCAGCTGTGATTCAGGAAAATGATGAGCCACATGCAAAGCGAGCAGAGCCCTGCAAAACTAAATTTCAGAACTCCTCTACGGAGTTTGACTATGTGAGAGATTGATTATGTAAAGCGCTGCAGCAAGTGGAGCATTTTATTTTTTGCACACACTGCCAAGACCATACTGACGTCAGTCATTCTGGAGTGTACGACATCCGCTGACATAGCAACACCACTCGGCATATTTGACATTCCCTCACATCAATGCAAGGTCATTTTCTATGCTGCGAAAAATTCAACAAGATCTTCGGGAAGTTTGAACAACAGTACCATCCAGTCTTCAATGTGTGCAAAGATGAACACAAATGAAACTTACGTTACCTTCACCCCCCCCCCCACCACCACCCCCAACTATTGAGAGCAGCAAAGACTGCATCTGATTAACAAAAATAGTCCACTGACCAATGGAATTTAAGGCAGAAACTTGGTATATTTTTAAAAAATTTTAATGTCTGGTTCCGATTATGTGAGAGTTGGCATATGTGTGTAGTGTTGGTATTGGAAAGTGCTAAATCTACCAACTATATTTTGTTTATAAGTGTATTGAATGTTCCAAAGAAAACAGATCTTCTCAACTGACGTCGCTTTTTTTGGGCCATGCGCACTGCCCCCCCCCCCCCCCTTGGGACCTCAAAAGACACTTTTGGGGTCTCCAACCCCCACCCCCAACACACACACACACTGTCTGGGAATATGGCAGGTATGCACTAGACTATTGTGAACTGGCTGGTGATAGGGTTTTAAGTATCCAACAATATGGGATTTCCACACAAGTAAATAATGATAGGTTTTTAAGTACTGGTATCTAACAATATGGGATTTCCACACAAGTAAATAATGATAGGTTTTTAAGTACTGGTATCTAACAATATGGGATTTCCACACAAGTAAATAATGATAGGTTTTTAAGTACTGGTATCTAACAATACGGGATTTCCACACAAGTAATTAATGATAGGTTTTTAAGTACTGGTATCTAACAATATGGGATTTCCACACAAGTAATTAATGATAGGTTTTTAAGTACTGGTACCAAACAATATGGGATTTCCACACAAGTAATTAATGATAAGTTTTTAAGTATCCAACAATATGAGATTTTCACACAGGTAATTAATGATATTTTTTAAAGTATCCAACAGTATGGGATTTTCACACAAGTAAACGTTAGCACTTACAATTAACAATTGGCAATTTCTTTACTCCTAAGAAGAGAGAGAAAAAGAAAAGCAAAGCAAACAACATATATTTCCACACATTGTTGCTGTTGCAAAGCGTGGTTCCAGGGGCAGATCATCTAACTCTTTCATTCTGCTACTAACCTAGTTTTAATGTCTAAAAGTACATGGGTATCAGTCAAGACTCAATATTGATCAAACAAGCATGTTTAAGGGAGACCAGGTAGATCAGTTGGTAGAGTGATTTGTAATGGAATTGATACCTGCCAAGGGCAGCCAGGTTGGCTGTATTGGTGTGTACTTCGGAAAGACACTTAGCTTCCAATTTCCTCTGCATCATATTGCCAATAATATGTTGAAAGTTACATTAAAGTAAAAAAAAAAAGACAAAAATGTTAGCTGAAGCACCATACAGAAAACCAGTAGAAACCTGGTTATGAGAAATACTGCACCTAAATCCCAACATGACAAATTCAGGAAAAAAGTGCGAGAAGGACATGCAGTTATGTCTAGTTTGAATGGTCACAACTTTAAGATCACTGACAGGAGCAGACAGAAATGATTGCATACTTTCAGAGCACCAGACTGTGGAATTAGACAAAATATACTTTGATTAAATTGTATGAGATCCTAATTTTTCCAAGCTCATCTATGTGCACTGACGCAAAATGCAAGCAAATTAACCTTTGGATTCACTTTTACCAGGTAGTTGTAAGTTGTAGATTGTGTGGAACATGCTGTATATTTGCACACCCAGGAGTGAAATGATACTGTATATATATATATATATATATATATATATATATATATATATTCCATCTACAGGTTTACTCAAACATTCATCTTGTATTCCTCTTTTCACAATACTACAAGGGAATAATCTCATAAATGATAAATCTCTTATTCTGCAAAATACTGATCTCAAGAAGTGAGGCTGTGAGATAGTTCAATATACTGCGATATAACAAGTCTGGAAACAAGCTGCTGAACAATTTTTCAAGAGTTTAGTCAAGCCAAATTGTAAAAACTATCACATCACATCTAATTCCAAGCATATTAATGTATTCTGGAAGAAAAAAATTCGCCGATTAGGTAAAAACGTCTTCTTACCATCTGATATTAATTAGCGAGTCCAAAAATTGATTAAACAAATTGTGTTTCCTATTGTTGCACTGGTTTTCAAATTGGGGTAGGCAGGTTTTTTTTTTTTTTTTCAACATTATATATAAATCAAATAATATTTCAAGTGCTTCAAAGTAATGGGCAAAACCAGCTCAATTAGATGCACAAATCAATTTCGGCAATGTGATTTTTTTTAATTTAAAACAAAAATGGGGGTGGGGGGAAGTGCTAGGGTTGGCAATGAGAAACAGGGATGGTCGGCTGACACGACACTTTTTTTTTTTTAAATTTTTTTTTTCCTGGTCTAATTATACGGGTTAAAAGTATAAAATAAACAGCACTGACTTAAAAAGCAATGTGTCAAACATATATCTGTTTGATCATTCTTAAGACGGAAGTTAAACTGAAGCCAACAGACCCAAAGATGAAATGTATACACCTAATCCCCTAAATGTAATAATTCAGTGGAATATTTGATTAACATGGCAAAGACATGCTGTTTTTGTTATGATCTTATTGACAAAATTCTAATGGTTAAAAATTTACGATTATCAGCAGTAATTGAAAAAACTGATTAAACAAGCATGTCTGCTAAATCATTCGGCAAGAAGATGAGCCAGATGTTAAGAAATATTTACTTGATCCCCAACATATACATGTAATCAACAGAAAAAAAAATGGGTAATGGGGAGAGAATCATACTCAAGTAGTCTGATACACAGAGGATATTTGCTTGTATCAAGTGAATAACATATACAGTAGACTCTCGATTATCCGAAGTCTGGGCGACTAGAAGAAAACTTCGCATAATACCGGGGTTTTAATAACCGAAGGTCATGAAGGTGCAAGTGTACATCAATCCACATAAATAAAACAAAGTACCATTTAAATTATTCTTGTATTCTGTTTCCTTACTACGTATCTAGGAAGCCATTTCATTGGCACAGCACATAGATAACTTGATATACCGGTAGGTACAGTGTGGTAAGCAGAGTGACTTCATATAGATTTTTTGAAAAATACATATATAGTTGAACGTAGCTTTCAAAGGGGGTTTATATGATTTTCTGACTTTCTTTAATCAAACCAACTTTACATAAAATTATTTACATTAATTGAATTAATAACAGGGTTATCAAAAGGCATGTCAATTATTGGATTAGCGAGATGGTTTTCACACTTCGCATAATGTGTTTGGATTCCAATACGATTAGAGCATTTCAGACCGCTAAAAATGACTTCGATTAAGTACTCATTTACTAGTAATCCATGTATGGATAATATATGTAAAAAAGATGTAAACAAGGAACAAATTTAGCAGGGACCGGACAAGTAGTTCGGATAGTACCGGGATTTCAGATCAGCACCACTTTCACTTAGGACCAACTACACATCATAAGTATTTTACTGAAAACCCCATGTTGCTATAACTATCTGTTTAGAAGGAGTAGCAAAAACAAGCTTTTCAAGATGGCTGTTGTGGCAGCCATTTTGGATGTATGAGCAACACTATTTTCATTTGGGACCAAGTAAACATTGGGATGAATGTGTGTGTAAAGTTTCATGACAATCCTCAAAGTAGTTTAGGAGGAGTAGTGATAAGAAACGTGCTAACATATGGACGGATGTCAGATGACGAACGACAGACAAGAGGTCATCCCATAAGACAGACAAGATGCCATCCCATAAGACAAACAAGAGGCCATCCCATAAGACAAGCAAGAAGCCATCCCATAAGCTCTTCTGGTCTATGACCAGTAGGGTTAAAAATTAATTAGAAGTTGAGAATTCTTACCCACAATGCTTAAATATGCTTGACAACGTATATTAATCCATTCAGTTATTATACACACGCACACACACAAACACATACACACACACATATATACATATATATGTGTGTGTGCATGTGTGATCATTCCCAATTTTGGGGAAAATTCCTGGGTTTAAATCGTGATTCCTGATATGACAGTTTTCTTCATAAATTCCCATTTTCGAAGCCTCATAAATGTGATTTTTTTTAACAAAAAGAGTCTCACCCAACAGTGCACGTAGAAAGACATAATGTCCTATTATTTAACCTATAATCTCAAAACAAACTGAAAAGCTAATAATTACCTCTTGCAATCATAAGTCCTTCCTTGCAAACCTGCCTCTGGCTACTTCATTTTGATTGTACATTCACCCATACATAATCCAATTATGACAAGTGATGCCTTCATTGTAATGCTGTACATTCACCCATACATACAGTACAGCTCACGTGATTTTTCGGAAGCGGTGGAGAGTGAGTGGAGAGGATTAAGAAAAACCCCTCCACCATCACTCCACGCATCCTGACGGAGTTGTCAAGAGAATATCCCTGCACACCATGGTTTCTCGCGGAGTCGCATCCGATTACCGCCGCATAACGGACGTGGTCTCGATAATATGGGCGTGGTTTACTGTTTATCACCCATGCAAGCAGAGGTTGAGAGAGAGACTGGGAGGGGGGGCACCGATTTATCTACATCGTTATCCCACTGGGGAGCAATTTGCTAACTTTTTGATACTGAAAAAAACGTAGTAATTCAGTTAATTATAAATATTTCCTCGTTCTAACGAAGATAATATATGATACATAGTGCCAAATCATATTTTAGATGATGATAACGTAATAACAATGCCTCGCAAACTGTATTAATACTACATTTAGCGCAATGAATCTATTTTTTTTTTTCTTCAATACTGTGTTATCGGAATCTAAACATGCATTCATATCCTTATTTCTTTTTCAGTAAACGCAATACAAAATTTTAATGATCATATGAAAGTCAGTGATATTGTAACACCTGCAATGAAAAGAACGATAAACATCGAACAAATTAATAACAAAGCTGCAGTCATACCTGACTGAAGTGAAACAAAATCGCTCAAGTTCCGATGGTTACTCCATGCATGAGTACTCATTCACATATTGTACGATTTTTTCTGATATCCAATCGCTTAAATAAAGCAATATTAAGATTTCATGTCGTTATTTTATTTTAAACTGTACTAATTTGCATTAATTTCCAAAGTAGCGGTTTTTTAAAAATCACAAATGGCCGCAAAAGGTCATCCCAGATACATGTAGTTGACACGTGCAAGTAACCTAGCACAAGAGAAGCCATCAGCACTGCGTGTTTTCTTTGATATTGACGTGTTAATTTCATGCGCTAACTGTAAACCTAAAAGTACAACAGCAGCGCTTCTGCGGGTTTATTTTCTTTTCCATTGATCTGACAAACTTGCGCATCAGATGAAATTAATGTTTAACTTTTTCTTTTCTGTTCGTTTTCCTACTTCATATTTCATAATACAGAAAAATAAGATGAATAATTTTATATCATTAACTCTTCTTAGTAAAGTTTCCCTCCCTCTATCTCTCTCTCTCTCTCTCTCTCTCTCTCTCTCATAAAATATTGAATCCAAAGCACTACTGCGCAAGTCATTGTAATCTATTACTATTATAAACCGTTTTTTGTTTTTTTTTGTATGTGCTTCAGTAAGAGTTTAAGTATTCCATGATTGGCTAGCTTTCTTCAATTAGCGGCCGCCTCATTCACACTAAGTCAAAAAGATGTTCCTGTCCTGGCATTAAAGTTTTTCGTGATTCTGCTATTGTTTTGAAGAGTTTTTCACTAATGCGAGTTTCAAAAATAACGCTAAAATGCTTATTAATGTTAACCAAAATTTATCTTTTTCGCTGCTTGACATGTCGACATTTTTAGTCAATCATCAGAATTAAAATATTAAAATCTGACTGATTATAAATCTCAACGTACACAAACTGAAATCTGGAAACGTTCAGTAGTGGTAAAAAAGTAATAAAGTGCTAGACATTATAGCATTATGGAGCAAAAAAGAAAGAAATTTTCCCACCACTGCACAGGAACTGCCGAGCACGTGCCCTAAAGTTGTGTGTGTGTTCATGGGCATCCGCAGGAATTTTCGGGGGGGGGGGGGGGGGGGTGGGGGGGGAGGGCGCCGAAGTAAAAGGGATATATTTATTATTTTCTTAAATCAGGGCGGGACGAGGCACAGAAACACGCTCAATAACCAAAGGCTCTAACAGTCACAAACAGGAAACTGCATTCTTTAATATCTGCGTAAAAATAATTAAAAGAGTATATTTTATTTTTATATTTTCGCCATAGAAAAATTAGCAAATAATAGGATACACGTGAAGACAATACATCCATGCAAAATGCTCTAAACTTGTTGGAAATTAAAATCTCTGAACATCTCAGATTTTAGAATTTTCCATATTATTTTTCATTTCGGTAATAAGCCGAGTTCAGATTAATTACTAACAATTATCAAACTTCCATTGTTAATGGCGGGACCATAATTGCGGCTGCAAAGTACAACGCGCCAAGTCAGATGGCTTCGTGTGATAAAAACACACTGTTCCCAAGCTGAAACTTACATCATCCTGTACTGTAATCCAATTATGACAAGTGATGCCTTCATTGTAATGTTGACTTCAGTATAACTACAGTGCTTTGCTTAAAAAATTGTTTAAAACTTTTCTCAGTAGCTCTCACACAACATCATCTCCAATTATCTACTACCTCATTTCTGCACTATATTAATGACATAAGACCGCAATTCAATCACTGTATAGTACAAGTCATTTTAATCCCTGTTGCTATGGTATACACCTTACATTGCATTAACTCCCTGACACAACCAATAAATTATTCTTGAAACAATCTACTCTGAATTAATATCACCATTATTATCATGTCTTTTAACATAAATCTGCATGAAAAAATGTTAAAATTATTAAATAATGGAAGTGAGTTATGGCAAGTGTAATATACCTCTGGTTTAATATACAAAACTTCTCTCCTAATACTCTATTTCGTAAAATAAAATCTTCAAGGTGTTGTGTTCTGTGAAAAATCACTTTCCTCTCATTGCCCAACAACTCTAACCAAAGCCTCTAGCTGCCATGTTGTGTCCTGTAAGAAAATACTTCTCATCACCCAGCAACTCTAACCAAAGCCCTAGCTGTCATGTTGTGTCCTGTGACAAAACACTTCTCATCACCCAACAACTCGAACCAAAGCCCTAGCTGCCATGTTGTGTCCTGTGACAAAACACTTCTCATCACCCAACAATTCTAACCAAAGCCCTAGCTGCCATGTTGTGTCCTGTGACAAAACACTTCTCATCACCAAACAACTCTAACCAAAGCCTCTACCTGTCAAGTTGCATCCTGTGACAAAAAACTTCTCCTCGCCCAAGAACTCTAACCAAAGCTTCTAGGCAAAACACCTCAAAATGGTGACCCAACCAAACCAAAGCATTATTATGCATCTGTAATGCACACCAATATAATTTGTTGTTGAAACAGTCACAAACTTTACAATGTATCAGACAGGAATAGACCATACATATTATCTCCACAACACACCATGTCATCCAAACCAATTAATTTATAAATGTCAATTATTAATAAATTTGAAAGATGGAAAAACACTTATTTATATTTGCTGAAGAAAGATATGTCATTTTAATGACCTTTTAAACATTAAAAATATGACATTTTACAGAAACAATGTAAAAAGATCACTTCCCAGATAAATTTTTGAGATAGTCCTGCAAGTAGTTGTGTTTTTGCCTGTCCTTACCTATGTACAGCACTAAAGATCTCTTTATGGTTGCACTGAGTTTAAAGATAAAAAGGGAAAATAACATCTAATTTTCTTTTTTTCAGTCTGAATCCTGTAAAATTTGACTCAATATCCCTGTAATGTCATTAAGTTTGATTGAGATGACTCAGTTCACAGTGTTTGCAATGCGGTTTGACAATAATACCAAAGCAGACAAAGAAAAAAGGATGGATTTGATAGTACTATTAACACTGACAAATATTCAAAGCCTACATGTAATTCATATTTTAATAGGAAAATTTGGTATTCAGTTCATCTCTAATAATGAAACACACAGATCAGGACAGGCACACAGGCAAGAGACACATGTACCATTACAACATTTGTGATGAGACAACAACATTCTCAGTATTTCAACCAGATTTAATTAATGGTAATTCATTTCATCAAAGGTTGTTCTCTTTTAATAGAACTGTCTTCTACAAGTGATCTAAAACAAATGCTGTCCCATCTATTTTCTCTTGGTCAAGATACTAGTTATTGTACACAAGAAGAATTTCTGTGATAATTTGTAACAAATTAGAGTAACAAAAATAAACCATCAACGTAACATCTTTTCCCCATTAGTTACATTATTGTACAGGATAACAGGACAATGACACTATGGTAAATTTATTTATAAAAAAACACCTTTTTTTTCCATTATTTCAACAACATGAACTAGCTTTTTTTATCACTTTATGTTCATTTTTATTAGCATCATACCATCACATCTGCTTTGTTTATATAATATTATAAATATTTTAGGAAAATATAAATGTTTCTTGACTTGTCAAAAATCACATACACCATATAATATTCTAGAACATTCTGTCATGTGACCTATTTTTATATATGCCATGTTTAGTCGACAGTTTTTCAGTTTCGACCTTAACATGAGACTTTTAAAGAGTTATTACAGTTGTGAAAAATCATTCCAAATTCAGAGAGAGGAATTATTTTAAAATATTCATTGGATTATAAACGTGCACATAAACTTTTGGATTTTGGATTTTGAATTGATGATTTTGGGATTTATGGGAAATTATTCAAAGATATTCTGAAAAAAAAAATTTCATTTTGGTACATCAGCACATTAAAGACTACTGGCACATCAGGACATTAGGGACTATTGGCACATCAACACATTCAAGGATAAATTCATTCGGAATATTCTATATTTAGGACTTGTGATTAGGACACTTAGGATTATTGGATTTTTCACTTTAATTGTCTAGAAATAAATTGCTTGTTGATTTTTACTTGATTTGTTGGTTTCACTATCTTTCTGTTACATTTTTCTTATACCATAGAGTCATAACAGGAGACTCTTGTTTTGTCTGCTTTTTACTTAGCTACAAAAGACATGTATAAAATGAAAGTAAAAAACTGTAACAAATGAGGTTAATAAAAGGTTTGGATGGACATATGGAGGCATACACACATGACTGTCAAAGTAAACAGTATGTCAAGCTTCCGCTAAATAGGCAGAATCGTCCAAAATATGTTCACTACATTTCTAGCAATTTCAAGTGATGTTACAGAGATGTTAAGTTCTGAACAAAGTGTGATAACTTGGGTTCATTGTCATGGAATCTGTTAAACTCACCAAATAACATAATATGCCACTCACTATAAGCAGATTGTGGTATATGATATTCAACTTGCTTCATAAATTTCAGATTAAATGAACCTATGTGTAAGACCCTCCATACTACTACATGCTCAAGACAACTAAGATGACGGCATAAGATCCTCCATATCCTACATACAATAGACAGCTCAGATGATGGCATCAGATCTTCCATATACTACATGCTCTTGACAGCTGAGATGATAGCATATCTTCCATATACTACATGCTCGAGATAACTGAGATGATAGAATAAGATCCTCCATATCCTAAATACTCTAGACAGCTGAGATGACAGTACAAGATCCTCCATACTCTAAACAGCTGAGATGACAGCACAAGATCCTCCATATCCTACATGCTCTAGACAGCTGAGATGATAGCACAAGATCCTCTATATCCTACATGCTCTAAACAGCTGAGATGATAGCACAAGATCCTCCATATCCTACATGCTCTAGACAGCAGAGATGATAGCACAAGATCCTCTGTATAATACATGCTCAAGACAGCTGAGATGATAGCACAAGATCCTCCATATCCTACATGCTCTAGACAGCAGAGACGATAGCACAAGATCCTCTGTATCCTACATACTCTAAACAGCTGAGATGACAGCACAAGATCCTCCATATCCTACATGCTCTAGACAGCAGAGACAATAGCACAAGATCCTCTGTATAATACATGCTCTAGACAGCTGAGATGATAGCACAAGATCCTCCATATCCTATGTACTCTAAACAGCTCATATGATGGCATAAGATCTTCCATATCCTACATGCTCTGGATGGCTGAGATGATGGCATAAGATCTTCCATATCCTACATGCTCTGGATGGCTGAGATGATGGCATAAGATCTTCCATATCCTACATGCTCTAGATGGCTGAGATGATGGCATAAGATCTTCCATATCCTACATGCTCTAGATGGCTGAGATGATGTATAATTTAAGACCCTCCATATCCTACATGCTCTAGATGGCTGAGATGATGTATAATTTAAGATCCTCCATATATTAATGCTCTAGATGGCCGAGATGATGGCATAAGATTAAGGTTTGAGGTTAGGGAAATCAGACAATACAGTACACTACACCCTCATTATAAGGTACCTCAGTATCATGCAGTCCCTTTTATAATGCAGGAATGGTCATGGATCTCATTTCATTATGTAATAGTAATATTAAGTATAAAATACCGCAAAATAAGGCAACCTCACCTATAAGACAGTCCACTATTATGGCTCCCATAAACAGCATCATCATGAAGGAGTACTGTATATGGTGTTGTCACTAACATTTGAAGAGACAGCAAACTGTTTGGAATAATCAGCATTAAAAGGCAATTTTCATGTACATGAAATACCAGTCTTTTGGAGAAAAAAATATCTGCCAGAAAAAATCATAAAAGACAACAAGAACACTGGTATATATCATCAAAAATGTATAGGCAAACACTGGAATGTGACAGAATCAAGTATTGAATCTCAAGAGACTGCAGAGGTGTAAAGCAAATGCATAATCACTACACTTTTCACACCTATGGCACTAGACATTGTTCTAAAGAGAGAGATACTATGATTTTTTTTTTTGTCTTGTAGAAGATCTATTGGAGTAAATTGGTTCAGTAGAATATAAGAATGGGTTACTCAAATAGGTACAGTGCAATACTCCAGAAAAGTGTTTTGCAAACAAGAGTACCATGAACAGTACATTATACACCCTCTCCATCTTTCATAGTCCTATATGTAGAAACTAGTAGGGCATGGTTGATTCTGTACATTATACACCCTCTACATCTTTCATAGTCCTATATGTAGAAACTAGTAGGGCATGGTTGATTCTGCACATTATACACCTTCTACATCTTTCATAGTCCTATATGTAGAAACTAGTAGGGCATGGTTGATTCTGTACATTATTGACCAAATGGTCTAACGACCCCGACTTTGGTCAAGGTATGCCATTTCTTGGTGTCAAAGACTAACAGAATACTAACCATCTCTTGGTGTCAAAGACTAACAGTATACTAACCATCTCTTGGTGTCAAAGACTGTAACAGAATACTAACCATCTCTTGGTGTCAAAGACTGTAACAGTATACTAATCATCTCTTGGTGTCAAAGACTAACAGTATACTAACCATCTCTTGGTTTAAAAGACTGTAACAGAATACTAACCATCTCTTGGTGTCAAAGACTGAACAGTATACTAACCATCTCTTGGTGTCAAAGACTGAACGGTATACTAACCATCTCTTGGTGTCAAAAACTGTAACAGAATACTAACCATCTCTTGGTGTCAAAGACTGAACAGTATACTAACCATCTCTTGGTGTCAAAGACTGAACAGTATACTAACCATCTCTTGGTGTCAAAGACTGTAACAGAATACTAACCATCTCTTGGTGTCAAAGACTGAACAGTATACTAACCATCTCTTGGTGTCAAAGACTGAACAGTATACTAACCATCTCTTGGTGTCAAAAACTGTAACAGAATACTAACCATCTCTTGGTGTAAAAAAATATAACAGTACAAGGTAGAGGTCACATTTTGCTAATATAAATAAAGTTTACATTTAACAAGACAACACTTATTTACAGATTGGTACAAAGAACTCAATAATCATGAACAACTTTTGGACTTACAAGCAGTTCCTGATTAGTAGAAATATCAAATTTAGCTCTAAGACAAATAAACCACTCTTACCTAACAGCTGCTTTCAATATGATGTATGTATACTGATAAGTAATGCACTCAATACAACTTCAATATGATGTATGTATCCTGATAAGTAATGCACTCATTACAACTTCAATATGATGTATGTACTGTATACCAATATCATGTATGTATTCTAATATGATGTATGTATACTGATAAGTAATGCACTCAATACAACTTGAATATGATGTATGTATACCAATATAATGTATGTATACTAATATGTATGTATACTGATAAGTAATGCACTCAATACAACTTGAATATGATGTATGTATCTTGATAAGTAATACATTGTATACAACTTCAAATATGATGTATGTATACCAATATCGCATATGTATACTAATATGATGTATGTATACTGATAAGTAATGCACTCAATACAACTTCAATATGATGTATGTATACCAATATGATGTATGTATACTAATATGATGTATGTATACTGATAAGTGATGCACTCAATACAACTTCAATATGATGTATGTATACCAATATCAAATATGGATACTAATATGATGTATGTATACTAATATCATGTATGCATTAGTAATATCATGTATATACTAATATGATGTATGTATACTAATATCATGTATTATACTAATATCGTGTATGAATACTAACATCATGTATGTATACAAATATTATATATGTATACCAATATTATGTATGTATAATATTATGTATGTATACTAATAAGTAATGCACTCAATACAATTTCAATATGATGTATGTATACCAATATCATGTATGTATACTAATATGATGTATGTATACTAATATCATGTATGTATACTAATATCATGTATGTATCCTAGTATTATGTATGTATACTAATATGATGCATGTATACCAATATGATGTATGTATACTAATATCACTATGGAAAAATAAACCATCTACTGTTCATGAATACTTGATTCAAGATATTCTTAATTTAGTTACTACAGACAATTTCAAATCATACACAAGATGAAGAACAAACAGTGTTGTACTTATTCAATATCTTTTTGATGCACAAGGATCGCTATTAAGCTTTGATGAAATAAACAAAAAACACAGACTAATAATTTTATACAGTACTTTGCTCTTATCTCAAAGATCAGTGAAGTGGAAAAGGAAAATTATAGGTTTTTTGAAACAGAAATGGTTTTCATGTAGTTTTAACAAAACTTCATTCCTTAAGTTAAGAGAAAAGAATAAATTTATTTACAAGGACCTGATAAGAACCAAGATAAAAAAGTCAAATGGTAACCTTGAAACTTGGTCCAGCCAGCTAGGGTGTGCAATTGGTACAGATGAATGGACCAACTCTTTTGGTTTGGCTAAACTTTGTACAAAACTGATTACCTTTAATTTCAGATTTCTTCATAGAAATATTGCCACAAACCAGTTTTAAAAAAAAGATCAATTTAAGTGATAATGATAAATGCATCTTTGTAAGGAGGGAATTGAACAAAAGAGCACTTTTCCATGACTGAAGATACTGAACACTTTTGGAAATTATTTGTGGAATGGAACCAACTTATGATCCAAATTTTAGAATTACATGAAAAAATGTCTTTATAGGAAATAACAAATTTGATTATCCTATTAACTGCGAATTTTGCTTGCAAAATATGTTATATACAGATCACATTGTGCATCGAAAATCCCAAATCTCACCCACTATAAAAATTGTGTTTTATCATATAAAATGCTGGAAATATATGTAGCCAAAGAGAATAACAGAATTGATGAGTTTAAGAAAAAGTGGATCCTATTGTCAACTTTTGGTACATGATTTTTTTTTTTTTTTTTTTTTGCTGTTTTACATTTTTTATGATTTTTATTTTTTATTTTTTTAACTGTTTTACACTTTCATGACTTTCATTTTTTGAGCAAAGAAAACAATACATGTATTACATTTTTTTAATAAAAAAGAAACAAAACAAGCAAGCATTTTAATAACACTTTGGGGTTTGTATAGGAGTGTGTCTTTGTGTACAATATTTGTGAATATATGTGTCTGTGTGCATGCATGAGCGTGTGTGGTGTTAAGGTAATGCCCAATATACTGGGTCAGGTGGCGATGTAGGGGAACATGTAAAATCCAGACTTGTGTTCAAAAATAAAAATAAAAAAGAATTCAATGTATAAAAATGATTGCTTGGGTAATTTTTAGGATGCACATGTATTTTCCATTATTTTCATACCCTCTTTAAATAAAAGCTTGGGGGGGTGTTTACAGGAAGGGATCACTGTACTAGACAAATTTACAAAACAATTATTTTACTTGTTTTATCCAACCACACAAAGTAATTACAGTATTTAACTTGTTTCTGGAACATTAGAAAGATTCTGTAAAAATTATGTCTAAAATATCTTTGTCTCAAGAGATTGTCACAAATATGAACCAGCCAAAATAATGGCTGCATCTTGAAATAATGGACATGACTTTTACTGAGCTGTGTAAATAATGTTATAGTTGGTGTTAAGTAACTGAATGTTGGCATTTTTCCATGCTAATTGTGTATTGGAGCTATTTTATTTAGAAATAAATACAATATACCTGAATAACATCAGCTATTTAATCTATTCATAAATTAATCACTAGGAAAAGCTAAGCTTGGTAAGACTACACCCCATTTTTTTTAGTCTATGAGAATAACAGTGATGACTGATTCCATCCATGTTGGACTGCAAGGGATTTTCTGGTTGCATGACACACACTATGACATGTTCTCGGTCTCACCACATACTGGACGACTCCTGCAACTCTCTAAACTGGCAGCCATTTTGTGCTGGAATCCATGGAAAATCTAAATATACACTAATCATTTTGCAAATGGACTTTTTCTAATTACATGTATAGATAGAGGTCATTCATAGAGATCATTATATTGGTAAATACTCAATAATTACATGTATAGATAGAGGTCATTCATAGAGGTCATTATATTGGTAAATACTCAAATAATTACATGTATAGATAGAGGTCATTCATAGAGGTCATTATATTGGTAAATACTCAAATTTAGGGTCTGTAAAATTGTTGTCTCCAACTGGAATTATATTTTCAATAAAAATAGAAGAAAAAAAACAACCCTTGCCTCGCACATACTACAGTTTCAAGCAAATGAAGCCCACTATTATTACTATACTGACACTCAATAAGATTCTCAAAAACAGAAATTGGCCCTTTATATCTACTAAAAGACAGAAATATCCTTTAATATCCTTCTCAATAACTTTGTCAAAATATCTCATATCATTCCTCTCTCCATAACTTTGTCAAACTATCTCATATTATTCTCTCAATAACTCTGGCACAATATCGCATATCATGTCTCAATAACTTTGTTCAAATATCTCATCCTTTTCAATAACTCTGTCCAAATATCTCAAACTATCTCTCTCAATATATTATCTCAATATGTCAAATTATATTATATCATTCAATTCAATACCTTTGTCAACATATCTCACATCATCTCTCTCTCAATAACTTTGTTAAATTTTCTCATATCATCTCTCTCTCAATAACTTTGTCAAATTATCTCATATCATCTCTCTCAATAACTTTGTCAAATTATCTCATATTATCTCTCTCAATAACTTTGTCAAATTATCTCATATCATCTCTCTCAATAACTTTGTCAAATAATCTCATATCATCTCTCTCAATAACTGTGAAAATATCTATAACAGAAACACTAAACTTTCAGATTTACATGTTCCCATGGACTAGAAAATCTGGAAATGGATTAACCCATTTTTAATGGCTACAAACGTTTCTTTGTGGACCCAGGCTAAAAGAATCTTTGTGATTGGATAAATGAAAACAGGGTCTGAAAAGGATTATTGGAATTCCTGAGTCTAGGACATTTTGTTTACATTGGTAATCAAGGTCAGGAGTGAAAGCACCTGAGTGCATATAAAAAATTAGAATTATTTTATTGATTTGTTAAATGAACATAAACATATGATTGCCCCAAAAAAGTTAAAGCAATTAGAGCACAATAAACCTGACTGATTATTCATTTATTAAAACTGAGTTGCAGGACTTGCATGTAGAAAACTGCTGGCATTTCAAGTTTGACTTTTCTGAATCCTGGACCCTGGACTTAAGAAATCATAGAAAATTGAAAATACGAGTTTGATTGTATAGGACAAAAACAGGCCAATCATTGAACTCTGATTTTCCATCCACAGGAAACAGCCAAAATGTCTCAGGAAATGGCAAAAAGATCTTAAGAGTATCTAAAAGGCATCTGCACTAATTTTAGGAACAAAAATGTTTCTGTCTTGAGAGAATTAGACTTTAAATCTGTGTATGAACTGAAACCAAGGATGTTTAAATACTGAACACAACTTTTACTGACCAGTATTGATAACATTTGCTTTTAGCAAAAGGATCCATACGAAGAGATGAGAAATTAACACAATATTGCTGTCCCCCCCTGCAGTCTAGGGGATGTTGAATATACCCTATGCACCCTCCCACATGTCTAAAGAGGCAACTAATGCAGGGAGGAGCTGGGGTGGCTCAGTGGTTAGAGTGCTGGACTTGTGACCAAAAGGGTGTGAGTTTGAATCGGCTTGGGTCAGCTACTGTTGTGCATCCTCGTGCAAGGCACTTTACACCAACTGCCTCAGCACTAAATAACCTACTTGTGTTGCTGTGCCATATGACACCAACAAATGAAACACAATATTGATTCTTTATAAAAGTTTCCCTAACCAATTTGTTCCTTATATCTGCTGCTAAGAAAGAGAATATCTGGTCTGATCTCTCTCAATACCTTTATTAGTCGTTTCAGGAAAAATATTTTGTAAAGGCAACAATTAGCAAAGGATGTATAGGCTTATTGTAAGTATGAATCTATTGAAAAATTGTGTCAATATTGAAAAGAACATTTTCTTTAACTTTTTATGCCTATTCTTTGACCCTAAAACTAAATGGTATATAAGAAAATTGACACCAATTCTCATATTCTTTGACCCTAAAACTAAATGGTATATAACAAAATTGACAGCAATTCTCATATTCTTCGACCCTAAAACTAAATAGTATATATGAAAATTGACACCATTTCTCCTATTCTTTGACCCTAAAACTCAATGGTATATATGAAAATTGACACCATTTCTCATATTCTTTGACCCTAAAACTAAATGGTATATAAGAAAATTGACACCATTTCTCCTATTCTTTGACCCTAAAACTAAATGGTATATATGAAAGTTACTATACAAAATCTTTAAATCTAATCTTCCTGATCTCACAACACAAATTGTTGTGGTCATATAAATGTGGAACAAAAAACAACTTCTGCATAAACATTTCTCACAACTGTTGTGGTTATATAAATGTGGAACAGAACCAACTGCTGCATAAACAAGTTTAATTCATGAAAGAAACAGTTGGAATTTAATTTAACTGCATTGGAGAGTTTAGAATTCACTGGATTGATTTTACAAGCAAAAATTAAACACTGACATTTTACCTATTAAAAGCCAACAGACATCTGCAATAATTTTATCATATCTATCCTATGATAACCCCATGCTGGATGACAATCTCATGCTTGATGATAAGCCCATGCTGGATGATAAGCCCATGTTTGATGATAAGCCCATGCTTAATGATAAGCCCATGTTTGATGATAATCCCATGCTGGATGATAACCCCATGCTTAATGATAAGCCCATGCCGGATGATAAGCCCATGCTTGATGATAAGCCCATGCTGGATGATAAGCCCATGCTTGATGATAAGCCCATGCTTGATAATAAGCCCATGCCAGATGATAAGCCCATGCCAGATGATAAGCCCATGCCTGATGATAAGCCCATGCCTGATGATAAGCCCATGATTGATGATAAGCCCATGCCAGATGATAATCCTATGCTTGATGATAAGCCCATGCTTGATGATAGGCCCATGCTTGATGATAGGCCCATGCTGGATGATAAGCCCATGCTTAATGATAAGTCCATGCTTGATGATAAACCCATGATTGATGATAAGCCCATGCCTGATGATAAGCCCATGATTGATGATAAGCCCATGCTTGATGATAGGCCCATGCTTGATGATAGGCCCATGCTGGATGATAGGCCCATGCTTAATGATAAGCCCATGCTTGATGATGGGCCCATGCTTGATGATAGGCCCATGCTGGATGATAAGCCCATGCTTAATGATAAGCCCATGGCAGATGATAAGCCCATGATTGATGATAAGCCCATGCCTGATGATGAGCCCCTGATTGATGATAAGCTCATGCCTGATGATAAGCCCATGATTGATGATAGGCCCATGCTGGATGATAAGCCCATGCCTGATGATAAGCCCATGCCTGATGATAACAGACATCTGCAATAATTTTATCATATCTATCCTATGATAACCCCATGCTTGATGACAATCTCATGCTTGATGATAAGCCCATGCCGGATGATAAGCTCATGTTTGATGATAAGCCCATGCTTAATGATAAGCCCATGTTTGATGATAATCCCATGCTGGATGATAACCCCATGCTTAATGCTAAGCCCATGCCGGATGATAAGCCCATGCTTGATGATAAGCCCATGCTTGATGATAAGCCCATGCCAGATGATAAGCCCATGCCTGCTGATAAGCCCATGCCAGATGATAAGCCCATGATTGATGATAAGCCCATGCCAGATGATAATCCTATGCTTGATGATAAGCCCATACTTGATGATAGGCCCATGCTTGATGATAGGCCCATGCTGGATGATAAGCCCATGCTTAATGATAAGTCCATGCTTGATGATAGGCCCATGCTTGATGATAGGTCCATGCTGGATGATAAGCCCATGATTAATGATAAGCCCATGCCAGATGATAAACCCA
Source organism: Margaritifera margaritifera (assembly GCA_029931535.1). Lineage (NCBI taxonomy): Eukaryota > Metazoa > Mollusca > Bivalvia > Unionida > Margaritiferidae > Margaritifera > Margaritifera margaritifera. Next base: position 843,381 of record JAQPZY010001154.1, on the reverse strand, counting down.
TGATTGATGATAAGCCCATGCCTGATGATAACCCCATGTCTGATGATGATAAGCTCATGCCTGATGATAAGCCCATGATTGATGATAAGCCCATGATTGATGATAAGCTCATGCCTGATGATAATCTTATGCTTGATGATAAGCCTATGATTGATGATAAGCTCATGCCTGATGATAAGCCCATGATTGATGATAAGCCCATTCTGGATGATAAGCCCATGCCTGATGATAAGCCCATGCCGGATGATAAGCCCATGCCTGATGATAAGCCCATGTCTGATGATAAGCCCATGCCTGATGATAAGCCCATGTTTGATGATAAGCCCATGCCTGATGATAATCCCATGCTTGATGATAAGCCCATGCCTGATGATAAGTCCATGCCGGATGATAATCCTATGCTTGATGATAAGCCCATGCTTGATGATAAGCCCATGACTGATGATAAGCCCATGCTAGATGATAAGCCTATGCTTGATGATAAGCCCATGCTTGATGATAATCCCATGCTTGATGATAAGCCCATGCCGGATGATAAGCCCATGCTTGATGATAAGCCCATGCTTGATGATAAGCCCATGATTGATGATAAGTGCATGCTAGATGATAATCCCATGCTTGATGATAAGCCAGTGCCTGATGATAAACCCATGCTTGATGATAAGCCCATGCTTGATGATAAGCCCATGCCAGATGATAATCCCAAGCTTGATGATAAGCCCATGCTGGATGATAAGCCCAAGCCCTTGTGTTGTTAACGAGACCTACACCACTCGATCATCAAATACTATTTGGCCCCCTTTGTGCAGAACTAAACTGTATTAAAAATCATTTCTGCCTTCCACAATTCAACTGTGGAACACACTACCAATTGAAATAATAATTAACCCATCCATTAAAAATCTTATATCTTACCTGAATCAAGATAAATATACAATTCCTTCATATTATTATGTTGGTGGATCAAGTTCAGCATACACGATTGAGAACCAAAGGCAATAACTTAAATAACGTTTTGTTCCTAAATCATGTTTGTAACAATAGGTACTGCACATGCAGACAAGTAGAAACAGCTGAACACTTTCTGTTAGAATGTCAAAAATATTCAATTCTGAGACACTGTGTTGTCTTCACATTACCGTCTCAACTTACAATTAAGACATTATTATGAGGCAATCCTATGTACTCTGATGAACTTAATATGTAAATATCTGTGGCAGTGAAAACCTTCATAAAATTATCAAAACATTTTTCAAATTAATAGACAGGTCGTACCCACATTTATGTATTCCATCATTTCTTAATATTATATGATCTCTGAAATAATTACACATAATAAAATTGATCATGTATATATTTATATTGGTATATGACCTATCTACTTTAAGTCAATAGAAAATTATTGACTGTTAAAATTTATCTGTAATTGGGGAGACTGTTTTCAACAAGCTTCCAGCTTTCCACTGAATCTCCGTATATTGTATTATTATATATCATAAATAAAGATGTTCTATTGAATAAATACTGTTCAAACAAAAATGCCCATGCCTGATGATAATCCCATGCCTGATGATATCCATAGGCCTGATGATAATCCCATGCCTGATGATAATCCCATGCCTGATGATAACCCCATGCCTGACGATAAGCCCATGCCTGATGATAATCCCATGCCTGATGATAATCCACATGCCTGATGATAACCCCATGCCTGATGATAAGCCCATGCCTGATGATAATCCCATGCCTGATGATAACCCCATGCCTGATGATAACCCCATGCCTGATGATAAGCCTATGCTGGATGATAAGCCTATGCTGGATGATAAGCATATCACCTAATTTTACAAAATTTTAGCCAATATTTACTAAGGATATTTGTATCTGATAATAAGCCAACCAAAACTTTTGGAAAAATTTATTAGGCAGCCCTCCACCCCAACCCCCAGTCTTAATATGGAAGCAATACATAACTTATCTATATCTTTTCTGTCTGACGAGAGCCAAAATATATCGACATCTCTGACAATGTATCAGATGAAATCAGAGTCACTTGTTTAAATATTGAATGAGACTTCTACTGAGCTGTGTTGATATCATTTGTTTCATGAAAATGGTGCCTACAAGAAGCTGGGAAATGGAAAATGGTGCCTACAAGAAGTTGGGAAATGTAAAAAATATTGATTCTTGATACGATATTGCTGAACCAATTTGCTCCTTGTATATCCACTTCTTTGGGACAGATAATATAATTCAAATGTTCTCACAATAACTTCATTAAAATATATCATATTGTCTCCATAAATAACTTCATCAAATATCTATAGTCCACAGGGTAACACAATTCAAGCTCATACAGGAAACATATTTACAAAGAATATGATGAAATTCATTTTAAGTATACTCCAGTCTTGTCCCCTGGGAACATAATCAATGAAATTTGCTATTTGCCTGTCAGGGTAAGTAGATTCCAGTGTTGTTCCCAGACAACACATTCAATGAAATGTGCTGTTTGCCTGTCAGGGTAAGTAGATTCCAATATTGTCCCCAGACAGCATAGACAAGGAAATGTGCTGTTGCCTGTCAGGGTATTTAAGTAGATTTCAGTCTAGTGCTCAGAAAACACAGACAAGGAAATGTGGTTAACCAGTCTGAGCATTTTAAGCCTATTCAAGTCTCTTTTGAAGGCACCCTTTCAATAAAAGACAGAATTTGTATGCACCCCATTGACGCATATAATGTAATATTTGCACTGCAAGTGTAAAATAGTGGCAAATATGCAAGGTTGATACCCAAAAATGTAAAACAGTGGCAAATGTGCAAGGTTGATACCCAAAAATGTAAAATAGTGGCAAATATGCAAGGTTGATACCCAAAAATGTAAAACAGTGGCAAATGTGCAAGGTTGATACCCAAAAATGTAAAATAGTGGCAAATATGCAAGGTTGATACCCAAAAATGTAAAATAGTGGCAAGGTTGATACCCAAAAATGTAAAACAGTGGCAAATATGCAAGGTTGATACCCAAAAATGTAAAACAGTGGCAAATGTGCAGGTTGATACCCAAAATTGTAAAACAGTGGCAAATGTGCAAGGTTGATACCCAAAATTGTAAAACAGTGGCAAATATGCAAGGTTGATACCCAAAAATGTAAAACAGTGGCAAATGTGCAAGGTTGATACCCAAAAATGCAAAACAGTGGCAAATATGCAAGGTTGATACGTAAAATAGTGGCAAATGTGCAAGGTTGATACCCAAAAATGTAAAATAGTGGCAAATGTGCAAGGTTGATAACCAAAAATGTAAAACAGTGGCAAATGTGCAAGGTTGATACACAAAAATGTAAAACAGTGGCAAATGTGCAAGGTTGATAAGTAAAACAGTGGCAAATATGCAAGGCTGATAAGTAAAACAGTGGCAAATATGCAAGGCTGATATGTAAAACAGTGGCAAATATGCAAGGTTGATACCTAAAAATGTAAAACAGTGGCAAATATGCAAGGTTGATACCCAAAAATGTAAAACAGTGGCAAATATGCAAGGCTGATACGTAAAACAGTGGCAAATATGCAAGGTTGATACCCAAAAATGTAAAATAGTGGCAAATATGCAAGGTTGATACCCAAAAATGTAAAATAGTGGCAAGGTTGATACCCAAAAATGTAAAACAGTGGCAAATGTGCAAGGTTGATACCCAAAAATGTAAAATAGTGTCAAATATGCAAGGTTGATACCCAAAAATGTAAAATAGTGGCAAGGTTGATACCCAAAAATGAATGTAAAACAGTGGCAAATATGCAAGGTTGATACCCAAAAATGTAAAACAGTGGCAAATATGCAAGGTTGATACCCAAAATTGTAAAACAGTGGCAAATATGCAAGGTTGATACCCAAAAATGTAAAACAGTGGCAAATATGCAAGGTTGATACCAAAAAATGTAAAACAGTGGCAAATATGCAAGGCTGATACATAAAATAGTGGCAAATGTGCAAGGTTGATACCCAAAAATGTAAAATAGTGGCAAATGTGCAAGGTTGATACCCAAAAATGTAAAATAGTGGCAAATGTGCAAGGTTGATAACCAAAAATGTAAAACAGTGGCAAATGTGCAAGGTTGACACGTAAAACAGTGGCAAATATGCAAGGCTGATACGTAAAACAGTGGCAAATATGCAAGGTTGATACGTAAAAGAGTGGCAAATGTGCAAGGTTGATACCCAAAAATGTAAAATAGTGGCAAATGTGAAAGGTTGATACCCAAAAATGTAAAACAGTGGCAAATGTGCAAGGTTGATACACAAAAATGTAAAACAGTGGCAAATGTGCAAGGTTGATACGTAAAACAGTGGCAAATATGCAAGGCTGATACGTAAAACAGTGGCAAATATGCAAGGCTGATACGTAAAACAGTGGCAAATATGCAAGGTTGATACCCAAAAATGTAAAACAATGGCAAATATGCAAGGTTGATACCCAAAAATGTAAAACAGTGGCAAATATGCTAGGCTGATATGTAAAACAGTGGCAAATGTGCAAGGTTTATACCCAAAAATGTAAAATAGTGGCAAATATGCAAGGTTGATACGTAAAACAGTGGCAAATGTGCAAGGTTGATACATAAAACAGTGGCAAATGTGCAAGGTTGATACGTAAAACAGTGGCAAGGTTGATACCCAAAAATGTATATGTAGAATGTTACCATGTGCCTTTTATCAAACCTCGGAAAGTTTAAGACAGGGAGCCCCCAAAAGGGGCAAGATGCACCCCAGAGAGGCAGCGTGCCAATGACCTGTGACCTAGAAAGGCAGGGTGCAGGATCATCTTAAACAGGCTAGGTACAACACTGGGTTCAACTTGAAAGGAACAGCAAAGAGAACCTAAAGTAACTGTGTATAATAGTTTACAGGAACTTAAGGCTGATCTTGATAGGTGTTTGATTTGTGCACATGCAGGTGCTAGAATTGCTTTAGCCATCTTGATAGGTGTTTGATTTGTGCACATGCAGCTGGTAGAATTGCTTTAGCCATCTTGATAGGTGTTTGATTTGTGCACATGCAGCTGGTAGAATTGCTTTAGCCATCTTGATAGGTGTTTGATTTGTGCACATACAGGTGGTAGAATTGCTTTAGCCATTTTGATAGGTCTTTGATTTGTGCACATACAGGTGGTAGAATTGCTTTAGCCATTTTGATAGGTATTTGATTTGTGCACATACAGGTGGTAGAATTGCTTTAGCCATTTAGGTGACCACTTAAGCCTTGAAATTAAATACCAAGAATTTAAGTACCCACAGAAATGTCTTTTTTCAAAAACCACGAAAATTAAAACTGACAAAAATAAATAAAACCACAGTAATTACTGTTTTTTTATTTTTTTATTCAAATTTTTAATTTATTGAAATGATCTTATAATAATAATAGATATGGTAAAAAATCCTACCATCGGAAGCGGCAAATCTGTATGTATCTTCCACAATTAAATAAATAAATAAAAAAACAAATAAATAAATGCTGAAATGAAAGTCTACAGGGACAGGGATGGACCCACTTGCAGTGTTGACAGACTATGAAAAACGACATACATTGCCTACATTTCGGAATAAAATCTAAGTCATGCTGGACCACAAAGACCAAGAATCTTTCATGCAATGCAAATTAAAGATTGCATAAAAATAAAAAACTGAAATTTGAAATAAGATATGACAATCGTGTGATTATAATATCATCGTGGACTGGCACAGTTTGTAGATCATCATGATAATATCATCGTGGACTAGCACAGTTTGTAGATCATCATGATAATATCATTGTGGACTGGCACAGTTTGTAGATCATCATGATAACATAGTTTTTATAAATCATCAGTATATCCAAAACACCTTCAAATACATGTATCTGCACATTCATGACAATAGGTGATGGTGTTTATGACATGTTCGTTTACAAGTGTGAAGTACAGGTCATTTTTGTTTTAATAATATCTCCTTAAATATGTGAGGTAAATTGAGAAACATGGATGCTATGTATCCTTGTGTAGTTCATAGGCTCCATGTGTACAGGGTCTACTGGGAACCCGTGATATGAGAAACTCTGGGTACAGAGCCTGAGATCCTGATGGTGTGAAGTTCAATGACAAATCATTGCTGTATCTGTCATCACAGTTAACCATATCCCTAAAGAAATTACTGGGAGGGGAAAGGTTCAAAATTACCACAAGGAGGCCTCGAAGTTCCCTGCTTCTTAAGCTTCTATACAACCCTTATACAGCAGCTGAACTCAAAATTACAAGACATAAATACACAGTGGTGATGTGTAGTTATCATTCTTTCTGTCTGTCTCACACACACATGCTGATACTTAAATATCTCAAAGATCTTTAAGATCAATCAATTGATTCTATTAACAGTATATTTACAATCTCTCTGAAATTTTTAATTAGGCTCAGATAAGTTGAATTATAGTACTGTTTGTAACTGTCGGCAACATAATTTTTTGTATCAATCCAGAATCCCCGATTCATGGGTCAGCATGGTAACATTACAATAATGCTTCCCTTATCAAAACACTACCTTTATGCTATTAGAGACACAAAAGGTTGGTATTCAAAACAATTTTTAAGAGTACACAAAGTAGAAGCTGAAGGTGGGTCAGTCTCTAGAAAGCAAAAAAGTATGTGAGTTAATTGCAGAAAAGCTTTGATTGTGTGATCTCATACATTTAGATCTTTGTGTGTTGTGTGTGTTTGCCAGGAAGGTCACAACTCAAACACTATATGGGGAAATAAAAGACACAAAACATTCTTAAGCCATGTTCTCTTGTCTTGATCTAAAAAAGATGCGGTACAAAACATGTTAAAAGCAGACAAAATGTCATAAAATATTTTGTGGTTTCAATCAGAAACCACATTCATAATCCGAGGATTGCAGGTTCGATACTGCCCAGGCCAGCTCAAGTCAGCTGCCTCGGTATGTCCTTGGGAAAGGCACTAAGCTCCCATATCCATTTGGTATGTCCTTGGGAAAGGTACTAAGCTCCCATATCCATTCGGTATGTCCTTGGGAAAGACTCTAAGCTCCCATATCCATGGCATGATAGCCTCGGTATGTCCTTGGGAAAGACACTAAGCTCCCATATCCATGGCATGATAGCCTCGGTATGTCCTTGGGAAAGGCACTAAGCTCCCATATCCATGGCATGATAGCCTTGGTATGTCCTTGGGAAAGGCACTAAGCTCCTATATCCATGGCATGATAGCCTCAGTATGTCCTTGGGAAAGGCACTAAGCTCCTATATCCATGGCATGATAGCCTCGGTATGTCCTTGGGAAAGACACTAAGCTCCCATATCCATGGCATGATAGCCTCAGTATGTCTTTGGGAAAGACACTAAGCTTCCATATCCATGGCATGATAGTCAGAATATGTCCTTGGGAAAGACACAAAGCTGCCATATCCATGGCATGATAGCCTCGGTATGTCCTTGGGAAAGACACTAAGCTCCCATATCCATGGCATGATGGCCTCGGTATGTCTTTGGGAAAGGCACCAAGCTCCCATATCCATGGCATGATAGCCTCAGTATGTCCTTGGGAAAAGCACTAAGCTCCCATATCCATGGCATGATAGCCTCAGTATATCCTTGGGAAAGACACTAAGCTTCCATATCCATGGCATGATTGCCTCAGTATGTCCTTGGGAAAGACACTAGGCTCCCATATCCATGGCAGGATAGCCTCAGTATGTCCTTGGGAAAGACACTAAGCTCCCATATCCATGGCATCATATATCCATTAATATGTTAAAGCTGCCATTAAAATAAAAAACGTTTTTTTTTTAAATCAATCAGAAACAAATATTTGTATGTATCACCTGTTCAAATATTTTGATATTATTCTTTTATAAAACAAAAGAAGCTTGAATTAAAAATATTTGTCCCAACTATTTCCCTAATTTTCCAAAGTTACTGAGTTCTAATTTTTTACAGGATTTACTGTACTTTGCTGTATGACTTACAATTTTAAGGTGTTTAGTTGCTTAGGTTAATTTTTATTGGCCAATGAGAGTAGAGCCAAAAGACATAATACAGCAAATTCATTCAAAAGACAGCACACACTTAAGAGTGTTGCTGAATGCCAGTCCCAAGCCCGGTCAAAGGATAAGGGATGTGCATGGAGCCAGCAACCCAGCCACATAAAAAGACTTGATGCGAAAAAACGACAAAAACATTTGAAAACCCACACGGTTACCAGAAAGCTCTTCATTGGGAAGCCAAAGACACGGATGTCAAAAGTGGAATTGAGAGCATCCTGAAGCCAAAACATCTTTTGAGAGTGGGAATGTGGAACATACACACTATGTACAAAACATACAAGACTGCCCAAGTCATCGACACCATGCAACACTACAACCTGGATGAACTTGGGATAAGTGAATGCCACTGAACTGGTTGGTACAGGACACATGACTAAAAATGATGGAACAACCATTCTTGAATCAGGTAAAGAGGATCACATACTGAAGGAGTTGCCATCATGATCAAACCTGGTAGGTCTTGAGACTCTTCAGAGCCTGTTTCAACTCCAAGTACTGCAAGCTTACTCTGATACAGTGTTAGACCCCAACCAATGTGGAAAGTGACAAAGAAAAGACCACATTCTGGGAACAGCTGCAATATCCAAAAGTCCCTAAGCATGATTTGCTACTTGTTATGTTCAGTCATATCCAACAATGCAGGAAGAGAAGCATCAAGGCAGACATGGATGTGGTGTCTTCAACAACAACTGTGAATATCTAATTGATCTGTGTGTAAGTATTGACCTAGCTGTGAAAGGTACCATGTTCCCTCACAAACATATCCATAAGTAAACTTGGACATCCCTAATGGTAGAGACATAAATCAGAGGAGTTCACTGATAGCTGTACATGCCTTTATATTATAGAAGCTGATGTAAAAACAGTGACCACTACTTCCTTGTCTCAAAGATTAAGCTGACGCTGAGGAGAAACTGCCTGATTAAACAATGGTGTTGAAGGATTGACATCAAAAAGCTCCACATCCCAGAGGTGAAAGCAGTGTTAATCACCGAACTCCAGAACAGATTCAGTGCACTAGCCTGCCTGATGGAAAATGATTCTGCTGATTCAAAAAATCAATCCAAATGGAATTCAATCTCGGAAACATATGTCAAAACAAGCAAAGAGGTACATAGCTTGAAGCAAAAGAATGTCAAGAAGTGGCTAACACCTGAGACATGGAAGAAAATCCATCGCAGAAGAGTCCTGAAGGAAGACTACTGACCGCACCAAGTCTACAAGAATTCAGGAACAACTCCAAACCACCTACAGACTGAAAGACAGAGTAGTGTAGAAAAGTGCCAGAGGTGACAAAAGAGCCTACATCGAGCGCAGAGCAGAGGAAGCTGAGCTAGCAGCACAACAAGAATGACCAGTCTATATGATCACCAGTGCTGTGCAGGGCCAAGTTCAACAGAGGCAAACCCAAGTCTATTACAAGTGACAGACAATAGGCAGAGAGATAGATGCAACACTTCCAGGAGGTTCTGAACAGACATGAACCAGAAACTGCAGCTGATCCACAGCCACTCACTAGACATCAACACAAGTACATCCAGAGACTGTGATAAAAAAACGCCATCCAGTCTCTGAAAAATGTAAAAGCTCCAGGACCCAACGCCATCCAACAACAGTGAAAGCCATCTCAGATCTCTTTACTATTATATGGACTGAAGAAAAAAATCCATAAAGACTGGACCAAGGGACTCATAATATGAATTCCAAAGGAAAGAGTTTTCAGGAATTGTGACAACTGGCGTGCCATCACTCTACTCTCAGCACCCAGTAGAGTCTTCTGCAAGATCCTACTTCTATGAATCAATCAGGCCATCGACAACCTCCTACTCTCAGAACAGAATGGGATCAGAAAAGGAAAAGGGTGCACAGACCATATATTTGTTTTGTGGAACATCATCAAGCAGAGCATCATGTAGAATGCTCAACTGGATATCAGCTTCATTGACTTCTCTAAGGCCTTTGACAGTGTACACCGTAACAGCTTGTGGAAGATTTTGGAATCCTATGGCATTCCTGAGAAGATATTCAAGCTGATAAAATTCTTTTACGAAATCTTTGAGTGCAGCATCATCCCAGACAAATCATTGTCAGACTGGTTTCTTGTGACAACTGGAGTTTGTCAGGGCTGCAGCCTCTTCCCAATCCTTTTCCTTATCACCATAGATTGGATCAATGGAGATAATCACAGCAGACTGATCCAGAGGAATCCAATGGAATATTTTCTCCATTCTGGAGAATCTGGACTTTGCTGATTATTTGGCACTGCTTTTGTCTTGGCACATTGACATGTAGGAGAAAGTGAATAGATTGTGTGAACTGTATGAACAAGTCAGACTCAAAGTCAACCAGAAGAAGACACAGGAGATGAACCTCAATGCATTCCAAGCTCCCATCACAAACCAGGCAGTAGATGATGCCAAGAATTTCACATACTTGGGCAGCATAGTCAGCAAGCAAAGTGGCACAAGCAAGGACATCAAGTCAAGGATTGACAAAGACCAAAATGTCTACTCCAGACTGCAACACATCGGAAAATCTCAGCAGTATGACCTAAAAACCAAAGCAAATCTCTACAATGCCTGCATCAAATCTGTCCTCCTATATGGAGTAGAATACTGGAGTATCACAAAAAATGACATGAACAAGTTTTCTGTTTTCCACTATGGATGTCTTTGCAAATTATGCTGAATTTTCTGGCCGAAACAGATCATAAATGAAGATCTTCACAAGAAAACAAACTCACTGAACACCAGAAATACAGAAGCGCTGTTTACAATGGCTGGGACACGTCCCATGGAAGTCTCTAAACAGCATTCCCAGAATAGCACTGAGATAGACGCCACAAGGTAAAAGGAAAAAAGGATGACCAAGGATGACCTGGCGGCACACTGCAATGACCAACCTACACAAAATGGGCCTGTCTTGGGGTGAGGCAGAGGTGGCAGAAAAAGACCAGGTGGAGTTGAGGAGGAGTATTATGTTACACTGGGAATGAAGAGGATTGAGATAAGATAAGACACTTAGAGTGTTACTTGTTATATTATATTTTATATTTCTTCTTCAGATCTAAATTATTTATTGTTCACTTTAATCCCCTTATACACTGTTCAGTTTAATCCCTAAGGTGTATTATTTTACTAGTTTATATCACATGTTTTATTAAATTTATACATCCTGTATTCTAAACTTATTCATTTTGGTTCCGCTTTACAGTTATTAAGTACTTCTGAAAGTGTGGCAGATATAAGGTGAAGTTGTCTGCATTTGCAACAAGCACAATGGAGAGAATGTTGGCATACCTCTATGCTACCTTCAATTTCTTAACATATTGTATGAGGGTAACAACGCGCTGCCTGAAGCAGACAGCTATCAAAATGGCTGCTCCCAAGATCTTGAGAAATGAATTTGAACTAGTCCGAAGTACACTACCTTTAGCAGTTATTAAAATTGAGAAATTGAATTTTGAAAGTGTAGACAATACTAACTTTTGATAGAGCAATAATAAAATATATAATAAAAAAAATGTTATTGGCTAGTTTTGTTTCCATATTGCCTCTGCAGTCCAGGAAGTGAAAAAGACCAAGTGGATTTAGCAGTCTTTTTTTGAAAGGTACACGTCTAAAGCAAGGCCAAGCTGTATACTCTATAACCCAAATGACACCCATCAATCATACACCAAAATAAAGGGAATTAAAAGTTACTTTAACAATACCTAACAAGGTCTTTTTTAAATACCTAACAAGGTCTTTTTTAAATAACCAGCATAACCAGTGAGAAAAACCAAAGTTTTTTTTCTTTAAAAATCAAACCCTGTGCAAAGCATGAAACTGTAGAGTGGAATCTTTACTACATTTAAAATTTGTTCAGCAAGGAAAAGAACTCTGCATAACTCCAATCCTGTGATTCTCAATAGCCCTCTTCACAGGTTACTTCACCTGCTTTAATAGGTAAATTGGCTTGTACAGGTTACTTCACCTGATTTAATAGGTAAATTGGTATGCACAGGTTACATCACCTGCTTTAATAAGTAAATTGGCTTCTACAGGTTACTTCACCTGCTTTAATAGGTACATTGACATGTACAGGTTACTTCACCTGCTTTAATAGGTAAATTGGCATGCACAGGTTACTTCACCTGCTTTAATAGGTAAATTGGCTTGTACAGGTTACTTCACCTGCTTTAATAGGTAAATTGGCATGTACAGGAGATGGTTTTTGGAGAAGTCATTAAACATTTTTTAAAGTTTATTAATGGTGGCCACATTTAATAGTAGATGAGAATCATTCACATAAATTTAAAAGGTCTTCATGCCAGGATGCTTTCTGTTAGATTTTGACAAATTCTGTTGAGTGGTATTTGAGATGAAGTTGTTTCAATGTTTTCTATTTTTAGCAACATTGGCCATATTTGATGGCAGATTGGCATCATTTTAAAAAAAATTGAAGATCATTATGAGATGATGCTTTTGTAAAATGAGGTCAAATTCTGATGAGAAGATTTAGAAAAGAAGTCATTTCAGGTTTTTATATTTTTAGTAATGGCTGCCATATTTGATGGCAGATTGTCATTGTTTGTATAAAACTTAAAGCCATCTATGCCGGGATACTTTCTGTCAAATTTGGTCAAATTCTGTTGAGTGACTTTCAGAAAAAGTCATTTAAAGGCTTTTCTATTTTTAGTAATGGTGGCCATATTTTATGACAGATTGGCATCATTTGAACAAATCTGAAAGACTTTTATATCAGGATGCTTTCTTTCAAATTTGGTCTAATTATGTCGAGTGAATTTTTAGAAGTTGTAAAAAGCAAATTGTGAATGGATGATGGACAAAGCACTATGCATGATGCATGATGGACAGCACAAAATGGATAAAGGAACATATCATAAGCTCACTTGGCCTCATTGTCAGGCAAGCTAAAAATCCATGAATGACAGAGAAGAAATTATTTTGTTGCCTTGATCCCGTGTCCTGTACAACTTAAAACAACGTTTGTCATTACAAGCTAAAGAGCAACTGATCTAGTGATCCCCTTTTAGTCACTGTCTGATATAGTTGTTAGTCAAGCCAGTACTTGTAATTACATTTAATGTGAATAGGTTGTTACATTTAAAGATAAAATAGTGGAACAATGAAATGAAGTTGTGAACATTGATTGGATAATTACTTTTTCTCCACTGAACAAAATAAGAAATGAATCATATGAGCAACTTTAACTGCTGGATCATCCACACCAATTGTTTGGCATTTTCCATATAACCTGTGAAATCATGTAAAGGACTGCTTACAATTGTCAAAAGCTAAAGACGTCTTTAGAATATTTATGTCAACTAAAGTTTAACTAAAAGCGGATAAAATACTTGTTTTAAAAAATTAATTAAATTTTCTAATATAACTAACTACTTTGTTTAAACATTTTCACTTCAATTTATTTTATATGCCAATCAAAAAAAGGATTACTGACAGAGATTCCAGTGTGAAACAAAAATTGTTCAATACAAACATCATCAGGACCAGCAAGTAATTACTAGGAATAAAAAGTGATTCAGTAAAAAACAAAATAATTCTGATGATAGTTAACTTACACATAATTGTAGGGCAAAGATGTTGTTTCAGATTTATCAAGATTTCTTTGAAGATAATATTTGTATTCAGCCAATTTCATAATGTTGTAATTATTGTGTTACAATTTGCCAAAAGTTTCAATCAAGAATTGTTAATGAGATTTGACACTGCTGCAAATTTTCAACCCCAATAATGGCTGTATGGCGAAATTACAGACAATCCAATCATCTTCAAGTGATTCTATCTGTGGCATCAAGACTGGTTTCCTGTCCAATTTGCATGACATTTTGTTTACCTGCCACAAATTCACGAGCAAAAATCAATCACTGGTCTATGTAGCTCCTCACTTGAGAGATCGTGGAAAGCACCCTGCTGGCTAAAAAAGGAGAACAGAAAGTAATTTCCGCAATGAAATGAGAGTACAATTGCTCACACTCAATGTGGATGAAAATGTTGCCAACTTCATAAATGCATTAATTGTCTTAGTGACTAATGACATACCGAAGTTGTCAGTACAATGATCTATTCTATCTTTAAATCAACTGGGATCTCTACTGTATTACCTCAAAGTGGGCTAAATGACAGAAAAATGCGCCTAAGTCTGAACTACAGTGTATTCAATATCTAGTGCAGATGTTAATCCTAATTAAGATTTCAGGCAGCAGCATACAAGCTTTGGTCCTTGAGGAAATACTGTATTTCATAAAAACTGAAGAAAAAACCTTTATTAGTAATCATAAAGGAAATTAAAGCTATTAAATACTAGTAGACAACACATGCTGCCTATGTAGTGTAGTAAACTGAAAATTGAATAGGATATTGCAAGTGAAACCATAATAGGATATTGCAAGTGAAACCATAATAGGATATTGCAAGTGAAACCATAATAGGATATTCCAAGTGAAACCATAATAGGATACTGCAAGTGAAACCATAATAGGATATTGCAAGTGAAACCATAATAGGATTGGATAATGTTATCTCTCTGTATGGTTTTTGCAGGAAAATATTTAAATCAAATGATGATGATTGTGGTGATGGTGATGGAAGTGATGATTTTAATGACTCGTGTTGGTGGTGATGATGATAATGATGGAGATTAAAGCACAGTATATCTCCCACATTTTGTGAAAGTAGAGTGCTGTCTTATCAATGAATAGTTTCCTAACAAAAAAATTTTAATCTGAAAAAGGGGGATGACTTTTCATTGAGAAAGGTAAAATGTTTAGGATGCAACACATATTTCCTAGGACACTGAATTGTTTACTTACAATTCCAACTATTCAAGAATTTCAAAGAGAACACCCATTAAGTCATGATTTCTCAAAGGGATGATAGAAATTTCTGCACAGTTTTGCACTTTGTTTAACCTTAAAATAAGTTTAATAAGTGAAGAAAATTGGTATGTTTCTTGTGTCTAATTTTACAAACAAGTTACCAAGGGTATGTGAATTAAGCATTTAGTAATTTTGCATATTGCAGCTAGCCGAACTAATTTATTTTGATGATCTAGCTACTATACAACCTGGATATTTTCAACCACAAGCAAAAAAAATAAATTCTTGATGACTACAGTAACTGCCTGATGAAATCTATTCTAACTCATTTAAAATATTTTGGCAATATTTTATTTTAAATAAAACCTTTCTCTGATGATAATTAAACCATCCCAACTTTTCCCAAAAACTAAAATAGTGGGCCACCTGAGCATTCCTCATAATAGAAATACTTACTGATTATACAGTACCGTATATACTCGCATATAAGCCGATACCAACTGCAAACTGCATAGACCCAGATCTGCCATTGCATAATGCACCGACAGAACTGGGTCTATGCAGTTTGCAGTGACTAATCAGTAGAACAAACAACATAGACCCTGATCTGCTGGCGCATTATGTGACAGCAGATCAGGATCTATGCTGTTTGCATTTGGACTTTGCTTATACATGAGTATCGACAGTATTTGTTTCCCATGATAAGCCCAGGCAACCAGCCTTTTAAATCTTTTGAGAAATAGGGGTGGGCTTATCATTAAAAACAGATTTCTTAGGTAAAGATTCTGCAAGATTTTGTGTACCGTATATACTCGCGTATAACCCGAATCCAAATACAAACAACATAGACCCTGATCTGCGATCGCATAATGCGCGTGCAGATCAGGGTCTATGTTGTTTGTTCTACTAATTAGTCCTTACAAACTACATAGACCCAGATCTGCCAGCGCATTATGTGAGAGCAGATCTGGGTCTATGCAGTTTGCAGTTGGTATTGGCTTATACGCAAGTACATACGGTAAGTTGTTTATGGACTTGTCATCAAATACAGTCATAATATGGGAAAGTTAAGACATTTTCATCACATAAACTCAAGATATTTTAACACAAACAGATCTTTCAAATTTGAGTGTTTTGCAAGTTATATTCATGCCACAAAAGTCAAAACAAATTCACAGTTTCAAAATTTGGAACCACGTATCTTTCAAAATGTGAGTGTTTTGCAAGTTATATTAAATTCCACAATTTTAAAATTTGCAATTAATGTCAACAGTTTCAAGGACTTTGATGAGGTCAGAAAATCATTTAATAAAATACACATTCCTTTCACTGATATAATGCAGTCTTGCTTGTAGCAGTCAATTATAAATAATAAAATTATCCACTCCCTCTCTGTTTTTGTTCCAGACATATTATATGTTATTGACAGCACTGAGAAATTCTTCTACAGTATTTCTCCTATGATGAGGCCAATATGCCAGGATAATAAATTTGTCAAAATGTACAAAGAAGTGGGTGGGCTTATTATCAAAGATATTCAAAGTATATATATATATATATATATATATATATATGCCAAATTTTGTAAAAATGGGATGGGTTTATTATTATCATTGGATAAATACAGTAAAATACAATCGGTTGAACCCATAACCCAGTGCCGCATCCTATAGTACTACTGTTAAATATGTAACAAATCAGTACAACAAATCTCCTATGATTAGCTTCTTCTCAATGATAATCCCATTCTCCCATACAGTAGCCAATTTTGATCTTTAGGAAAGTTGTACCCACCACTTTTCATAAAATGTATTAATTAAACCCCTGGTTTTATCATAGAAACTTAATGTAACCAGTGTAGCATGACAAGCAGGTCACTGTGATCAACTTTTGTAATTGGTGAATAGTACCTTCCAAGATTAATACACCCATTAAATTTCATGACTAAGTGCAAGCCTAAATTCAAAAACATAAATGCTGGAGCATGAAAAGTAGGTCACAATGACCTACTTTGCTCATTGTGAGTAGTACCTTGCAAGATGAATACACCCATCACGTTTCATGACTGTACATACAACAGTGTCAGAGAAACTGAGCTAACTGCAAAAACTTTGCATGGACTCCAACAACAAATACAGTGTAATGCCATCAAATACAGTGTAATGCCATCAAATACAGTATAATACAGTGTAATGCCATCAAATACAGTGTAATGCAATCAAATATAGTCTAATGCCATCAAATACAGTGTAAGGCCATCAACTACAATGTAATGCCATTAAATACAGTGTAATGCCATCAAAAAAGTGTAATGCCATCAAATACAGTGTAATGCCATGAAAAAAGTGATCCCTACGTCTTGCCAAGCTTTGCAGATGAGACAGAAAACTGTACAATTCCATGAACACTCCTGAAGTAGCACCTTGTTTGCTTATATTTCACACTTTAATCTATTCAAGAATTAAACATGAAGTATCACTATACACTGATTGCTCATGGGAAATATTGAATTTTCAACTTCTGTGCTAAAATGAACCTAGCAATAAGTCTGTCTAATGAACCAAACTGTCTGTATTACCATTTCTAATTGTATTTACAATCAGATCATAGCAGTGATGTCAAAGTGCAAAGATCTGCCTCAGAATATAACTTTTTTTATACCAAAATTTTTTGTATACCTGAGCAAAAAATTAATAAGAGTACAAAAAAATAATTTAAAAAATATAATAGTATTTTTTTCACTCAATCTTATCATTTGAAATGAAACTCTCTATTGGAAGCCTATATCAACATTATATGATGCATGGCAACTCTTTATTGGAACCCTATATCAACAATATATGATGCATGGCAACTCTCTAGTGGAAGCCTATATCAACAGTATGTGACACATGACAACTCTGCAACTCTTTACTGGAAGCCTGTATCAACAGTATGTGACACATAGTAACTCTTTATTGGATGTCTATATTAACAGTATGTGACACACAACAACTCTTATTGCAAGCGAATATCAACAGTATGTGATGCATGGGAACTCTTTATTGGAAGCCTATATCAACAGTATGTGACACATGGCAACTCTTTATTGGAAGTCTTTATCAACAGCATGTGCCACATGGCAACTCTTTATTGGAAGCCTTTATCAACAGTATGTAATGCATGGCAACTCTTTATTGGAAGCCTTTATCAACAGTATGTGATGCATGGGAACTCTTTATTGGAAGCCTTTATCAACAGTATGTGATGCATGGGAACTCTTTATTGGATGCCTATATCAACAGTATGTGACACATGGGAACTCTTTATTGGAAGCCTTTATCAACAGTATGTAATGCATAGCAACTCTTTATTGGAAGCCTTTATAAACAGTATGTGACGCATGGGAACTCTTTATTGGAAGCCTTTATCAACAGTATGTGACGCATGGCAACTCTTTATTGGATGCCAATATCAACAGTATGTGATGCATGACAACTCTTTATTGAAGCCTTTATCAACAGTATGTGATGCATGGCAACTCTTTATTGGATGCCAATGTCAACAGTATGTGATGCATGGCAACTCTTTATTGGATGCCTATATTAACAGTATGTGACACATGGCAACTCTTATTGGAAGCCTCTATCAACAGTGTGTGACGCATGGGAACTCTTTATTGGATACCAATATCAACAGTATGTGATGCATGGCAACTCTTTATTGGAAGCCTTTATCAACAGCATGTGCCATATGGCAACTCTTTATTGAAAGCCTCTATCAACAGTATGTGATTGATGACAATTTAATTTGTTTCAGGCATCAGTTGGTAATATTTGCTAAACTATCTCATAAGTGCAAATTAAATGATTTGCAAACAAGTTTTTTTTTCATCATTTTATGCCATGATCTGAAAATAAAACTACCTTTACTGCAGAAAAAGTAAAAAAAAATTGTGTTTCCAAGTATAATATACCAATATATTTCACATAGAAGATCTGGATCCACGGATGATCGCGAAAATTAATTTAGCTAGGCTAACATGTGACCTCATGACATCAAAGAAATCACTTGACAGAAAACAAAGATAGGACATATTACAAGTACTTTTGTCAATCTGAGCAGCAATTCAATACCATGGTGAATTATTGTGATCCAAATTAAATTTTGCCATATCAGTTCAAACCTTTGATATCACATAACACAGAGTTGGGATACTTCATTATATAATACTGAATTAACATGTCAAGCCATTTTCTGGCTTTCTAAAATTTCTTGACTACTTCCTCAAAAAAAGTATCATTCTTTGCGAGAAATCTTGAGTCGTCAAATGCAATTCCCATTTAGTGAAAGAGACAAAAATTTAGACAAACTTCAACATCATTTTCTCAATGGCAAATAAGACATGGTTGGTCAGGAAAAATTATGTTTATTGTAGAGAGAGAGAAGGAAATATCTATTTAATTACCACTATATGCATCAAGGTTTTAGTTTTTAAAATTATGTTTCTGATTATTTTAACTCCAAATGCCAATAACGATCTAATGAATTATGTCTGCAGTTATACCAGTCATCATTTAAATTATTATGAATTTAAAAAAGGAATTCACAAACAACTGAATGAACAAACAGATACCATAGCAGAGAAAGAGCCTAAAAATAAGAATTATTGAATGAACAAACAAATTAATAAATGTGCAAGCAAAGAGACAAATAGCAAAATTAAGAAATATATGAATACACAAACAATTTTTAGGTGTAAATTACAAGAATGACAAATGTTACTTTTAAATAAGGGTTTAGTGTTTTCATTAGATGGAGCAATAAAACAATTATATTAGCTTGTAATCTGTGGGTGCAGTCATAATAGCTGACAAGCTACTAATCTCCCCTAATTAGAGGCCTTGAGACAATAAAACAAGTCTTCATTTTATTTAATCTACAGCATTGGGTGTTTTATTTACTGTGACACATCTGGTATTTATTTTATCTGAGTGTTTTATTTACTGTGACACATCTGGTTTTTATTTTATCCTAGTGTATTTTTTTTTAAAACATCGCAGTTTAAAATAGTGAAAAGACATCATGGGTGTGGATATGATGAAAATAGAATTGGCTTATTCATAATAATAACTGGTAATGGTAAACTTTGGTGTAATTCATCCATGCGGTTGTATACTACTACTACTACTCTCTCTCTCTACACACACAAGGCTATTAAAAAGAATATCGCTAAGAAGGACCATCATTTTGTTGCATGAATGTGCTTCAGGTTAATTTAATCAACATGTTATCAATCTGTAGTCTTGAAACAGTGTGTTTAGAAAAGAAACATTTATAAAGAGGAGCAAAAGGTAAGGACAAAATGAGTGCCCAGATTTTAAAGAATGTAAAATCGTTGTCTTCTACCTACAAGTAATATCCTGAAAGTAAGTTGACATTATTACCAGTTAATATAAGCAGTCATAATTGATAGTCTTTACTGAAACTCAGCTGAAGTTTCTTCATGGGGTACATGGTCACTATTTAAAATTGTAAGTAAACTACTATTTTATGTTTACTAAACCAAATGACCAACTGGATGTGTTTAATAAGGTACTATTCATGGTATTTTATAGCAAACTTTACTTACCAAAACTTTACCAAACTTTACATGCTTCGTTAACAATGAATGGAAACAATGGCAAAAGATTATTAATGAGTGACTTCTCTGACATCACACACAGGTTATGTTCTGATCACTTATGGAGACTGCCAAAAATTATGCATAATTCAGAAGGCATTTTTTATTATTTGGGGTTTAAATACCATATTAAGTAATAACGCTACAGATAAGGAGCAGAAAATAGCAAGGTATCATATGTAAATAATTTATACAACTTTTGTCATTTATTTTTTCAACCTTTTCGCAAATCCTTTAAGTAAATTACCGACATATACATATACAGAGATGCTGATTGCAGTATCAATTTGCGATCAAAGTACATCATACTAGATTTTAAAAAAATAAACCTTTTAATTTTTGTATCAAATTTTTAAAAGAAGCCCCTATTAACACCATGTGTAAGGTACCAATATTTTAATTCATCAAAGTTTTAACTATTGCAATATTTTAATTCATCAAAGTTTTAACTACTGCAATATTTTAATTCATCAAAGTTGTAACTATTGCAATATTTTAATTCATCAAAGTTTTAACTATTGCAGAAAATTTATAAATAAGAACAAATCAGCAAGTACGACACTCTTGTACTGCACCATCAGCCTTTCCAGATGTTACCAATAACAGCTAAAGCGATTACAAGTACAACCTCCCTGCCCAACTGTACAACCTCACTCCCCAACTGTACAACCTTACTCCCCAACTATACAACATCCATCCCCAAATGTACAAGCTCACTCCCCAACTATACAACCTCCATCCCCAACTGTACAACCTCACTTCCCAACTATACAACCTCACTCCCCAACTATACAACCTCACTCTCCAACTATACAACCTCCATCCCCAACTGTACAACCTCACTCCCCAACTATACAACCTCCATCCCAACTGTACAACCTCCATCCCCAACTATACAAACTCCATCTCCAACTGTACAACCTCATTCCCCAACTATACAACATCCATCTCCAACTGTACAACCTCACTCTCCAACTATCATGCTTAGCTTCATGGTGTATTATTGACAATAATGGCAAAATCAGTCAATTATTATGAAGGCTGAACTTGTTGTCCACGACAAAGTGTATTGGGGTTCTACTTGATAAATGATGATGATATTTATACACTATCTCTTCCATGATAAGAATGGTATGGGGAGGTGGGGGGAGACAGCCTAATAAATCTGTCAAAAAGTATCACAAGAATATTCTTAGTAAATATTTTCTAAAATTGTTTAAAAATGCAGGTGGGCTTATCACAGGATAATAAAAATAATAATAATAATAATAATAAAAAAATAATAATAATAATAGTAATAATAATAGTAATTATCACAATGCTTTAGCATCAAGCACAAGGAAACTGTGACATTATCCATCTGTCCATATATATATATATATATATATATATATATATATATATATATATATATATATATATATATATATATATATATATATATATATATATATATATATATATATATATATATATATATATGTGTGTGTTAACAGTAAGGATTTTGCCATGGTGAACCATAGAAGTAACTCTGACTGACATACCGTCCAACGTGGGTAACTGCTTGTGTCAAAATAAGTACACAGTCTAGTATTTCTGTGGCAAAAATAAGTATATCTATGTGTGGACAAAGAAATCAAGTTCTAAGATGTAAAATTTGCTCAATGACAAATACTGTGCATTTGGTTATTTTCTTGGATGTCAATTTTTTTGTTTTACAAAATCTGATATTTCTTATGGTACTTACATTCATAGATTGAGGAAGAAGTCCTATTCTTTCCAAAGAAGGATCACTGTCCATTGGATCTTTATTGAGGAAGAAGTCCTATTCTTTCCAAAGAAGGATCACTGTCCATTGAATCTTTAAATTCATGGTTTGTAGCAACTGCAGAATCCACAAAAATGTGAACCTCATAAAAATAACGAGTTCACAGTGCTGTTTCTAACTACTTGATGAACCTCATAAAAAATAACAAGTTCACAGTGCTGTTTCTAACTACTTGATGAACCACATAAAAAAGAATGAGTTCACAGTGCTGTTTCTAACTACTTGATTAACAGTCTTTATCTACCATATTTACTGCTTGTCTTAATACAATGAATTTTTTCAGACACCAACATTTTTTGCCCAAACATGTTTTTCATGCTTTGTAATTTTACACATACTTTCAAAATAATTTTCTTTTAACAGTTAAAGTTCTCCAATGATAAGACAAGACAGACAGACTTCTGTGTTCTGACACAGCTGTAGTTCACCAATGATAAGACAAGACAGACAGACTTCTGTGTTCTGACACAGCTGTAGTTCTCCAATGATAAGACAAGACAGACAGATTTTTTTTCTAACATAGTTGTAGTTCATCAATGATAAGACAAGACAGAAAGACTTTATACACGTGTGTTCTGACACAGCTGTAGATAAGACAAGACAGATGGACTTTATACACGTGTGTTCTGACACAGCTGTAGTTCACCAATGACAAGACAGCAGACTAATATTGTTTTCAGAAAGTGGAGGAATTGCTTGCTTTTCATTGGAAATTGCTTCAACAAGTGATTCTCAAAGTTTCAGAGAATCAAGTTTTACTATTCGGTAGGTTGCTGACACATAATATAACAAAACCATCTGTTTAAACTATATTACTTAATTGTTGAGAAAAATATCTTGATTGTAAAACTTCTGAAGAATATGTTACCTTTCATTAAATGAGAAACCGATAAAGTTTAAGTGATCAGTACCAAAGAGATTCTGGTCTCATTCAACCAGACTCTGACATGGCTCCAATTTAACCAGACTCTGATATGGCTTCAATTCAGCCAGTGTCTTACATGGCTCCAATTCAACTAGACTCTGACATGGTTCCACAAGTTCACCGCCATAAAAGAATCTGATAAAATTCTTTCATGATCTTTGTTATTGATAAAAGATGCTTCACACTTTGTACAAGTGAAACTTACAAAAACATTTCTCATTATCTCAAAATTTATCTTGACATATTTTCTACAATCATTCAACCCAAAATTCTATTGTAAGCTTTAAAGGATATAATGAAACATCATTTTAAAAGATGCCAATCCAAAGGCATCTCTCAATCAGCCAATATTACACAAAACATGACCTCATCTATCAACACAAAGACATATTATGTTACCTCATTGCATCTGCCAATCAAATTACTTCTCCAAATTTTTGGATTAAGTCTCATTCTGGTGCTACAAGGAAAACTCAAGTCTTTTTTTACAAGACTTGTCCTGTTTTATCTCTTTTTCATTTGGTTTTTGTTCAATGTCAAACCTTAGGAGCAATCTAAGTCTAATTTGTGCAAACTAATGGACTCTTGATGAAGGAGAGTAAAGCATGACAGATCTTTGCTTCACATGTGAAGATGTTTTTTATATGCTTGCATTTACTTACGGATTAAAAGAAATAAGATGAAACCAAGCAAGTAATACCTGTTTAAATTCATTATGGTATGTGTAAAGCATTATGAATTTGCTGTTTGACTATCACAAGTACAGTATTCATCACTTAAGCTCAGATGTTTCATTCATTTGTTTTCAAACACGAAATGAAATATTTTTTTAAGACAATAGGTAGATACAGTATATTCATTACGTTGTCAAAGCCATGCTAGATACAGTATATTCATTACGTTGTCAAAGCCATGCTAGATACAGTATATTCATTACGTTGTCAAAGCCATGCTAGATACAGTATATTCATTACGTTGTCAAAGCCATAGTAGATACAGTATATTCATTACGTTGTCAAAGCCATGCTAGATTCAGTATATTCATTACGTTGTCAAAGCCATGGTAGATACAGTATATTCATTACGTTGTCAAAGCCATGGTATATACAGTATATTCATTACGTTGTCAAAGCCATGGTAGATACAGTATATTCATTACATTGTCAAAGCCATGCTAGATACAGTATATTCATTACGTCGTCAAAGCCATGCTAGATACAGTATATTCATTACGTCGTCAAAGCCATGGTAGATACAGTATATTCATTACGTTGTCAAAGCCATGCTAGATCCAATATATTCATTACGTTGTCAAAGCCATGCTAGATACAGTATATTCATTACGTTGTCAAAGCCATGCTAGATACAGTATATTCATTACATTGTCAAAGCCATGCTAGATACAGTATATTCATTACGTTGTCAAAGCCATGCTAGATACAGTATATTCATTACGTTGTCAAAGCCATGCTAGATACAGTATATTCATTACATTGTCAAACCCATGGTAGATACAGTATATAGATATACAGTATATTCATTACATTGTAAAAGCCATGGTAGATACAGTATATTCATTACATTGTCAAAGTCATGGTAGATACAGTATATTCATTACATTGTCAAAGTCATGGTAGATACAGTATATTCATTACATTGTCAAAGCCATGGTAGATACAGCATATTCATTACATTGTCAAAGCCATGGTAGATACAGTATATTCATTACGTTGTCAAAGCCATGCTAGATACAGTATATTCATTACGTTGTCAAAGCCATGCTAGATACAGTATATTCATTACGTTGTCAAAGCCATGCTAGATACAGTATATTCATTACATTGTCAAACCCATGGTAGATACAGTATATAGATATACAGTATATTCATTACATTGTAAAAGCCATGGTAGATACAGTATATTCATTACATTGTCAAAGTCATGGTAGATACAGTATATTCATTACATTGTCAAAGTCATGGTAGATACAGTATATTCATTACATTGTCAAAGCCATGGTAGATACAGCATATTCATTACATTGTCAAAGTCATGGTAGATACAGTATATTCATTACATTGTCAAAGTCATGGTAGATATAGTATATTCATTACCTTGTCAAAGCCATGGTAGCTCAGTTTCTAGAGTGACAGACTCGTAATTGGAGGGTCATGGGTTTGATACCCATCCAGGTCGGCTGCCTCAGTGCGTCCTTGAGAAAGGCACTTAGATCGCATTTTCTCAGCATGAAATAGCCAATAATGTGTTGAAAGTGCCATTACAAAACCAACAAATGATTACATTATTCTGTTACTTTCTTTTCTTCTTGCCATCTTTCCTTTCTTTGATCAGTCATCTTGGTATTACATGCAGTGAAATCTGGTTGATAAGTATAAATACTGAAACTATCTATTGTGATACTTTTCACAGTAGAAAAGCGTTTGTGAAAAATTGCAACAATGACCATCACAATTTTTTTTTTAAAAAGCATACATGCTTATGTTCCAGATTTAAGTTATGCATCTAGATATGTGTTGATTTTAGCACATTCACACTGGTCTCAAATCAGATATAGATCACACCCTTTCCGCTATACATGAAAATGTGGCTTCATATGTTGAGGACAAACTTGTAAAAATGAACTGTGTATTTTTCTGTTGTAAATGTAAAACACAGAAAACTAAAAACAGCACAGATCTAATATTACATAATACATGATAGATTAGAGCCATTACTGCTTCCTCTATCTATGATTTCAATAGAACAGCATAGACCCAGACCTGCCAGCAATTTGTGCCACTGCAGGCCTGGGTCTATGCTGATCGCCATTTGGTACAGCACAAAGTGACCTTTTATTAGGTGATTAACCTCTCTACAAGAGACTCCATTTTGTTAGTGGAGCTGTGGTGGCTCAGTGGTTAGTGTGCTGGACTCACAACCAAAAGGATGTGGGTTCAAATCCTACCATTTGACCAGCATGGGTCAGCTACCATGGTGTGTACTTGGGCAAAGCACTTTACTCCAATTGACTGACACTAAATAACCTACTTGTGTTGCTGTGCCGTAAAGCTCCAAACCAAACGAAACCAAAACCAATCTGTTGTTGTTAAACCCTCCTTTTATTTACTGTCTATACTCGTGTATAAGTCAGATTGAATTAAAGACAATATAGACCCTTATCTACTGTCCCATATAGTGCTGACAGAACATGGTCTATGTTGTTTGTTCTACTGTCCCATATAGTGCTGACAGAACATGGTCTATGTTGTTTGTTCTACTGTCCCATATAGTGCTGACAGAACATGGTCTATGTTGTTTGTTCTACTGTCCCATATAGTGCTGACAGAACATGGTCTATGTTGTTTGTTCTACTGTCCCATATAGTGCTGACAGAACATGGTCTATGTTGTTTGTTCTACTGTCCCATATAGTGCTGACAGAACATGGTCTATGTTGTTTGTTCTACTGTCCCATATAGTGCTGACAGAACATGGTCTACGTTGTTTGTTCTACTGTCCCATATAGTGCTGACAGAACATGGTCTATGTTGTTTGTTCTACTGTCCCATATAGTGCTGACAGAACATGGTCTATGTTGTTTGTTCTACTGATTCCTCCTAACAAACTGCATAGTCACAGATCTGCCAGTGCATTACGACATGGGTAGATCTGGGTCTTTGCACTTTGCAGTTGGACTTGACTTATAAGTGAGTATAAATGGTAGCTTTAAAGAAAAAAAACCTAACATTGAGCTTAATCTAAACACCTTTAATATTGACCTCAATGTGGGGTGTGGACAGACAGATGTAAAAACATACACATGGACACCAAAATGATCACTATCTTGAGATTTTGCCAGGGCAAAATAATAAATAACAACATGCTTTCCAAGAGAAGAGTCCACAAGCTGTATCAACTTATGATTTTTCCTCATCATAGTTTTTCAAAATTTTAACATTTTCAATTAAAGTTTTCTTAATTACCCATATTTGTATCATATGTATAGCAATAACATTTTCCATTTGATATCACCCATGTTTAATGGAATACTCAACACTGGGCATTTTTAGAGAGGGAAATTTTGTCAAATTCAATCAATGGGAGTGTGGTTTTATTTTAGCACCATTTATTTTTAAAATTAACACATTTAGGAATTCTAAGTTGAAGTAAAATACACAGGGACAAACAGTTAGTGAATTTTTGGCATTATAATTTGAACAAAAGTTCTCCAGCTGTCAAAAAATCCAGAATAAACCTGATGCCAAAAATACCAGTCAATGTAGGCAATAAATATGCCAACAATATTTTAAGATGATAACAATACCAGAAAATCAATAAGAATAAAACCACACCACTCAAATCAATCTTCTAGTGGTAGTTAGGCAATAATAACTAATTAAATTATTCCAATCCCAATTATAATTATTAGCTTTCTGGTAAAATATCGACAACACTGGGAACTTGTGCCAGTTATTGAGAGGTTTCAACTCCTATTCCACTACTAAGAGGCTGATGAAGAGTCCCTGTCTCTCTCATACATTGTGGGATGCTACATAGCTCAATAAAAATGTGCAATGGAGCCTTCTATCTATGAAGTGGAGAGATCAGATCATTAATACTGATCAAGCACTGAAATATGCGATGGAGCCTTCTGCCTATACAGTGGAAAGATTATTAATACTGATGAAGTACTTAAATGTGCGATGAAGTCTTCTGCCTTTACAGTGGAGAGATCATTAATACTGATGAAGTACTTAAATGTGCGATGGAGTCTTCTGCCGATACAGTGGAAAGATCATTAATACTGATGAAGTACTTAAATGTGCGATGGAGTCTTCTGCCTATACAGTGGAAAGATCATTAATACTGATGAAGTACTTAAATGTGCGATGAAGTCTTCTGCCTTTACAGTGGAGAGATCATTAATGCTGATAAAGCACTGAAATGTGCGATGGAGTCTTCTGCCTATACAGTGGAGAGATCATTAATGCTGATAAAGCACTTAGATGTGCGATGGAGTCTTCTGCCTATACAGTGGAAATATTATTAATGCTGATAAAGCACTGAAATGTGCGATGAAGTCTTCTGCCTTTACAGTGGAGAGATCATTATTGCTGATAAAGCACTGAAATGTGCGATGGAGTCTTCTGCCTATACAGTGGAGAGATCATTAATGCTGATAAAGCACTTAAATGTGCGATGGAGTCTTCTGCCTATACAGTGGAAATATTATTAATGCTGATAAAGCACTGAAATGTGCGATGGAGTCTTCTGCCTATACAGTGGAAAGATTATTAATGCTGATAAAGCACTGAAATGTGCGATGGAGTCTTCTGCCTATACAGTGGAAATATTATTAATGCTGATAAAGCACTGAAATGTGCGATGGAGTCTTCTGCCTATACAGTGGAAAGATTATTAATGCTGATAAAGCACTTAAATGTGCGATGGAGTCTTCTGCCTATACAGTGGAAAGATTATTAATGCTGATAAAGCACTGAAATGTGTAATGGAGTCTTCTGCCTATACAGTGGAAATATTATTAATGCTGATAAAGCACTGAAATGTGCGATGGAGTCTTCTGCCTATGCAGTGGAAATATTATTAATGCTGATAAAGCACTGAAATGTGCGATGGAGTCTTCTGCCTATACAGTGGAAAGATTATTAATGCTGATAAAGCACTGAAATATGTAATGGAGTCTTCTGCCTATACAGTGGAAAGATTATTAATGCTGATAAAGCACTGAAATGTGCGATGGAGTCTTCTGCCTTTACAGTGGAAATATTATTAATGCTGATAAAGCACTTAGATGTGCGATGGAGTCTTCTGCCTATACAGTGGAAATATTATT
The DNA here is from genome assembly GCA_029931535.1 of Margaritifera margaritifera. Taxonomy (NCBI): domain Eukaryota; kingdom Metazoa; phylum Mollusca; class Bivalvia; order Unionida; family Margaritiferidae; genus Margaritifera; species Margaritifera margaritifera. The sequence goes on along the minus strand of JAQPZY010001154.1, from coordinate 814,181 downwards.
AATGCTGATAAAGCACTGAAATGTGCGATGGAGTCTTCTGCCTATACAGTGGAAAGATTATTAATGCTGATAAAGCACTTAAATGTGCGATGGAGTCTTCTGCCTATACAGTGGAAAGATTATTAATGCTGATAAAGCACTGAAATGTGTAATGGAGTCTTCTGCCTATACAGTAGAAAGATTATTAATGCTGATAAAGCACTGAAATGTGCGATGGAGTCTTCTGCCAATACAGTGGAAAGATTATTAATGCTGATAAAGCACTTAAATGTGCGATGGAGTCTTCTGCCTATACAGTGGAAATATTATTAATACTGATAAAGCACTGAAATGTGTAATGGAGTCTTCTGCCTATACAGTGGAAAGATTATTAATGCTGATAAAGCACTGAAATGTGTAATGGAGTCTTCTGCCTATACAGTGGAAAGATTATTAATGCTGATAAAGCACTGAAATATGTAATGGAGTCTTCTGCCTATACAGTGGAAAGATTATTAATGCTGATGAAGAACTGAAATGTGTAATGGAGTCTTCTGCCTATACAGTGGAAAGATTATCAATGCTGATGAAGCACTGAAATGTGTAATGGAGTCTTCTGCCTATACAGTGGAGAAAACATTAATGCTTATGAAGCACTGAAATGTGCGATGGAGTCTTCTGCCTATACAGTGGGAAGATCATTAATGCTGATGAAGAACTGAAATGTGCGATGGAGTCTTCTGCCTATACAGTGGAAAGATTATCAATGCTGATGAAGCACTGAAATGTGCAATGAAGTCTTCTGCCTATACAGTGGAGAAAACATTAATGCTTATGAAGCACTGAAATGTGCGATGGAGTCTTCTGCCTATACAGTGGGAAGATCATTAATACTGATGAAGAACTGAAATGTGCAATGGAGCCTTTTACCTATACAGTGAAGAAAACATTAATACTGATGAAATACTAAAACATCAAATAAAAACAGGCATCCCTCATTAATTTCAGAAAGAAAATAATATGATTCAACCTGCTAATCCCTTTTCTTTTCTTACAGGATCTTCAAAAACAATCACTATCAATGAAGATTTGACACAATTTCTTTTGAAGTAAAGTTATATCTACTAGCAATGAAGATTTGATACAATTTCTTTTGAAGTAAAGTTATATCTACTAGATTTTGCCTAAATTCATTCATCTTTTTGCAGCTTTGCCAAATCCTCCACCCCATATAGAAAAGGAACTGAATACATTATTTTTCCACTTTATTTGGGGCGGTAAAACTGAGAGGGTTAAAAGAGACACTCTTATAGCTTCTTTTAAGGAAGGGGGATTAAATATGATTCACTTGCATTCATTTGTGTGTTATATAAAACTTTCCTGGATTAGGCGTCTCTTACTAAACGAAGATGGCTTATGGCAAAAACTGGTTTCTGAACAAATATTTGGAAAATTTGGAGGTACGCTGTTATTTACATTAGGAAAAACTAAATTAAAAGTAATTTCTAAATCAATTAAAAATATTTTTTGGCGTGATGTTATTTATGCTTTATCACAATGGAAAAATGAACCATCTACTGTCCATGAATACTTGTCTCAAGATATTCTTAATTTAGTGACTGTAGATAATTTTAAATCATACACAAGGTGGAGAACAAACGGTGTTGTACTTATTCAACATCTTTTTGATGCACAAGGATCTCTATTAAGTTTTGATGAAATAAAAAAAAAAAAAAAAAAAAAATAATTTCATACAGTACTTTGCTCTTATTTCAAAGATCTCGGTGCTGTGGAAAAAGAAAATTAAAAGGTTTTTTGAAAGTGGAAATAGTTTTCATGTAGTTTTGGACAAAACATCACTCCTTAGGGTAAGAGCAAAGAATAAATTTATCTATAAAGACCTGATAAGAACCAAGATACAAAAGCCAAATGGTAAACATGAAACTTGGTCCAGGCAGCTAGAGTGTGCAATTGGTGCAAATGAATGGACCAACTCTTTTGTTTTGGCTAAACTTTGTACAAAAGACACAAAACTGATTAGCTTTAATTTTAGATTTCTCCATAGAAACATTGCCACAAACCAGTTTCTAAAAAAGATTAATTTAAGTGATAATGATAAATGTACCTTTTGTAATGAGGGAATAGAACAAATTGAGCACTTATTTTATGACTGTTCAGTTACTGAACACTTTTGGAAACTGTTGGTGGAATGGATCCAAACTTATGACCCAAATTTTAGAATTACACGAAAAGACGTCTTTATAGGAAATAACAACTTTGATGATCTTATTAACTTCCTAATTTTGCTTGCAAAATATGTGATATACAGATCACGTTGTGCATCAAAAATTCCAAATCTATCATATTATAAAAATTGTGTTTTATCATACAAAACACTGGAAAAATATGTCGCCAAAGTGAATAACAGAAGTGACGAGTTTAAGAAAAAGTGGATCCTATTATCAACTTTTGGTACATGATTTTTTTTTTTTTTTTTTTTTTTAAGGCAATTTAAAACATCTTGGGGTTTGTATGCGAGTATGACTTTGTGTACAATAATTGTGAATGTAAGTGTCTGTGTGTGCATGTGTGTGTGTGTTGTGTAGGGAACACATGTAAAAGATAAGGACGCAAAATAATTTAAGATAATGCCCCATACACCAGGTCAGGTGGTGATGTAGGGGAATATGTAAAATCCTGACACCTTGTGTTCAAAAAAAAAAAAAAAAAAAAAAAAAAAAAAAAGTTATATCTACTAGCAATGGAGTTTAGGGAATATATATATATATATATATATATATATATATATATATATATATATATATATATATATATATATATATATATATATATATATATATATATATATATATATATACCATATGTACTTGATTATAAGACAAGTCCAACTGCAAACAACATAAACACTGATCTGCTGTCACATAATGCGCTGGCAGATCAGGGTTTATGTTGTTTGTTCTACTGATTACTCCTAAAAAAAACTGTACAGACCCAGATCAATACTGTGAATTCATGCAATTTCATTTATATCAATTTTCAATTTCTGATTATTTGCAAAACATTACATTTTTGTCAGTACTTAAAAATGTGTACATTGGGGAGAAGGTCTTAATGTGTTTCCACAGAAGAATAATTGTTCATTGGGTCTTTAAAAACATACAAATTGGGGAGAAAGTCTTAATGTTTCCACTTAAGAATCATTGTCCATTGAGTCTTTAATTTCGTGGTTTTTAGCAGCCACAAAATTCATCCAAATTTGTACCTCATGAAAAAATAGTGAATTCAGTTATACCCATCCAACTTGCCATTATTTTCCATTTGCAAGCTTGACTTCTTTTTTTAGTCTAGTCATACAATTTGCTAAATGTAATGGTATTCCAATGTGTTCATCAAACAATGATGTGTTTGTCTATTTCTGTAGTATGTACAAAAAAGAGCAGCATTTACCTTCACTGGTTTGAACCTAAAGAACTGATTTTTTTTATCTTATCTTCTCCATTGACCATATATTTGCTATCAATATTATTTGCCACATCTATATGCATCCTGAAATTTTTTTTTATTTTCTTGGTTATTTGTGGGAAGATTTGTATATACCCTCAATAAATACAGTACAGATATCCTTCATTATAGCATCCTTCATTAAATACCCTTCAATATAACACCCTTCATTGTAATGCCTTTCAATATAGCACCCTTCATTGTAATGCCTTTCAATATAGCACCCTTCATTGTAATGCCTTTCAATATAGCACCCTTCATTGTAATGCCCTTCAATATAGCACCCTTCATTATAACACCCTTCATTGTAATGCCCTTCAATATAGCACCCTTCATTAAATATCCTTCATTATAGCATCCTTCATTAAATACCCTTCAATATAGCACCTTCATTGTAATGCCTTTCAATATAGCAACCTTCATTAAATATCCTTCATTATAGCACCCTTCATTAAATACCCTTCAATATAACACCCTTCAATAAATATCCTTCATTATAACACCCTTCATTGTAACACCCTTCATTGTAATGCCTTTCAATATAGCACCCTTCATTAAATATCCTTCATTATAGAACCCTTCATTAAATACCCTTCAATATAACACCCTTCAATATAGCACCCTTCATTGTAACACCCTTCACTATAGCACCCTTTATTGTAACACCCTTCATTATAGCACTATTCCTGATATAACATGATTGAATCCCTATTTTCTTGGAAAACCAAGCAAGTTTTGCATATGGTGTGGACCTAGTATAACATCGTGTCATTTTACTGGACTGGGAATGGGATCACGTGAGCCTAGTGTTTTTAAAGCAAACTGCATTCAACATTAAAATTTAAATCAAAAGTTTTTTGCTTTCTGTTTTACTTTATTCTATTTTGAAATAAATCTATGTGTTTATCTAGCTAAACAGTAAACACATAAGATACACAGTTGCTGAAGCACTGCACAATCACTTATTTAATATTTCTGCTTTTCAAAGTCTTATAAAATTATAACATTAGCAGTTTCAGTCTAAAATTAAGGAGGAATTCATATTAGGGATATACATTGAATATTCACACTCTCTAGATATTCATATTAGGGATATACATTGAATATTCACACTCTCTAGATATTCATATTAGGGATATACATTGAATATTCACACTCTCTAGATATTCATATTAGGGATATACATTGAATATTCACACTCTCTAGATATTCATATTAGGGATATACATTGAATATTCACACTCTCTAGATATTCATATTAGGGATATACATTGAATATTCACACTCTCTAGATATTCATATTAGGGATATACATTGAATATTCACACTCTCTAGATATTCATAAACTTAATGGTTATTATATGAACCTTGTATGAATGAATGTTTGCTGTTTTACTCAGTAAATATATGGTTATTATATTGAACCCTGTCTGAATGAATGTTTGCTGTTTTACTCAGTAAATATATGGTTATTATATTAACCCTGTCTGAACGAATGTTTGCTGTTTTACTCAGTAAATATATAGTTATTATATGAACCCTGTCTGAATGAATGTTTGCTCTGTTTTACTCAGTAAATATATGGTTATTATATGAACCCTGTCTGAATGAATATTTGTTGTTTTACTCAGTAAATATATCGTTTGAAAAAATGAAAACTAGTTTTTTTTAAAAAACTCCTGCTTAAAATAAAGGAATCTAGTAAACAGTGCAACATGATTTGATTTTGGATTTTTTATCCCAACATTACAGTGTTTGGCTTCTAAATTCTAAAACGTACTCCATCTGTACTCATGAGTAGTATTAGGCTTCTGAATTATATGCAGATGCAATATCAAAAGTACTCCATCTGTACTCATGAGTACAGTGTTAGGCTTCTGAATTATATGCAGCTGCAATATCAAAAGTAGTCCATTTTTACTCATGAGTACAGTGTTAGGCTTCTGAATTATATGCAGCTGCAATATCAAAAGTACTCCATTTTTACTCATAAATACTTTTTTAAAAAGTACTCATACTCATCCTCATATTGCAAGCAAGAAAAGCCAGAAGTATTTGTATTTGTATTCTAACTTAACAAAACACTGTACTTGTATTCATACTTGTGTACATTACATAGTACTCTTTCCCATGTATATTAGAAACCACTAAAGCTAATTCTATCTATATGTAACACAATTGGCTTCTTCTACCTATGCCGTCTATCTCTTGGATGCACCCAATTACACAATGTTAAGCACCCAATTACACAATGTTAACAGTACTCAACCTGACCATGTTACCAGCTCACTTCAATGATACTTCATAGCAGGTAAAGACACATAAAGACTGGTTAAAAAACTGAAGTCAAATAAAGTGTAATTCTTCTCATTTTGAACAAAATCAAAGTAGAGTCATAGTGGTGTTAAAACAAAATTCACTAGTGACTACATACACGTGGTAGTTCCAATATATTGAGACATCAATGAAACCAGATACTGTACTAAAATGAAGATGACACAATCAATACAAGGAGGAAAAGAGGAAAATATACTGACAACACTAAGCATTCTTTTCAAAGATCTTGAAATGACTGGGATTTCTCTGACAAAAATACACAGTACAAAATAAGCCATAAACCACCAGTGTTAAATACTACACTACAAGTGTTTTTAGAATTTTATTGTTTATAAGTTTATATTTAGTACAAATTAAAGTACTGAGAAATAAGTGAGATGTAATTATATTCCTGTGATCGCTACAGCATCAAAAATTTTAAGCTATACCCACAAGCAACTTTACAACTGATGGAAATTTATATTGTTAATTACAGAAAAGAATGCACCACACTAATCCAGTCAGTTAATTACAGAAAAGAACGCACCACACTAATCCAGTCAGTTAATTACAGAAAAGAACGCACCACACTAATCCAGTCAGCTTACCTTAATAGCCTTGTTGAGTGCCAGAACAATTTGTTTGATACCAGTTTTACTTCCCTTGAGGGGTTGAGATAAATTCTGCCACTTCATGTTTATGCTGTAAAAATCTTATAGCTGTTTTGCGAGTTCCTCTTCATTTTCAATCATAGAAAGCCCGCCATAAAAAGAATTAAAACTGTTGAATTCGGTCCATCAAACAGCTGAAGCTAAATGAAGGTAAAGCTCCATGGAATCATAACATGCCACAGAATTAGGCCAAGCTAATGGATTGGGCTGTAGGATCAATATTAACAAGCCTTCTCTCATTATTATAAAGACTTTCACAAAGGTAGTAAGACCATAAAACTGTACTGACTTGGACTTTTCTATGAAATCAGTCTTGGTTTCCTAAGTTTGTAATCAATCTGGAGCAGGAAAACAGATTCTAAGCAAAGCATAAAGACAAGACAATGGATTTTAGAGACATACAGAGCTTTTCTGTTTAAGACCATAAATGGCTGACATCAAAGTATAGACTCAGCCTTTTCATGTTTCTGTTATTGGTTTGTCATCCATTTTTCAATTTTGCAGAGTATTAAAAGGTTTAATTATCATGTTTGTATAACACACATACCCCGGTACACACCTAAATGGAAATAATGTTGACCCTGATTAGCAATTGCATAATATGCCAGCAGAGGGTTTATGGCATTCATTCTACCGGTACAGTGGTCCCTCACTATCTCACTATAAAGCACCTCTGTATAGCACAGTCCCTCAAATAACACAGGCCTGGGCACCTCTGTATAGCACAGTCCCTCATATAACACAGGTCTGGGCACCTCTGTATAGCAGAGTCCCTCATATAACATAGGCCTGGGCACCTCTGTATAGCACAGTCCCTCAAATAACACAGGTCTGGGCACCTCTGTATAGCACAGTCCCTCATATAACACAGGCCTGGGCACCTCTGTATAGCACAGTCCCTCATATAACACAGGTCGGGGCACCTCTGTATAGCACAGTCCCTATATAACACAGGTCTGGGCACCTCTGTATAGCACAGTCCCTAATATAACACAGGTCTGGGCACCTCTGTATAGCACAGTCCCTCATATAACACAGGTCTGGGCACTTCTGTATAGCACAGTCCCTCATATAACACAGGTCTGGGCACCTCTGTATAGCATAGATAGCATAGTCCCTCATATAACACATGTCTGTGCACCTATGTATATAGACCAACAAGTTGTTCTCCACCTTTTTTTTTTTTTTTTGACTGGTGGCGGACCAGTAAAAAAAAGAAGGCGGAGAACAACTTATTGGTCTGCTCTGTATAGCACAGTCCCTCACATAACACAGGCCTTGTCTACTCTGTATAGCACAGTCCCTCACATAACACAGGCCTGGGCACCTCTGTATAGTACAGACCCTCATATAACACAGGCCTGGGCACCTCTGTATAGCACAGTCCCTCACATAACACAGGCCTGGTCTACTCTGTATAGCACAGTCCCTCATATAACACAGGCCTGGGCACCTCTGTATAGCACAGTCCCTCATATAACACAGGCCTGGTCTACTCTGTATAGCACAGTCCCTCACATAACACAGGCCTGGTCTTCTCTGTAGAGAACAGTCCCTCATATAACACAGGCCAAGCCTGATGGATCCTCACATAACACAGGCCAAGCCTGATGGATCCCATTATGGAGACATGACTGTAGTTAAAGGGTTCAACATTAACAGTCACTAGATTGCCCAAGGCAAGTGAAACAAAGGTCAGCAAATGAAAACTAAAAGAAAAAAAACTTATCTAACTGGGCAAGTGATTTTGGGTTTTACAGATGAAAATAATAAGGGCACATTGTTCACAGAAATTGTATCTCAGATGGTGTGATAAAGCAGAAATTTATTCTACACTATTTTGTCCTTGTACTCATCTTAATAATTACAACTTTGCTGAAATCTTCCATTCTTTACCAGAAACAAAGGCATTACCGGTAAGTCGGTTATCATGATCCCTTCCAATCCAACAGATGTTTGTATTTCAGATGCATAATATCATGATCCCTTCCATCTGACAGATGCTTGCATATCAGGTGCATAATATAATGATCCTTTCCAATCCGACAGATGCTTGCATATCAGATGCATAATATCATGATCACTTCAAATCCAACAGATGCTTGCATATCAGATGCATAATAAAATGATCCCTTCCAATCCAACAGATGTTTGCATATCAGATGCATAATATCATGATCCTTTCCAATCCGACAGATGTTTGCATATCAGATGCATAATATCATGATTCCTTCCAATCTGACAGATGCTTGCATATCAGGTGCATAAGATAATGATCCCTTCCAATCCAACAGATGCTTGCATATCAGATGCATATATAGTGATCCCTTCCAATCCAGCAGATGCTCGCATATCAGATGCATAATATAATAAATATAAATTATCTTTTAACAATATTTAACAATTTAAACTAGACCTTTTAGTTAATTTCTGTTGTCCAAACTTGCCCAATGTTTTTGTATGGGTTTTCATCATAGATAGAGGCGAGGAAAAAAGGAAAACATGGAGAAGGCACAAATAGCAAGGATGAAAAGGACAAGCACAGAAGAGAGAGTGTGTGTGTGTGTGTGTATATGTATGTATGTATGTATGTATGTATGTATGTATGTATGTATGTATGTATGTATGTATGTATGTATGTATGTATGTATGTATGTATGTATGTATGTATGTATGTATGTTTGCATATATATATGTATGTATATATGTATGTATGTATCAGGCTTCCTGAAATTTTCTCAAGTGCAACCAGACATTTTGAGGTACTTGATAGAAACACATGAATCCACTGTTTATTATATTAATTTTAAAAAAATGTTTTGACCCCACACCCATAGGTCTCTTCAGGTGGTAGCAGCACACAATAAGTTTATCCCTATGATTTGCTATGGATTTCCCCACTTTTTTTGTTTCTTTGTTTAACAAAACATATTTACACAGTGTTCCTATGGCCACTGATGGTGTTGCCACATTTGCACTATGGTAAATCCACTCACTTAAAGTTCATCAGTTTGGTGAAAGCATTCTCTTTGTTTTGTTGATACAAGTGTCTGTTTCTAATGTCCCTTCCAATTCCTGACTGCTGGCATTGGATAAAAGTGTTTTATATCAACACCATAGATACAAGTATCTGTTTCTAATGTCCCTTCCAATTCCTGACTGCTGGCATTGGATCAAAGTCTTTTATATCAACACCAACAAGATTTATTTTCATAAATTTGTCAAGAGTGTCAGTACTCAGCCTGTACCACTGCTTTGTTTTGATCAAATTTTGGCGTGAAAATCTTCGCACACACTCCATGCTTCACACTGGAAGCACCTGTGAAATTTCCATCAAATGAATCGCATTCGGGTACTGTCATTTCATTGAAACTAGTTTTCTCAGTAATTCAGCTGCTGACAGTCCTCTATAATTGTTGTGCACAATGTACGTGAGAATATGCCACTCCTTCTTTACTTCATTGGCACTGATTACTACATCACTGTTCTCTACTGTTAAACCGTAATGTGCGATCAATGTGTCTATGTTATCATTACCAGACGGTGGCATGTCACTAACATTTTCAGGAAAGAGTTAGACTCTAACACAGTGAATGCAATAAAAATCTCATGATCTGGGAATCTGTCACAAATGTTTCCATGAATAATCCATACACACTGGACTGCTTTGATTGGCAAGTCTTTGTCAGGTGAACACTTCAGTTCTATCCCTTTGAAGTGACTGCTGTCGCACGTCACTGTAACAAACTTACGGCAGAGGGGCCCAAAAATGGGGTGTATCTCCAAGGTACTAAGCTTCCAGCGATGTCAAAATTCCATCAATATGTTGCTTCATGGTAATGAACGGCAAATCTCTTGTCTGCAAGCACAGGCTAAGGGTGTTTATTTTTCCAAAGACATCACAATGAAAGTACAGCAAAAACATGAATTTATATGATGTCATGTTATGTTCCAAAGAATTTGCCATGTTTCTGCTGGTCTGGTCTCTCAACATGCTGACTATAGACACCACTGATCATCAAACATTGTCTAAGGCATCCCCCATAGACAACCAGTGTACTTGGTGAACCTCTTGTGGGGTAAACATGGGATCGTCAGTAATTTTTTTGCCAGACTCACAGTTTGGAAAGATGAGTTTGGGACCTTTTGTATTAGGTATGAAGAGAGTTAAGGATTCTCTCTCTCCATGTAGCATATCTCTGACACGGTCTTTGTAGCATCTACACACATGAGTGAGAGTCTATACTATAATAAAGTTGTTTTTTTATTACGCTTTTGGGAGAGTTCACAAAATATAGCACAGGGTCTGCCATCATACCTCAGCCAAGGTTATAACTCTGTACACTTTCTGTTAAAAGCTCTAGCCTCCTTAGTTGGTTTACAGTTTTCATCATTATTATGCTTTGATATGATGAGAACTCATCTCTCAAACTGAAAAACTATGACTAATACTTATTATTGTCTTATCTAGGTATATATAAGCCTACCAATTAAAAATAAACAACTTCAGAATAACAAACAAATATCTTACTAGGAAGCTGATCTTTGAAATCTAATTCACTAAAGGATTAAGTTCCCCTTCTTCAATCCCATTTGGCCAGCTAAACTGCGAGTGGTATAGCCTTCAGGCAGTTAAGCAGTGACAAGCCTAATCGGCACCGCATCTTTTGACTGTTCGACAAAGAAACTGCGTAAACAAGACCTAGTCACCTTTGAATGAAGTTTTGTTGGCGCCACCTTTATTGATTGTTCAACAAAGAAACTGTAGAAACTGAAACCCAGATTTCCAACTGCATACTATGCCAGCAGATCAGGGTCCCTCAGTATAGTGTGGTCCTTCTTATAACATGGGCATGATCAATGATCCCTTTGTGGGATGACTGTAGTTATGATATTAAACCTACCTCAGTATAGCACAGTCCCTCATGTAACATATGGTCAAGATAATGAATTCTGTTGTGGGGATGACTGTAGTTATGATATTGAACCAACTGCAGCATAATAATAATAATAATAATAATAATAACAATTTGACAGAGGGTGATTAACCCTCCTTATGGCCCTCTATTATATCTATATTTACATACATAGTACATAGTTGCACACACAATAATAAAAAAAAAACATTGATAAATAAGCTGCATTTATATATAAACATAATAAACAGAAAGTTTTGTAAGAACATGCTCCAACTAGGTACATTGTGTATATACAGTACAAAAATAGTATGACAACAAAAGTGGAAGGCTTGAGAATTTATACTTTAAGCTGTAAAGTATTTGTCAAATCAAACAGGTTCCACTTTTCATCCATTAAATTGGATTATAATTGAATGCATTTATATTTGTACTTTCTCTCATTTCCTTTGGGATTCTGTTCCAAACTAGTGACCCCAAATATTGAAAACTTTTCTTAAAGAGTTCTTTATTTGGTGTTGGAATGGAAAGGTGGTTAGCTGAAATTGATCTTAAATTGAGAGTGTTGCCTTGTTTTCTAGCATGAAATAGTTGCTTGAGATATAACAGGGCCATTTTGTTTGAAACTGCATAAGTTTAGACTTTCTCAATAATATTTGTTCACTTACTGTTAACATTTTAATATCATTCATTGCATTTGGGATGTTTTCAGTATCATCTAGGATGAGTCTTAAAGCTCTTTGTTGCAAGCAAAATAATTTGCAAATATTCTTGTCAGAAGTGTTTCCCCAATTAACATTAAAGTAGTCTAGGTATGGTTGTAATATATTAACCCATGTTTAGTTGATAGATATGGCCTTATCTTGCTTAATAACCACTGTCATGAATTGACTTACAAGATATGACTTGAATATATTCATTCCATTGCAAACTGTTGTCAACCATCACCCCAAGGATTTTGTCATGGGTAACCATTTGTAGACAAATTTCATTCAACTTAAGATTCAAATTGTTATTTTCCAAGTTTGCTTTCTTTTGTTGGGTAGTAATCATAAATACTTTAGTCTTGTCTGTGTTTAATTTCATGCCATTTTCCTTACACCAGGAATCTATTCCAAATAAGACTATCTGACGGGAGACCTCTATGTCTGATTTTAGCTGTTTGAAATCTGATAGAGTGGTGTCATCTGCATATAAGTCAGTAGATGAAATACAGTTGCCTATTTTCAGTGGCAGATCATTTATGAAAATGAGAAAGAGGAGTGGGCCCAGGATTGACCCCTGTGGTACTCCAGATGCAATTGGTTCTTCTTTAAAAAAAAATTGCCATTTATTTTAACACACTGTTTTCTCATTGTTAGATACATGTATGATGTAAACCAATCAATCATTGAATTGTCACATTGATAAATGTTCAATTTATTGATAAAAATATCATTATCAACAAGGTCAAAAACTTTTCTAAGATCAACTAGTCTGGATCCTACTAATTTGCCTTGATCAAAGGCATTAATCCATCTATCTATCATGGAGACCAAGGCTGTCTCACCGGAGTGATTTTTTCTGAGCCCTGACTGGTTTTGGTGAATTAAGTTATAGACTGATAGGTACATCAAAAGATTGTCATGAACTCATTTTTCAAGTAGTTTGGACAGAGTTTGGTAAGATAGATATGCATGTGTACTTATTGAAATCTTCTTTGCTGCCTGACTTGTAAATAGGGGTAACTTTTGCCAATTTCCATGTCTGGGGAAACACTGAGGTCCATATGCTCATATTACATATGTAAGCAATGCTATAAGGTATTATATTTCTAGCAGACCTCAGGAGACATTGTCCAATACTGTCTAGGCCGATTGATTTCATTGTCTCAATAGTTTGCAACAATTTTATAACTTTTTCCTTTGGTATTGTAAAGATCAAAAAAAATTGTGCCTGCTGGAATTATTTCTGAATTTCTTAGTTCATAATGATTGGAGTTTACAATGGGTTCCTTAATTCTGAAGGCTATACAGACAAAAATTCATTGAATGTATTTGTTATTTCAACATCCTCATCAATAATCTGGCCCTCCTGGCTAAGTTGTTGGATTTGGATGACTGGCTAAGTTGTTGAATTTGGATGACCTTGTGGAACATTTAGCACAGTATATGTAACAAGGACATTATCATGGATTCTATTGTGGGGATGACTGTAGTTATGATATTCAACCTACATCAGTATAGCACAGTCCTTTGTGTAACATGGGCATTATCATGGATTCTATTGTGGGGATGACTGTAGTTATGATATTCAACCTACATCAGTATAGCACAGTCCTTCATGTAACATGGGCAATATCATGGATTCTATTGTGGGGATGACTGTTGTTATGATATTCAACCTACATCAGTATAGCACAGTCTCTTGTGTAACATGGGCATTATCATGGATTCTATTGTGGGGATGACTGTAGTTATGATATTCAACCTACATCAGTATAGCACAGTCCTTCGTGTAACATGGGCATTATCATGGATTCTATTGTTGGGATGACTGTTGTTATGATATACAACCTACATCAGTATAGCACAGTCCTTCATGTAACAAGGGCAATATCATGGATTCTATTGTTGGGATGACTGTAGTTATGATATTCAACCTACATTGGTATAGCACAGTATATGTAACATGGACAATATCATGGATTCTATTGTGGGGATGACTGTAGTTATGATATTCAACCTACATCAGTATAGCACAGTATATATAACATGGACATTAACATGGATTCTATTGTGGGGATGACTGTAGTTATGATATTCAACCTACATCAGTATAGCACAGTCCTTCATGTAACAAGGGCAATATCATGGATTCTATTGTTGGGATGACTGTTGTTATGATATTCAACCTACATCAGCATAGCACAGTCCTTCATGTAACATGGGCAATATCATGGATTCTATTGTATGGATGACTGTTGTTATGATATTCAACCTACATCAGTATAGCACAGTATATATAACATGGACATTATCATGGATTCTATTGTGGGGATGACTGTAGTTATGATATTCAACCTACATCAGTATAGCACAGTCCTTCATGTAACAAGGGCAATATCATGGATTCTATTGTTGGGATGACTGTAGTTATGATATTCAACCTACATCAGTATAGCACAGTCCTTCATGTAACAAGGGCAATATCATGGATTCTATTGTTGGGATGACTGTAGTTATGATGTTCAACCTACATCAGTATAGCACAGTCCTTTATGTAACATGGGCAATATCATGGATTCTATTGTATGGATGACTTGTTATGATATTCAACCTACATCAGTATAGCACAGTATATATAACATGGACATTATCATGGATTCTATTGTGGGGATGACTGTAGTTATGATATTCAACCTACATCAGTATAGCACAGTCCTTCATGTAACAAGGGCAATATCATGGATTCTATTGTTGGGATGACTGTTGTTATGATATTCAACCTACATCAGTATAGCACAGTCCTTCATGTAACAAGGGCAATATCATGGATTCTATTGTGGGGATAACTGTAGTTATGATATTCAACCAACATCAGTATAGCACAGTCCTTCATGTAACACGGGCAATATCATGGATTCTATTGTGGGGATGACTGTTGTTATGATATTCAACCTACATCAGTATAGCACAGTATATATAACATGGACATTATCATGGATTCTATTGTGGGGATGACTGTTGTTATGATATTCAACCTACATCAGTATAGCACAGTCCTTCGTGTAACAAGGGCAATATCATGGATTCTATTGTTGGGATGACTGTTGCTATGATATTCAACCTACATCAGTATAGCACAGTCCTTCATGTAACAAGGGCAATATCATGGATTCTATTGTTGGGATGACTGTAGTTATGATATTCAACCTACATCAGTATAGCACAGTCCTTCGTGTAACATGGGCATTATCATGGATTCTATTGTGGGGATGACTGTTGTTATGATATTCAACCTACATCAGTATAGCACAGTCCTTTGTGTTACATGGACATTATCATGGATTCTATTGTGGGGATGACTGTAGTTATGATATTCAATCTACATCAGTATAGCACAGTCCTTCATGTAACATGGGCATTATCATGGATTCTATTGTGGGGATGACTGTAGTTATGATATTCAACCTACATCAGTATAGCACAGTCCTTTATGTAACATGGGCGTTATCATGGATTCTATTGTTGGGATGACTGTTGTTATGATATTCAACCTACATCAGTATAGCACAGTCCTTTATGTAACATGGACATTATCATGGATTCTATTGTGGGGATGACTGTAGTTATGATATTCAACCTACATCAGTATAGCACTGTCCTTTATGTAACATGGGCATTATCATGGATTCTATTGTGGGGATGACTGTTGTTATGATATTCAACCTACATCAGTATAGCACAGTCCTTTATGTAACATGGACACTATCATGGATTCTATTGTGGGGATGACTGTAGTTATGATATTCAAACTACATCAGTATAGCACAGTCCTTTATGTAACATGGGCAATATCATGCACTCTATTGTGGGGATGACTGTAGTTCTGATATTCAACCTACATCAGTATAGCACAGTCCTTTATGTAACATGGACATTATCATGGATTCTATTGTGGGGATGACTGTAGTTATGATATTCAACCAACATCAGTATAGCACAGTCCTTTATGTAACATGGGCAATATCATGGATTCTATTGTGGGGATGACTGTAGTTATGATATTCAACCTACATCAGTATAGCACAGTCCTTTATGTAACATGGACATTATCATGGATCCTATTGTGGGGATGACTGTAGTTATGATATTCAACCTACATCAGTATAGCACAGTCCTTTGTGTAACATGGGCATTATCATGGATTCTATTGTTGGGATGACTGTAGTTATGATATTCAACCTACATCAGTATAGCACAGTCCTTCGTGTAACATGGGCATTATCATGGATTCTATTGTTGGGATGACTGTAGTTATGATATTCAACCTACATCAGTATAGCACAGTCCTTTATGTAACATGGGCATTATCATGGATTCTATTGTGGGGATGACTGTAGTTATGATATTCAACCTACATCAGTATAGCACAGTATATATAACATGGACATTATCATGGATTCTATTGTGGGGATGACTGTAGTTATGATATTCAACCTACATCAGTATAGCACTGTCCTATATGTAGCATGGACATTATCATGGATTCTATTGTGGGGATGACTGTAGTTATGATATTCAACCTACATCAGTATAGCACTGTCCTATATGTAGCATGGACGTTATCATGGATTCTATTGTGGGGATGACTGTAGTTATGATTTTCAACCTACATTAGTATAGCACAGTCATTTATGTAACATGGACATTATCATGGATTCTATTGTGGGGATGACTGTAGTTATGATATTCAACCTACATCAGTATAGCACAGTCCTTCGTGTAACATGGGCATTATCATGGATTCTATTGTTGGGATGACTGTAGTTATGATATTCAACCTACATCAGTATAGCACAGTCCTTTATGTAACATGGACATTATCATGGATTCTATTGTGGGGATGACTGTAGTTATAATATTCAGCCTACATCAGTATAGCACAGTCCTTCGTGTAACATGGGCATTATCATGGATTCTATTGTGGGGATGACTGTAGTTATGATATTCAACCTACATCAGTATAGCACAGTCCTTTATGTAACATGGACATTATCATGGATTCTATTGTGGGGATGACTGTAGTTATAATATTCAGCCTACATCAGTATAGCACAGTCCTTCGTGTAACATGGGCATTATCATGGATTCTATTGTGGGGATGACTGTAGTTATGATATTCAACCTACATCAGTATAGCACAGTCCTTTGTGTAACATGGACATTATCATGGATTCTATTGTGGGGATGACAGTAGTTATGATATTCAACCTACATCAGTATAGCACAGTCCTTCATGTAACAAGGGCAATATCATGGATTCTGTTGTTGGGATGACTGTTGTTATGATATTCAACCTACATCAGTATAGCACAGTCCTTCGTGTAACATGGGCATTATCATGGATTCTATTGTTGGGATGACTGTTGTTATGATATTCAACCTACCTCAATATAGCACAGTCTCTTGTGTAACATGGGCAATATCATGGATTCTATTGTTGGGATGACTGTTGTTATGATATTCAACCTACATCAGTATAGCACAGTCCTTCATGTAACAAGGGCAATATCATGGATTCTATTGTTGGGATGACTGTAGTTATGATATTCAACCTACATCAGTATAGCACAGTCTCTCGTGCAACATGGGCAATATCATGGATTCTATTGTTGGGATGAATGTTGTTATGATATTCTTCCAACCGTATACTGTGTACAAGCCAATACCAACTGCAAACTGCATAGACCCAGATCTGCCGTTGCATAATGTGCCGGCAGATCTGGGTCTATGCAGTTTGTAGAAACTAATCAGTAGAACAAACAACATAGATCCGGATCTGTTGGCACATTATGCGACAGCAGATCAGGATCTATGTTCTTTGCATTTGGACCCAGATTATACATGAGTATATATGGTACCTCAGTATAAGGTGACATCACTTATAGTATACTTTTGTGACTCCCATGAACAGTGTTTAAGTGAGAGTACAATGTAATTTCAATTACACAGCATATACTTAAATCTGACAAAACTTCATGCAAGAGCAGATCTAGGTCTACATGGTCTGTGTTGTTTAAAACTGAGTGACAGTGTTATCAAATACCAAACTTCATGCAAGAGCAGATCTAGGTCTACATGGTCTGCAGTGTTTGAAACTGAGTGACAGTGTTATCAAATACCAAACTTCATGCAAGAGCAGATCTAGGTCTGCACGGTCTGCATTGTTTGAAACTGAGTTACAGTGTTATATTGTAAATAGTGAAATATGGTACAAGTTTTCACTAGAATTCTGTAGAATACTAAATGTCATACCTCAACTTATCTGATGCTGGATTATGCAGTGTTTATATTTTATATGATGAAGTGTTATGCAACATGTGATATCTCATCTGCAAGAGCAAAGCCTTGTGTACAAAGCACCAGAAAGATTTTGTTATAGAATGTTGATTCAGAACATAACATGGTATGGCGTGCCACTGCCAATGTCATTAACATCACTAAAAAAATCAACAAAGTGTTCACATGGGGTTCACAACAAAGTGCTTCCATGGAGTCCATGACAAAGTGCTCACATGAAATCCACAACAAATTGGTCAAAATGAGAACTTGTTACAATAACTCATCTAACCAACATTTCATTAAAACTACAATTCCTTGAATTGTGCAACTAGTCAGAAAAATTTCACCAGACTTGCATTGCATTTTATTCTTTCTGATTGTCTTAAATATATTAATAGAGCGACATAAAAATGGATCTTGCAACTAAATGAGCTACTTTTTGTAAATAATTCAAAGTTCTTCTTCTTATTATTATTAATGTGTAGTTTCATCCCAAAGAATTTTACAGGTACATAACATATTTTTGGCTCACCTGAAACAGCAATCAAGACGTTCACCTTGGGTGAGTGCAAAACAACTGTTTGAAATAACAACTTATTAAAATGAAAACTATTTGAGGAAATATTTCATGGAAAAGGCCACTTATAAACATCCATTGTCGAAACTTTTCCCCAAAAAATGTTAATTTATCAATTTATAAAATGTTTAGTGAGATTAAAGTGAAAGCTATTGTTAACTAATACAGTTATTTGATGATGACTTTATGCCATATGTTATCAACACTGAGGCCCTCTTTAATGTACAATTATCATGACTTTACAGGCTTTAACTTCTGGGATAACAATACCCCATTTTTAACATATGTGAATGTTGCATAGAAAGATGGTCACAATGACCTCATTTATACTGGAATATCAAAGTGCTCCCAGGAGTAAATGACCAAACTAAATGTCATCAATTTGAAGGCAGACAATCGAATCACTGAAAAGTGGACTTGCATGTAAACCATAAAAATCTAAAAACTAGAGGAATGCGGAGCAGTTTGCTCATGTAAATATACACCTCTCCAGCAAAAAAGAGCTATAATTCTAACAAAAATTGCAGGAGCAAAATGTTTTGTCAATATGCACATCTTCAGATGATGACTATAATATTTACCAAGTTTCATTGCAATCCACCAAATAACTGTGGGACTAGTTACTATGCCAGACAGAAGGGCAAACAGATTGACAGATGGATGGACACAAGGATTACTATAGGTACCTGACTCTATATAATGGCAGGGATATAAAATTAACTACAAGAAATGGAGTCATCCATATACTCTGCCCCACCAAAATGTCTGTTATCAAACAGAAGCATTAGATTTCGTAGATAAGAAGTTCATATTTACATGACGAGTTTTGCCCCTGAAACAAAAGTGTGAATGATGGATGGATAAACAGACAAATTGATGATAAAAATATTGAAACTGAAGAAATATGAACAGCAAAAGGCACATCTACACCAGTTGTCCAGTATGTGTACCAAATTTCATAGTGATATCTAAAACAGTTTTGGTGTTTGCTCCAGAAACAAAAGCTGAATAACTGACAGATCGATGGATAGATCAAAGGAAACAAGTGGTCCTGAAATTGACCTAAAAAGCCAAATGCAAGGGCAGTTAACCAAGCAATCTGGGTTTTGTATGATGTTTTCTTACATATAAAGGTTTCTATATTTTTTATAATGGCAATGATACTGGAAAGCAGATCAGCATTATTTGTGCAAAAATACTGAAAGGCCTAATGACAAGATGCTTTCTGTGAAATTTAGTCTAATTCTGTTGACCAGTTTCTGAGAAGAAGTCATTTAAAGGTTTTCCTTTCTCAGTGACAATGGCCATTCTGAACAGTGGATCAGCATAATTTGTACAAAATTGAAAGGACTTCATGCCAGGATGCTCTACATCAAATCTGGTCAAATTTTGTTCAGCGGATTTTGAAAAGAAATAGTTATTGCAAGTTGTTGTTTTTTTAAGAGCATGACCAAAATAAGATGGCAAATTGACATCATTTGTAGAAATCTGAAAGGTCTTCATGCCAGTATGCTTTCTGTCAAATTTGGTTAAATTCTGCTCATCTGGTTTGGAGAAGTTGTTTAAAGGTTTTTCCATTTTTATTTGATGGTAGATCATGAAAGGCATTTGCTCCAGGATGCTCTTTGCCAAGTTTGGTTCAAATTGGTCCAGCTGTTTTTGAAAAGGAGTTGAAATTAGCAAATGTTGACAATGGACCAATGATGCACAATGGACAAAGGCCAATACCATAAGGTCACTTGGTCTTATGGCAAAGTGAGCAAAAGATATATAAAAATATTGAAACTGAAGAATTGTGAATCTAGGTCAATACAAGGGAACAATTCT
This sequence comes from Margaritifera margaritifera, assembly GCA_029931535.1. Classification (NCBI taxonomy): domain Eukaryota; kingdom Metazoa; phylum Mollusca; class Bivalvia; order Unionida; family Margaritiferidae; genus Margaritifera; species Margaritifera margaritifera. Next base: position 793,327 of record JAQPZY010001154.1, on the reverse strand, counting down.
GGCAGAACAGTCACTGTAGTGCCTGTCGCTATGCCCAAATATGCAGAGAAAACTAAATTGATTTAGTCTTTTTTCAAGTTGATGTATTCTGACTCCTCTTCTTTTTCCAGAAGTGCTATTGTATTCTGAGAACAATATCAACACTTGCATCTTTTGTCTGTTTAATGAGCAATGCAAAATGGTTTCAACATAATAATTTCATGCTTATTATCAACTTTAGTGTTAATTTAATAATTATTCATGTTTGCAGTTACTGCATGTTTCAACCAATGAGATTTCAGCCAAACTTTCACACATGAAACTTGAAGAAGAAAGCAAAATTACACGTATCTGTAGCCTAATCAAGAGTAAATTATGACTCTGTAGCCTAATCAAGAGTAAATTATGACTCTGTAGTCTAATCAAGAGTAAATTATGACTCTGTAGCCTAATCAAGAGTAAATTATGACTCTGTAGCCTAATCAAGACAAGTTTGAACTTGAACTACACATAGAACTTACCCAAAGTAACGACGAATCACAGTTGCTAAAACTGTTAAGAACTGACATTGAAAGTAGACTTGACAAAACACGATTTCACCAGTTTCAGATCTGTTCATTCCAATTTCTCGTCCTTGTATCACGAGTGTACTTCATAGCCTGAAGACCAAACATGTGTCAAAAGCAAAAATTCCCAATTCAGCTCCTGCCAAAACTCTCTACCTATATGACCTTACTTTAAAAACAAAGTCATTAGCATTAATGGATCAGTACCGTAATAAAAAGTTGGATTTTTTTTGGTGTTTTTTCCTATAGATTTATGTACAAGGATTATGTGCCATTTTGTATGTTTGCATGTATTTCCTAACTATTGATATTGTATTTGTTTCTTCCTCATCTGTATTAGTGTAATATGTATCACTGACTTTCTGGAATGTTTTCCGAAATCTTCAATGTAATGTATCTCTCTCTGTTCTTTTTTCTATGTTTGTAAATGAACTCTCCTTATGGAGGAAATAAAGATTGATTGATTGATTGACTCTGGTTTATAGGCTGATTGCAAGTAAAGGTAAAGAAGTTTGTTCATATTTTATGCTAAAAAAGTAGGAAATAAAGGACTAATCTTGTACAGTGATATCTGTCAACCATTTTCAAAAGTAACCTATTTTAGTGGCTACTGTCTTTTGCAAAAACAAAGACATACAACAAATCTGCTGCATCAAACAAAGCAAAACTGAATATTTTCTTAAATTGTAATGAGTATTTCTTTAACTTTTATACCATTTAGTTATTTTATGCATCAGTTTTAACCTTTCTAAATTGTTACCACTCTGCACTCACCTGATCCTATTTTCCCAACTTCACCCTATTTTGGTGGGAAAGAGAACTCATTTTACCCAAATATTTGAGTCCAGTATGGATCCTAGTATAACAAAAAGTACCTCAAGCCTAAAATAAGGTCACAGTGACCTACTTTTGGCATGGTTACATTAATATCCTTGAGATGCATCCACATACCAATTTTCATGAGTGTTGGTGACATAGGATCCACAATATTGAGGGTGTAATGAAAAGATAGCTAAAAATACAAAAGTCACAAAAGCATGAAAATTACATCGCAGTGACCTGGTTTTGTATGCTTGAATTACCTTCCTGGAGATACAATCACATACACAATTTCATGAGTGTTGGTGAAATAAGGTCCAAGATATAGAAGGTGTAACAAATGGATAGCTGAAAATACAACAGTCACTCATGTGTGAAAATTAAATAACAATGACCTAGTTTTGATATGTATAATTGCTCACCTTGATATGCATCTACATTGCAATTTTCTTGAATGTAGGTCAAATAGTGTCTAAGATATTGAGGACATAATGAATAGATAGACACAAATTAAAAAGTCTCCCAAGCATGAACATATGGTCACACTGACTTAATGTTGGTATGGTTGAGTTACATTCATAAAGATACCAAGTTTCCTGAGTGTAGACAAAATATGGTCCAAGACATTGAGGGTGTAATGAACAGATTGTTAAACATTCAAAAGTCACTCAAGCATGAAAATGATGTCATGCTAACTTATTTTTGAAATGGTTTGTTTGTGTTATCATGCTCTCAAGCCAATACAACTAAAACTGAGTCAAGACCTTTCAGCTTATAATTAATATTTTTTTGCTATCAACTTGTTCAATGGAAAGTAACTACTAAGTTTGCTCAAAATTCACTTGCATATTTTCAAAGTCACTGTGTTCATAAACACAATGAAGTACACAAATGCAAGTAATGACATTTGTCTCCCCACCAATGTGAATTAGGTCTGGTTTTCAAAACTCCTTCACAAAAACATGGATTTATGTTGTTGATCAAATCTACACCATTTTCATTTAGAATCAATTAAATATTGCAAAAAGCCCATGTCCATTTGGTAATTCATGCATGAGGAGTAGTGATAACAAGATTTTTTAGATGGCCATTTGGTGCCCAGTTGGCGGTCTGATGAGCCATATAAAGATTTTCAGGATGGCCATCAAGGCAGTAACTTTTGATATTACATCAGCATCATTTTAATATAGGAACTGCAAGAAAGAAGAGGTGGGTTTTTTTGTCTAAATGGCCTTTCATGTAGTAGAAGTAGCTGTTACGAGATTTTTCAAATTTTGGGAGGTCACAGTGTCATCATTTTCATTTAGAACCAACCGCAGCGTACAGTGAGATATGCTTTAGTGAAAACCTCAATGTTGATACAACCATTCATTCAGGAGTTGTAGTGATAACAAGATTTTCAAGATGGCCACTATTGTTCAACATTTTTATTTAGGACCAACCCGATATCAAACAGTGAAAACCCCAAGACTATAGAATTGTCCATTCATCAAAAGTAGCTATAACAAGATTTTCAATATCACTGCCATGGTAGCCATCTTGTAGTTGTGATTGGCACCATTTTCATCTATAATTAACTGCATAACATGAGAAGTCTTTTAGTGAAAACCCCATGTCCCTACAACGATCAATCATCTATAATTAACTGCATAACATGAGAAGTCTTTTAGTGAAAACCCCATGTCCCTACAACGATCAATCATCTATAATTAACTGCATAACATGAGAAGTCTTGTAGTGAAAACCCCATGTCCCTACAACGATCAATCATCTATAATTAACTGCATAACATGAGAAGTCTTTTAGTGAAAACCCCATGTCCCTACAACGATCAATCATCTATAATTAACTGCATAACATGAGAAGTCTTTTAGTGAAAACCCCATGTCCCTACAACGATCAATTCTGGAGAAGCAGAGATTTTAAAAATGTCTACAATGGTCATCTGATTTGCAGCCATTTTCATTCCGGACAAATTTGACATTATAAGAAGTTTTACTGGATGTCCAAGTGGGAAGCGTTTTCATTAAGGACCAACCAGACATGATAAGAAGTCTTTTAGTGGAAACCTCATGTCAATACGATCATCCATTCAGGCATGTTCACTAGCCAAGTGTCATCGATCCACTTCATTCCACATCAACCTTTGGCATATTTAGCCATCTGTAATTGTTTTGAAACAGTGCCCTCTTGCAGATAAAAGAGTCCCTGCCTATAGCAAGCGAAATCAATTAACCAATGAGATAACTCATTACGTGACCTATTAGGTATTCAACGAGATGATTTCCACCATTATGTCCACATGCATTCACTCGAAATTAAATTGGAGAAACTTACATGCAACAGGTAGCTGTGTACAGAGGCCACTGTGATTATTCCTAAAAATCTTCCTATTTAAAAAAACAAAGGGATCTGATTGCATCAGTTTCTTTCAGCTGCATCCAATCAGATAGCAGAGCAGTAGAAACTGTATCAGCTAGCAATGCCAAGGGCTGATGTAGAACGAAGTGGATTGATGATTCTTGGCTAGCAAATTTGCCCTTCAGGAGACACAACGTTAACAAGATTTTCAAGATGGCTGCCATGCTTGCCATATTGGATGTCAGATTGGCCCCATTTTCATCTAGGACAAACTAGACATCATAAAAGTCTTTTAGTGAAAACCCTATGTCAACAAGACCATCTGTTCAGAAGGAATAGCAAGAACAAGATTTTCAAGATGGTCACCATGGTGGCCATCTTCATTTTCTGAGGGGCACTATTTTCATTGAGAACCAACTAGATATCATAATAAGTCTTTTAGTGAAAGCCCCATGTTAATAAAACCATTCGTTCAGAAGGAGTAGCTATAACAAGATTGTGCAAAAACATGAAAAATATTGAAACTGAAGAATTGTGAATAGCAAAATGCATATCTGGACCATTAGTCTGATACAGGTAATAAGTCCCAATGAGATATCTTAAATATTTTGGGGAATTTCGTTTGGAAACGAAAGTGTGCATGGATATTGGATAGATGGATCAATGGACAGACAGATAAAAAGATTAAAATACTGAAACTGTAGCGGAATGCAAATCTGGCCAACTATAGTCTAATATGTGTATTAAGTTTCATACATGTATCTTGAAGGGTTTTGGAGTTGTGCTCCAGAAACAAAAGTGTGACAGAAGAATGGACAGAGGAATGGACTGGGAGACAGAAACTATTTCTATATTCCCTGCCAGCTTCATTGGGCTGGGGGGTAAAAACATGTCAAGTGGATCATTATAGTGACCTAAACTATCACAAAGAAATAGTAATCCTAAGAATGGATAGAGACAACTATCACAAGGAAATTGTAATCCTAAGAATGGATAGAGACAACTATCACAAGGAAATAGTAATCCTAAGAATGGATAGAAACAACTATCACAAGGAAATAGTAATCCTAAGAATGGATAGAGACAACTATCACAAGTAAATAGTAATCCTAAGAATGGATAGAAACAACTATCACAAGGAAATAGTAATCCTAAGAATGGATAGAGACGTTTGTTTTACAGTGACTGAAGCATGCAATATTGTCCGACACACATAGCATACATTATAAACCTAACATGAATGTAGTCAAAATACACATCATCATACTACATTGGTACCTCAATATAAAGTCTGAGTATATTACAATCTATGTTTACTACATTGGTATGCTCATGGATCCTATCAAACTGGCTACATTTAGTTCTATAATTGCAGCTGAACTATTTTCACTTTATTTTAGCTTTTGGTTAAAAAGGACCATTTAAACTATGGTTTCAATTTCTCACAAAAAATACTCCATTGTTTATGGTTTTGTGTACTGCAAAATGCAAGTATGTTCCAACCTTACTAAAATCCAACATACAGTACCTGACTATTATGTGGCCATATTTATGTGGTACATTTTTGTGGCTCCCATGAACCACAATATAATGAGGGACCACTAAACAGTATTCCTTTACTCTAATGCCGTCAATCGGAGACAGAAAGGTGGACTGCCATATAGGTAAGGCCACCTTATACTCTGGTAAATAATACACAATATTACTATCAAAAACCATAGGATCTTTGACCATACTGGTCTTATAAAAGGCACCACCTCATACCGGCTGAATGAGTACAGCACTAGCCAGCCTATTTGATTGTGTATGTGTAAAGTAACAAACAATCAAGTGCAGAAAAATGTAGACCCAAAACTGCCATTAAATAAAGCACCAGCCAATCAGGTTCTTCACACTTCCTTCCACTTATAATTTCAAACAAATAGTAAAGACCCAGATCTATCATGACATAATATCATTGCAGATACAGATCTGTCATTTGCAGTGAAGTCCCAGATCTACCATGACATAATGTGATTGCATATACAGGTCTATGACGCTTGCAATGAAGTCCCAGATATACCATGACATAATGTGATTGCAGATATCGATCTATGATGTTTACTATGAAGTCCCAGATCTATCATGACATAATGAGATTGCAAATACATATCTGTCTTTTGCAGTGAAGTCCCAGATCTACCATGACATAGTGTGATTGCAGATATCGATCTATGACGTTTACTATGAAGTTCCAGATCTATCATGATATAATGTGATTGCAGATACCAATCTGTCATTTGCAGTGAAGTCCCAGATCTACCATGACATACCGGTAATGTGATTGCAGATACAGATCTGTCACTTACAGTGAAGTCCCAGATACACCATGACATAATGTGATTGCATATCTAGATCTATGTCGCTTACAGTGAAGTCCCAGATATCCCATGACATAATGTGATTGCATATACAGATCTATGTCACTTGCAACTGAATGCATGTCATGCATTGACAAATATTCATACATTATTGTTAGTGTACTGTCTGATATCTCAGGTTGATGAGTAGTTTTGGCATGTGGCCGATGACCTTGTGAGTTGTCATGTGGCCGATGACCTTGTGAGTTGGCATGTGGCCAATGATCTTGTGAGCTGGCATGTGGCCGATGACCTTGTTAGTTGTCATGTGGCCGATGATCTTGTGAACTGGCATGTGGCCAATGACCTTGTGTTTTGGCATGTGGCCAATAATCTTGTGACATCATATTGTAAAAGTTGGATGATGTCATAATATAAAGAAAAGCATCCTTATCGATGATGTATACTGCCTGATTAAAAAGTACATGAGGAAAATATTATTCAGTTACCTCCTGTGTTAGATCTATTGGACAATTTTCAGAGTATATATAATAAATGTTATATACCATAGATCTATGGGACAATTTTCAGAGTATATATAATAAATGTTATATACCATAGATCTATGGGACAATTTTCAGAGTATATATAATAAATGTTAGATACTATTGATTCTTGCATTTTCAGAAGCCTTTAGTAAGTATATTTGATCACAAAGCTTTACCACTCCATTGAACTGCCTATTATTTCATTCCATTTATCTTCTAAGTGCAAATACTGCATGTAAACAGAACCATCGCTTTTATTATGGGTCAATGTATTGGCATAGACTGAGAGGGATCCAAGACTTGTTTATTAATGGCATCAAAGCCAAAACACACATATAACCCAGTTATAGAATAGTGCTCCATGGGAAGTTACAAATCAAAGTGTCTGCCTTAAACCTTCTAGTATTACACCATTAGGAGCTATCCTCCAAAAAAGGTACTATTAATTAGCCCCAAAGGGCTGTAATAATTAGCCCCAAAGGACCTTATCAATTAGGACAAAGGGATAATATTACTTGCTTAAACCAAAAGAGGGCTCCTACAAATGACATTTCCAACATTTGCTCTAAGCCTCATCAACACAAATTTACATAGAAGGTGTGCACCAGTTGCTGCACAATTGACACCTATTTTTAGTCTGTGCAGATTTTTTTTAAAACTGTAGATATAACATGTTCCTTACCTTTAGTGTTAACTTTTTAATATAATAGTTTAAAAAAATTATGCAAAGAATCATGAATAAGTAACAATCTTGCATTAACCCATTCCATGCTGCATGCAGACCCTCTACAAAAATCTGTTCAAATGTACCAAAAATTATGAAGTTTTACACTTATCACTTTAACACAAAAAAAGAAAACTTTAAATTTGAGCAAAATCAATGCCATACAAGATATACAGTAACTTTAAATTAGAGCAAAATCAATGCCATACAAGATATACAGTAACTTTCAGCTGAAATAGCTAAGAAAAGACTGCTCTTGTTTTGCTCAAATTCAAAATCTGTCTTTCTCCAACACAAATTCATAACTCTAAGTTAATAAGATCCCATTAATGTCTTTTAATTAAACTTAAATACAATAGAACTTTGATGTCTTTCAGTTAAACTTAAATACAATAGAACTTTGATGTCTTTCAGTTAAACTTAAATACAACAGAACTTTGATGTCTTTCAATTAAACTTAAAATACAACAGAACTATGTCTTTCAATTAAACTTAAAATACAATAGAACTTTGATGTCTTTCAATTAAACTTAAATACAATAGAACTTTGATGTCTTTCAATTAAACTTAAATACAATAAAATTTTGATGTCTTTCAATTAAACTTAAATACAATAGAATTTTGATGTCTTTCAATTAAACTTAAATACAATAGAATTTTGATGTCTTTCAAGTAAACTTAAAATACAATAGGAGGCGCTCTACAGATATTATGTACTTCTGAGAGAGTGACAGTTGTAAGGTGAAGTTGTTTGAATTTGCAACATGCACAATGAAGAGAATGCTGGCATACCTCTGCTATTTTCATGTACTGTGGCTGAAATTTCTTTACATATTGTACTTGTGGAAATTGTACATGATCTAAGCACACAGCAGACAAAAATGGCCACTCCCATGTGCTCAAAAAATCCACCTGAATTAGTCCAAAATACACTATTTTTAGCAGTTATTAAAATAGGGAAAATGAATTTTGCCAGAGTAGGCAATACCAGCTTCTGAAAGTACAATGAATGAATTACAAAATATATAAAAAGAAAAAAAAAGTTATCAGCTTTTTTTCACAATTTACCTTTGAAGTCCAAGAAGTGAAAATGACCAAGCGGAACTAGCAGTTTTTTTTATAGGTGCACATCTGAAGTAAGACCAAGCTGTATACTCTATAACCCAAATTGCACCCATTAATCATACACCAAAATAAAGGGAATTAAAAGTTCTTTTAATAATACCTAAGATACAGAAGGTCTTTACCAGTGAAGGAAACCTAGGAAATTCTTTTTCTTTAAAAATCGAACCCTATGCAAAAGACAAAAATGTAGAGTGCCACCATAAAACTATGATAACTATATAACCTAATATTATAACTCTCTATAACCTAGTATTATAACTTTCTAAAATGTAGTATTATAACTCTCTAAAATGTAGTAATATCACTCTCTAAAATGTAGTATTATAACTCTCTATAACCTAGTATTATAACTCTCTATAACCTAGTATTATTGCTCTCTAAAATGTAGTATTATAACTCTCTAAAATGTAGTATTATAACTCTCTATAACCTAGTATTATAACTCTCTATAATGTAGTATTATAACTCTCTATAACCTAGTATTATAACTCTCTAAAATGTAGTATTATAACTCTCTATAACCTATTATTATAACTCTCTATAATGTAGTATTATAACTCTCTATAACCTAGTATTATAACTCTCTAAAATGTAGTATTATAACTCTCTATAACCTAGTATTATTACTCTCTAAAATGTAGTATTATAACTCTATAACCTAGTATTATAACTCTCTAAAATGTAGTATTATAACTCTCTATAACCTAGTATTATAACTCTCTATAACCTAATAAAATTCTCTATAACCTAGTATAACTCTTGATAACCTAGCATAACTCTATAACCTAGTATTATAACTCTCTATAACCTAGTATTATAACTCTCTATAACCTAGTATAACTCTTGATAACCTAGTATAACTCTATAACCTAGTATTATAACTCTCTATAACCTAGTATTATAACTCTCTATAACCTAGTATAACTCTTGATAACCTAGTATAACTCTATAACCTAGTATTATAACTCTCTATAACCTAGTATTATAACTCTCTATAACCTAGTATAACTATATATAACCTAGTATTATAACTCTCTATAACCTAGTAAAATTCTCTATAACCTAGTATAACTCTCTATAACCTAGTATAATTCTCTATAACCTACTATTATATCTCTCTATAACCAGTATTATAATTCTTTATAAAACTCTCTAAAATGTAGTATTATAACTCTTTATAACCTAGTATTATAACTCTCTGTAACCTTGTATTATAACTCTCTATACCCTAGTATGATAACTCTCTGTAAGTATTATAACTCTATAACCTACTATTATAACTCTATACCATAGTATTTTAACTCTCTATAACCTATCATTAAAATTCTCTATAACCTAGTGTTATAACTCTATAACCTAGTATTATAACTCTCTATAACCTAGTATTTTAACTCTATATAACCTAGCAATATAACTCTCTATAACCTAATATTATAACTCTATAACCTAGTATCATAACTCTGACCCAGATCTTGCCGACACATATGTTTGGTACGCTATCATTTCTGGAAAGTTAAGATATTGTGTTACAATTTATAACTGACAATGGTATAAATTATTGATTGCAATCAGCAATCTACTGAATCAAACCATGTGCCCTACACTGTGCTAATAAATCTTTACTTGTGGACTTGTTTCTGAAGCAAACTGTTTTGCAAGATTCATACAATCAATGTAATACACTAGAAGCACATTACAAAGAAAATTACTCGTCCTGTCAAACAAAACACATTGTTCTGTATCAAAGGATAAAAATGTGTACAATACATTTATGCAATTTTTTTTTAATGACACTGAAAGGCATTTATTCTCAAGAGTTACATTTTCAGTGCAGATTACCAAAGTTGCAAAAATCAAACAACTCCTGAAAAATTATGGATAAAAAATAAAAATAACATAATTTCAGAATGCCAATCTGGCATGAGTATATATATATATATATATATATATATATATATATATATATATATATATATATATATATCGATTATAACAGTTTATTTATATCGGTTGTAGATAATATATAACCTATTTATTATAGACATAAGTTGTTATTGTTTATTTATTCAGCCATGGGACCATTTGATGTTTCTTTAGAATCATAAGTGGATTTCAAAGTCCATTTATTAGTCGCGATAAAATAAACATCATGTTAACCATATAAACGGAATACTGACTTCCTCATTTTAGACCAACCTACAGGGATCCAATTCTGGCCAGTATACAATTATATGCTTGATATATTTCTTTACATGAAGCCTTTTATATTAATATGGTAAGAAAAAGATTTGCCTAATCCCTGAGTCTGTCTAGAACAATATGGATGGTCATATTCACGTGGTACTGAGAAGATTTGCCTAATCCCTGAGTCTGTCTAGAACAATATGGATGGTCATATTTGCATGGTACTGAAGGAGGTTTGCCTAGTCCCTCAGTCTCTGTTGAAGACAGTATGGATGGTCATATTCACATGGTACTGAAGGAGATTTGCCTAATCCCTCTGTCTCTGTTCAAAACAGTATGGATGGTCATATTCACATGGTACTGAAGGAGATTTGCCTAATCCCTCTGTCTCTGTTAAGAACAGTATGGATGGTCATATTCACATGGTACTGAAGGAGATTTGCCTAATCCCTCTGTCTCTGTTCAAAACAGTATGGATGGTCATATTACCATGATGCTGAAAGAGACTTGCCTAATCCGTAACTCTCTGTTGAAAACAGTATGGATGGTTATCTCCAATGGTACTGAAGGAGACTTGCCTAATCACTGAGTCTATGTTGGGAACAGAATCTCCACTCCCAATCATATCCCAAGGTCTGAAGTCTCTATCTCCACTCCCAATCATATCCCTAGGTCTGAAGTCTCTATCTTGAATTGTGTGGGAGGATGCTCCCAATCATATCCCAGGGTCTGAAGTCTCTATCTTGAATTGTGAAGGAGGACACTTCCAATCATATCTCAAGGTCTGAAGTCTCTATCTTGAATTGTGTGGGAGGAGCTGCACAATATTAGAAACACATGCACTCACACACAGATGGGATTACAAAAACCCTGCATTTTCCAAATATCATAGAAATAATTAGAATTTCCTTGTATCCATATGTGCTGTCTTGCCGGGTCTTATTGTACTGTCCATGACTTTAGGCTGTTTAAAGAACATTAACTGATCACATTAAGTTACAGTTTTATGAGGTTCTTTTTAGCATAAAATTAAAATGGAGGACCAAATATTTATTTCAGTTGTCAGATTAAAAAGGTTTCTATTTACTCAGTTACTGTTTATTAAAACTAAAGAAGGATAAAAAAAATACGGTCTAATTTCAAGGCGATTTTACTATACTTTTCTCTTGTTCATTGAATTTCCATACATTTTATCAAAAACATCGTTTGTTTACAAGGAGATTTTACTGAATGTTTCTCTTGTTGACTGAATATTTAAAAAAAAAAAAACAAATAGGTTAAATGCTTGCAATAATTATTCTTTCTTTCTTTCTTTACTCTTTCTTTCTTTCTTCATTTCTGATATCTACACTGAATGCATGGGAAAAACTCAGCAGATTGCATTCCTGCCTTGAACTATATGACATGGCAGATGTATAGTTTTTGTGATAGTACACAGATGCTAACAATCCTTGTCATTAAGAAATATAAATTTATGGAAAAGAGACAATTTGAACCCTAAAATAAATATGGATAGAGAATACTTTGTTACAGTGGACACTTTCTGATAATGAACATGTTCTACTTTTCTAAATGATTCACAACTTTTATGATTTTCAAAATCATACAATTTAACTATGAGGAGGGGGGGTACATGGCCTATTCCATAATTTATCATCTTAAACAAGGCTTGAACATTTTTTTAAAAATTACTACTTGCCCTGAATGATGGTAAATTGAATTAATATTTTGCTGTTTGTATAGAAAAAGTTGCCCATCCTTACCCTCCCACACTAACCAGGATGAGTCAATTACTGCATTTTATTACATGTTTGTATAGAAAAAAAGTTGCCCATCGTTACCCTCTCAAATTCACCAGGATGAGCTGATGACTGGATTTGTTTGGATGTTTGTATAGAAAAAAGTTGCCCATCCTTACCCTGCCACATTCACCAGGACAAGCCAATGACTGAAGTTATTTAATCCTGTTTAACATTCGTTCAAATTTTTTAACTTACAACAACTTTCAATCTTTACTATCTGATTAACATGATAAACAAATGCTTAAATTGTTTAAACAAGAGAGATAACAAGTGACCTCTAAGTTGGATTTTTAAGACAAAAGTCCAGGGAAACAATTTTCCAATGTATATAAAAAGTATAGACACAGTACAGCACATGAACTCTCAGCTGGATTTTGAACACAGAAATTCAGGGCCACAATTCTCCAATGTATATAAAATAAAGTATAGACACAGTACAGCACCTGAACTCTCAGCTGGATTTTGAACACAGAAATTCAGAGCCACAATTCTCCAATGTATATAAAAAGTATAGACACAGTACAGCACCTCCAGCCAAATAATCTTGCTAAGTGTAACAAATGATGGTAAAGTGTAACAAATGATGGTAAAGTGAATTAAAGGCTTGGATCCATAGACTGATCAGCTCTGAAGTCAGCAGTCATGTGTCTAAGCCAAAATGGCTGAGATGATTTTTTTCCAAAACTTTACCCATATAACAAAGAACAGCAAGCCACTAGTCAGCAGCTACCTAGTGGTCAACTGGTTGCTTACCAAAAGTTTAGTAAAACCTGTCAAGAACTTTTGACTCGCTCAAAGGATTAATGTATCATTTGTTCAGGAATAACTGCTAAGTCAATGAGTTAATACTTCACAATTTTTTAAAATAGTAATCAGTAAGTTCAGAATAAAGACTAAACATATTGTAAAAATCATTTTCCAGTGAGCAGAAATACCAATCACCTGACACTGTTCTACTTTCAAGACTAATCACCTGACACTGTTCTATCTTTCTATTGCATTTTCCAGTGAGCAGAAAGACTAATCACCTGACACTTCTATCTTTCAAGACTAATCACCTGACACTGTTCTATCTTTCAAGACTAATCACCTGACACTGTTCTACTTTCAAGACTAATCACCTGACACTGTTCTATCTTTCAAGACAAATCACCTGACACTGTTCTACTTTCAAGACTAATCACCTGACACTGTTCTATCTTTCTAATGCATTTTCCAGTGAGCAGAAAGACTAAACACCTGACACTGTTCTATCTTTCAAGACTAATCACCTGACACTGTTCTATCTTTCAAGACTAATCACCTGACACTGTTCTATCTTTCAAGACTAATCACCTGACATTGTTATATCTTTCTATTGCATTTTCCAGTGAGCAGAAAGACTAATCCACTGACACTGTTCTATCTTTCAAGACAAATCACCTGACACTGTTCTATCTTTCCATTGCATCAAATTTTCAGTTCAAAATTTATTTTGAATCAGCCATTTTAATCAGTGTGCTTTTATTCAGATACAAGATACATGCATCTTGATCAAGATTGCATAGTTTCATGGAAAAACACATGAATATGATGTAAATAATCTTACAACGTGGCTAGACAGTGGATTATAATGTGACTGGACAGTGGATTATAGTTTGGTTGGGCAGTGTATTATAATGTGGACTATAATGTGACTGGACTGTGAATTACAATGTGGCTGGACAGTGGATTACAATGTGACTGGACAGTGGATTACAGTGTGGCTGGACAGTGGATTACAATGTGATTGGACAGTGGATTATAATGTAGATTACAACATGGCTGGACAGTGAATGACAATGTGACTGGACAGTGGATTACAATGTAGATTACAATGAGACTACAGTAAATTTCAATGTGGATTACAGTTTGGCTGGACAGTGGATTATAATGTGGACTACAATATGGCAGGGCAGTAGATTACATTGTGACTGGACAGTGGATTACAATGTGGCTGGACAGTGGATTACAATGTGACTGGACAGTGGATTACAATGTGACTGGACAGTGGATTATAATGTAGATTACAATGTGGCTGTACAGTGAAGTATAATATGCATATTACTGTGATGTTACTGTGATTTGTTGTGCATTTAATCCTTCGCTGACAGCTGACATGTGACTTTTCTATGGTACAATGAGGAACACAAATCTCAATGTCTACACAACAGCTAACACATTAGACTCTTTATCTTAATGTTCTATTGCTGTATAGTCTTGACTTAATCTTGATTAGTACAGTGCTACACCACTATAACATTAATACAATGTACTTTAATGTCACCTAGCCCGTTTCACTAAACTCTAAAAAATTCTCCTCAAATTGAAATTTTCCATTATCTTGCTTATGATAATTCACATGACACTGTTCTATCTTTCAATACTAATCACCTGACATTGTTCTATCTTTCTATTGCATTTTCCAATGAGCAGAAAGACTAATCAACTGACACTGTTCTATCTTTCAAGACTAATCACCTGACACTGTTCTATCTTTCAAGACTAATCACCTGACATTGTTCTATCTTTCTATTGCATTTTCCAGTGAGCAGAAAGATTAATCACCTGACACTGTTCTATCTTTCAAGACTAATCACCTGACACTGTTCTATCTTTCAAGACTAATCACCTGACATTGTTCTATCTTTCTATTGCATTTTCCAGTGAGCAGAAAGACTAAACAGCTGACACTTCGATCTTTCAAGACTAATCACCTGACACTGTTCTATCTTTCTATTGCATTTTCCAGTGACAAGACTAAACACCTGACAATTCTATCTTTCAAGACTAATCACCTGACACTGTTCTATTGTTCTATTGCATTTTCCAGTGAGCAGAAAGACTAAACACCTGACACTTCTATCTTTCAAGACTAATCACCTGACACTGTTCTATCTTTCAAGACTAATCACCTGACACTGTTCTATCTTTCTATTGCATTTTCCAGTGAGCAGAAAGACTAATCAACTGACACTGTTTGATCTTTCAAGACTAATCACCTGACACTTCTATCTTTCAAGACTAATCACCTGACACTGTTCTATCTTTCTATTGCATTTTCCAGTGAGCAGAAAGACTAATCAACTGACACTGTTCTATCTTTCAAGACATCACCTGACACTTCTGTCTTTTAAGACTAATCACCTGACACTGTTCTATCTTTCAAGACTAATCACCTGACACTGTTCTATCTTTCTATTGCATTTTCCAGTGAGCAGAAAGACTAATCAACTGACACTGTTCTATCTTTCAAGACTAATCACCTGACACTTCTATCTTTCAAGACTAATCACCTGACACTGTTCTATCTTTCTATTGCATTTTCCAGTGAGCAGAAAGACTAATCAACTGACACTGTTCTATCTTTCAAGACTAATCACCTGACACTTGTCTTTCAAGACTAATCACCTGACACTGTTATATCTTTCAAGACTAATCACCTGACACTGTTCTATCTTTCTAATGCATTTTCCAGTGAGCAGAAAGACTAATCAACTGACACTGTTCTATCTTTCAAGACTAATCACCTGACACTTCTATCTTTCAAGACTAATCACCTGACACTGTTCTATCTTTCAAGACTAATCACCTGGCATTGTTCTATCTTTCTAATGCATTTTCCAGTGAGCAGAAAGACTAAACACCTGACACTGTTCTATCTTTCAAGACTAATCACCTGACACTGTTCTATCTTTCAAGACAAATCACCTGACATTGTTCTATCTTTCTATCGCATTTTTCTGTGAGCAGAAAGACTAATCAACTGACACTGTTCTATCTTTCAAGACTAATCACCTGACACTGTTCTATCTTTCTATTGCATCAAATTTTCACTTCAAAATTTGTTTTAAATCAGCCATTTTAATCTGCATGCTTTTTTATTCAGATACAAGATACATGCATCTTGATCAAGATTGAATAGTTTCATGGAAAAACATGTGAATATAATCTAATAATCTTACAATGTGGCTAGACAGTGGATTACAATGTGACTGGACAGTGGATTATAGTTTGGCTGGACAGTGGATTATAATGTGGACTACAATGTGACTGGATAGTGGATTACAATGTGGCTGGACAGTGGATTACAATGTGACTGGACAGTGGATTATAATGTAGTCTACAACATGGCTAGACAGTGAATTACAATGTGACTGAACAGTGGATTACAATGTGACTGGACAGTGGATTATAATGTAGTTTACAACGTGGATAGGCAGTGAATTACAATGTGACTGAACAGTGGATTACAATTTAGATTACAATGTGGCTGGAAAGTGGATTACAATGTGGCTGTACAGTAAATTTCAATGTGGATTACCATATGACTGGACAGTGGATTACAATATGAATTACAATGTGACTACAGTAAATTTCAATGTGGATTACAGTTTGGCTGGACAGTGGATTATAATGTGGACTACAATGTGGCAAGGCAATAGATTACATTGTGACTGGACAGTGGATTACAATGTGGCTGGACAGTGGATTACAATGTGACTGGACAGTGGATTACAATGTGACTGGACAGTGGATTACAATGTGACTGGACAGTGGATTATAATGCAGATTACAATGTGGCTCTACAGTGAAGCATAATATGTATATTACTGTGATGTTACTGTGATTTGTTGTGCATTTAATCCTTCGCTGACAGCTAATATGACTTTTCTATGGTACAATGAGGAACACTAATCTCAATGTCTACACAACGGCAAACACATTAGACTCTCTATCTTAATGGTCTATTGCTGTATAGTGTTGACTTGATCTTGATTAGTTCCATGCTACATCACAATAACATTAATACACTGTACATTAATGTGACCAAGCCCCAGTTTCACTAAACTCTAAAAATTTCTCCTCAAATTGAAATTTTCCATTATCTTGCTTATGATACTTCAGACAATATTAATATTTTGTCAGAGGAATAGATAATGGAAATGATGCAAAATCACATTTTATTTTTAAAATGACATCCTTTTTATTCTTGAAAAATAGTTGAGGAATACCTCCAATTTGAGGAAATCCTCAACATTTCCTAAGATATAAGACAAGACTCCTTGAAGGAAAATTCAATATTTTATGACTGTATTTCAATCCCTGATGCTGCTGAATGTTCTGTGAAAAAAATCATTATTACCAACAAAGCAAAATAAGAAGACATTCATAAATCTGAATTTGAGGAAGAAATTTTGAGATGTTGAGTGACATCGTGCAAGCACCCTAGTTTGTAAAGTTTGTAGCTTATAAAATGGGTTCCTTTCATCTAAGAAAGATCACTCAACTAACCTCATATAATGACAAGTGGACAGTAGACACAACTTCAATATGCGTGTAGGTGTGTTTGTGACAGAAGCTATGGAGATGAAACACTAAGACTTTAGTTAGTTTCTCCTTACTATGTAACCTACAGTGTCATGACTGTGAATTCAGCATCAGTAATGTTATGAACTATGACAGGTAATGGATAGCTGAGTGCTATAGCAGAACCAACCAGCTATAGGCCATGTTATAGATCTAGCCAGAAGTTTACATGTATAACTGACATATATATCAGTGTTATTTCCATATAGGAGCTTGAAGATACATGTGTATCTAATTTGTATGCAAACATTACCTCATCGAATCTAGCCACAATATTTATAAGTATCCACTTTTCTGATACAAGATAATTTATTATTATTGAGTTCAAAGATCCAAAACATGAAAAAGAACAACAAACTTTGATTGGTTGACTCAAATACATGAAAGAGAACACTAAACTTTGATTGGCTGATTCAAATATATGATTCTAATTTCTCACAGACCTGCATGGCTGCAGGTGCATATGAACAGAGTCTGAAATCTGAAACTTTATAACTTGACCTTGGAGTTTCTGGATTCTGGGACTCTCTTGAAGATGGCTTGGATAAAAGATGCAAAAAAATAGTCCAACTGATATGACAAAAAAATAGTCCAACTGATATGACAAAAAAATAGTCCAACTGATATGACAAAAAAATAGTCCAACTGATATGACAAAAAAATAGTCCAACTGATATGACAAAAAAATAGTCCAACTGATAAGACAAAAAAATAGTCCAACTGATATGACAAAAAAAAGTCCAACTGACAAAAAACTAGTCCAACTGATATGACACAAAAATAGTCCAACTGACAAAAAAAAAGCAAATTCTTTGAATTTATACCTCCTGCATAGCATGTTGAGGAAACCTGATATTCAATTCTTTGATCTGTGACCTTGACCTTCAAGATATGGCCCAAACTGTATTACCTGGCACATCTTCAAGCAGAGATACATTATCATCCATCTACCTTAACCAACTACAAAGGTAGGTTGGTTGGTTGGGGTTTTTTAACTGCACTTTTAACACTATTTGTCTATATCATGTCATAAAGGGCAAAAATCAAAAACTGAAAAAGCTTGCCTCTGACCTTGATGTTTTAGACAGGACCCAAAAATGTGCTATTCAAGTTACCCTTGAGTGTGATACATAAGAAGACAATGTGGTATCAAATTATTTCAAATGACACAAAAGTTACTTTGTGAAACAGACAGTGCAACAGACAGACAGACAAATGTACAGATAGATGGACAGACATCATGAAAAAAAAGGTTGGGGACAACTGAAAACACTACCATAACAGTAAGTCCTACCTGATATCTCCAATCTTGGGTGCCCTTTTCTTGCGGACAAAACATGGTTGCAAGGACCCTGTCTGGGTGCACAAACCACTCACACCTGAAACAAAAAAATTTGTCGCTGAGGAAAAATGTGTAAATCCTCCATATCATACAACAGATGGCATTTTAAAATCCTTGAAATTGTCTTGCTGAGAAAACAAACATTTTTTAGGGAAGCACAACCCAGCTTACAAAAAGACCCACAGTTCTGCAAAATCTTTTTTAAAATTTTATCTCAGATTTTCATAAGGATAATTATGTACCTTCCAGTTGGACATAAATGTTTAAAATGGATTTAGACATGGAGTAAACTAAAAATGTGTTGCAAAATCAATATGTACTGTTGCCACAATCTGTTGCAATATTGCTATAACATACTGTACAGAAAATGTGCATATACACTGTACTTATTAATACAGTATAAGATAATACAATTTCTTGGTGCTCTATGCCTCTATACCAGTGGTCCTCAACGCGGTGCCCGAGGGAAGCATGGTGCCGACCAAGGTTTTTTGTGTGCCCGCGGAAGAGGTTATAATGAATAATAAAAAATAAAAAGCTGGGTCAAGTTAATTGGTTGGTGCCCGCCACTCTCTCATAAACTCACAAATGTGCCCATAGGCACAAAAAGGACCCTGCACTATACTCTAGATTAACTCATTAACCCATAGCACCATGTTTACGTGTCATGAGGTTGTAACCTACTTCCAAGCTCAGTAACATCAACATCATTTAAGATACGCTAAAGTGGATGGTATTGCAGGAAAGTAGACAGATGTAGCTCTACAATGATACCAAATAATACTGACTTTCTACTCGCATTAAAAAATATGGCAAAAAAAAAGCTTAATTTTTTAGACCTGATTTTTTTAGGTCGAAAATTCTCAGATTTGGAACCTGAGTCTGTGTCCGGATTTTAGACTTTTTCGCCTTAGATCTAAAGCAGACTGGTCCAAACTGCACACAGACAGATGAACCTTTGCAAAAAGTAGGCTAAGTTTCAGATTTGGAGTAAAACGGGGCCAGGAAACAAAAATCAGGGGTCCAATATGGGGAAGAAAAAAAAAAAGAAGTCCCACTTTTACCCTTTTGCACATGCGCAAGCGTAATAGCCAATCAAAAACAACATTTCTGATACACCTAAGCATCCGGCTAAACGAAAAACTTTCTTAAGCAGATGTGTTTGGCTGCATTCATAAGTAATCCGAAAAATGCGTTTTGTACCCCGTATTTCAGGCAAAAATGAAAAGAATCTCCTAGGATTAATGAGTTAATGATTGAGTTACAGTATAATTTCTGTGCAGTATTTCTTCCACGATAAGCCCAAGAGACCCACCTGAACAGTGATAAAAAGGGAGTTATAGTATGATTTGTGTATGGTATTTCTCCCACGATAAGCCCAGGAGACCCACCTGAACAGTGATAAAAAGGGAGTTATAGTATGATTTGTGTATGGTATTTCTCCCACGATAAGCCCAGGAGACCCACCTGAACAGTGATAAAAAGGGAGTTATAATATGATTTGATTACTATATTTCTCCCATGACAAGCCCAGGTTACCCACCTGAACTGTGATAAAAAGGGAGTTATAGTATGATTTGTGTACGATATTTCTCCCATTATAATCCAAGGAGACCCACCTGAACAGTGATAAAAAGGGAGTTATAGTATGATATGTGTATGGTGTTTCTCCCATGATAAGCCCAGGCTACCCACCTCTACAGTGATAAAAAGGGAGTTATAGTATGATTTGTGTATGGTATTTCTCCCATGATAAGACAAAGAGACCCACCTGAACAGTGATAAAAAGGGCAAGGCAGTCTTATCACTGGATAAAATAAGTTAAAATCGGCCAAACTTGTACAAAAATTGGGGATAGTCTTATCTTTAAGCATGAGCTCATCAACTGAGAAATTTAGTACACATATCACACAATGACCCATTTTGGTATACATATCACACAATTACCCATTTTGGTATACCTATCACACATGGACCCATTTTGGTATACCTATCACACATGGACCCATTTTGGTATACATATCAAACAATGACCCATTTTGGTATACCTATCACACAATGACCCATTTTGGTATACATATCACACAATGACCCATTTTGGTATACATATCACACAACGACCCATTTTGGTATACATATCGCACAATGACCCAATTTGGTATACATATCACAAAATGATCCATTTTGGTATACATATCACACAATTACCCATTTCATGTCCAAGAAACCCTAATTTAGTATACAGATTGCATAATGACCCATTTTTCGTCCAAGAAAGCCTGATTTGGTTATAAATATTAGTAAGCTTTAATCAGGACTCAAATGAACAAGGCTGTACTATACACAACAAGGCTGTACTATACACAACAAGGCTGCACTATACACCAAAGATTCTTTATTCAGCAGTTCTCTGAAATGCAGTATCCAATATAATACTGTATATACATGGCTCCTACATTTTTCTCACCTATTTGGAAGTGAAACAGCTTTTTTTTAGCTTTTCAAAAAAAAAAGAGTTATTTTTTCAAGCAAACGATAAGTTTCTTAGATGTTTTCCGTTTAACAAACAGACCTTCCTTTACCCTTTAATATCAGATCATTTATGCCACCTGTTAATAAGAACAACTCTTCAAACCTTTCATTAAAATTTTCTAATCCTTCAGTGTCTGTGAAAGTGGTCATCCATGGCATGCTAATTGGCTTCACTCCTTTTGTTTGCTGGTTAGTTAATTGTTTCACTTAATGATTTTACATAATATGACACAGTAATGAACTGTAAGCAAGTGCATGACACCAGTATTCAATGATCTGGTGGCACTTTGACTTCAATAACAATGCAAAAATTAATGACAGCAACCTTGATGATCCCATTATCAACACATTCACTTGCAACTTCATAAATTCAGTTCTGTTAAATTACTATGCCGAATGATACACACAGCATAGGATGAAAGTGATTAAATTACTATGCCGAATGATACACACAGCATAGGATGAAAGTGATTAAATTACTATGCCAAATGATACACACAGCATAGGATGAAAGTGATTAAAATGGCTTAGCAAGTAAATGAAACTGGAGCCTTTTACATGGAGGCACTTCTGCGTATTTAAACCACCAATATGGCTTCTGAAATGGCAGAGTGGAATGAACAATTTGTTTTAAGCAAGCTTTTGCATTTGTATCAAAATGGGTTTAACTTATTCATTTTATGCTGAAGCTATTACCATGTCATCAATTTTTATGGCATGTTTATGAGTCAACTGTGACCATATCTGAGTAAAGGAAGGGGGAGAGGAGAACAACATTATCAGCTGTATAGAGTTGTGAGCTCTGCTTTTTGAATAACGTAGTTTCAGGCTCTCCGATAATTCACAGATCCACTTCTTGACTCCCAACAACAGCGTTATAAAGATTGCTGAGTGTTTATGTCACACTAACTCACTTCTAGTCCAGATTCCCTAGGTTTTAATAAGGACTTGGAGGGCAATAGTGTATATCCAATGATACAAACCCATTTCTAGTCCAGAATCCCTAATTTAGTTACAAACATCAACAGGTTTAAATCATGGTTTGGATAAACCAGGCTATACTTTATATGGCACACTAACCCACTTTGAGTCCAGAATCCCTAGGCTTCAATAATGACTTGGATATACAGGGTGACAATGTATATCTGGTGACAAAAACCCATTTCTAGTCCAGAATCCCTAATTTGTTTATTAACATCAACAGGCTTAAATCATGGTTTGGATAAACAAGGCTATAACTGTATATGGCACATTACCCAATGTGTAGCCCAAAATCTTCAGTCTGGTTATAAATATCAACAGGCTGACAGTATGTGTAGCCCAAAATCTTCAGTTTGGTTATAAATATCAACAGGCTGACAGTATGTGTAGCCCAAAATCTTCAGTTTGGTTATAAATATCAACAGGCTGACAGTATGTGTAGCCCAAAATCTTCAGTTTGGTTATAAATATCAACAGGCTGACAGTATGTGTAGCCCAAAATCTTCAGTTTGGTTATAAATATCAACAGGCTGACAGTATGTGTAGCCCAAAATCTTCAGTTTGGTTATAAATATCAACAGGCTGACAATATGTGGTCTTATGGGAAATTATTTCCACTCAATTTTCCCCTTGATCAATGTATCACTTAAATGGAATTTAGGTAGGACTCAGATATGTCTCAATTTTCCCCTTGATCAATGTATAACTTGAATGGAATTTAGGTAGGACTCAGATCTGTCTCAGTTTTCCCCTTGATCAATGTATCACTTGAATGGAATTTAGGTAGGACTCAGATCTGTCTCAATTTTCCCCTTGATCAATGTATCACTTGAATGGAATTTAGGTAGGACTCAGATCTGTCTGATAATGAAACCTGGCAGTAAGTAACAAAACAAGATATTTTGCAGAACACAATATCTGACCCATCAAGACTTTACTGACAAAACAGAGTAAGACCATGAACTACTTCTTGTAATGTTAAAGTAACATAATTGTCCATTGATAAACACATGCCAAACCCATCTCTACTTACATAATGTTAAAGTAACATAATTGTCCAATGATAAACACATGCCAAACCCATCTCTACTTACATAATGTTAAAGTAACATAATTGTCCAATGATAAACACATGCCAAACCCATCTCTACTTACATAATGTTAAAGTAACATAATTGTCCAATGATAAACACATGCCAAACCCATCTCTACTTACATAAAATTTAGCTAACTTCTGAAAAAGAAAACTTTTTCCAATGATAAGACCATCTCACTCTTATCCTTAGCTCCCACCTCAGGGGTCTGTGTGAAGAGGTCAAAGGTTAGATTACAAACAATTTAACTGCAACATTATGACATTTTCAAATATTTCCAGATCAAAGATCAAACTTTTATATATATATATATGCAGTAATAGCAGAAATCATGTAATATATGTGATAGATTTTGCATTATGACCCCACGGCAACTATGGGGTTGGGAGTGAGTACTGTGGAAGGGGAAAGGGTTGTATGGAGAGGGGTTGGAATATACAATAAAAAGCATGGGGATTTGTAATGGCAAGCCATTGCAGTTCCTCTAGTTTGTATGTTCATTTTGTCTCAGTATGACAAGTTGTAAATAGCACATTTTGGATGAATTATATATAGCCAGCTGCCAGCCTGTATTCCACACAGGTAAATTCATGACCTTTGGAGCTTAAGCTTCATACCCTCTCAAAACCAATTTAAAACCAGTGTTATGAGTGTGTTCTGTATAGCTCATAATTATGTAATATGATTGACTTACCACCCAAATCCACCCATCCCTCTCAAAATCAATTTAAAACAAGTGTTATAGTGTGTTCTGTACAGCTCATAATTATGTAATATGATTGACTTACCACCCAAATCCACCCAGCTCAGATTGTTAAGTTTTGGGAAAAACCCCACTATTGCATACTAAACATAGTATTCATTCCAATTACTTACATGGAGCTTTTCAAAATGAGACTCTTTTTCCCCAGGCAAGACTCGAATTTAACTTGTTTTACTACTTGCATTTTTTTGCAAGCAGAGAAAATATCAACTTGCAAAATCCTACTTCTACTGGCAATTTTTTTTTTTTTTTACCCGTTACTTTTATTCAAGTATACTGTTACAATTACTTTTATTCAAGTATACTGTTACAACTAGGGGTAATGTAACAAAAGAAAAGACTCAAACAAGCTTTCAAGATTCAAATACAAATATTTAATTTCCTAAAATATTAATATATTTCAACAAACAATCAAAGTGAAAGAATTAAAAGTAACTTACAGTATAGAATATCCTTAAAAGTCCTAAATTGTTCTAAAGTTCACTGATCCGGAAGTTAATCTAAATATTCCAAATGAAGTAGATTCCGAATGAAACCTTCACTGTACTGATGTGTTAATAAGAATCAGTTATATCCAAGTTTTATAAATTCCAAATAGTCCTTGTGAATATTGAATAACACAAGTTCTAGAAATGTTTCTGATAATTCCACGGAGCTGTATAATTACTAAAGTTTAAGAAATAGTACTTAATCCAGAATGTACTATATGATGATATATATCTGAAGTAGAATATCCACACACAAAATGAACCAATTTCGTTTATGACCTCTCAAGCTGACAGACTATTCTCGGAATGCCTAAACACAGGATTATTTCCTATTGTATAGCTTCTTACTGCACAAAACAGAATAAGGAAAAACCAATTTAACTGTATTGCGACTTAAAAACAATTTAATCCTTCTAGAAAACCACCTTCTCTAACCAATCAGAAATTAGGTTATGTGTGATGTCGCTAAATACTTTTACACTAACGTTTTTACCAGTCAATAAAGTATTGACACTTAGAATCTAGGTCAGAAGTTCAACCCTCATGCGCTAAATCATGTGATATACTACTGTTACAATCGACAATTCTTCCCACGACCTAATGTACTGAGTTACATTGAAATACCGTATATGTACTTTCTGCAAGATGACAGCTGTTAGACTATTATGCAGAGATCATAAACCTATACCATTATTTAAAAACGAAATAGTACATAATTCCGTAACAATACTGTAAACCAGGGAGTTTGTAGTAAGAATAAACTACAGAATATTTCTATCAGTTTCAATTGTAAATTTTATAATCATTTTTAATTTTTTTTTAAACTACAAGTTAGCCTATAGCTGACTTGTTTTATCTTGTTTATAACTGAAATCTGATTTTGAATGAGCATGAAAACTGGGTATGCGATTCCAACCACAAAATGCAATATAATACAATTACAAGAAAAAAAATTCATAAAATTAAAGTCATATTCCTTGGAAGGAACTTCTTTAGAAAATCTCAAGCAAAACAAATATTGAGACATGACAATTAGCAAAGATCATACTGTAGGCTTATTAAGACCTAAATCATCATCTTGCCAATAAAATGTCAAAGAATTAGCTTTCCAAGGTTTAGTTAGACATAATTTTGAATATGCTTGAATGTACAGTTTGGGATCCCCACTCCCAAATATTATAGGGTGAACTTTACAAAATCCAAAAGAGAGAAGCCACATTTGTTACATCCAATTATGACTACACACCAGGAAGTATTACCTCAGTATTGAATAAGTTGTCTTGGAAGCCTTAAAAACAACGCAGATTGGAAAACAGATTTATAACTTTTCACAGAGGTTTAAAAAAATTGAGGAAAAACAATTCTCTGCTACAACTTGACAAAATAAAAAATATTTTTAGTACAAAAAAAGGATGAATATAACTACAAGATACCAATTGCTTGATATTTAGTACAAAAATAGGATGAATATAACTACACGATACCCATTGCTTGATATTTAGTACAAAAATAGGATGAATATAACTAAATGATACCCATTGCTTGATATTTAGTATAAAAAAGGATGAATATAACTACAAGATACTCACTTGATATTTAGTCCAAAAAAAGGTTGAATATAACTACGAGACACCCATTGCTCAATATATTTTGTCCAAAAAAAAGATGAATATAAGTACAAGAATCCAATTGCTTGATATTTAGTACAAAAAAGGATGAATATAACTACGAGACACCCATTGCTTGATATATTTTGTCCAAAAAAAAGATGAATATAACTACGAGACACCCATTGCTTGATATATCTTGTCCAAAAAAAAGATGAATATAAGTACAAGATACCCATTGCTTGATATATTTTGTCCAAAAAAAGATGAATATAACTACGAGACACCCATTGCTTGATATATTTTGTCCAAAAAAAAAGATGAATATAAGTACAAGACACCCATTGCTTGATATTTAGTACAAAAAAAGGATGAATAAAACTACGAGACACCCATTGCTTGATATTTAGTATAAAAAAGGATGAATATAACTACGAGACACCCATTGCTTGATATTTAGTATAAAAAAAGATGAATATAAGTACAAGATACCCATTGCTTGATATATTTTGTCCAAAAAAAGATGAATATAACTACGAGACACCCATTGCTTGATATATTTTGTCCAAAAAAAAAGATGAATATAAGTACAAGATACCCATTGCTTGATATTTAGTACAAAAAAAGGATGAATAAAACTACGAGACACCCATTGCTTGATATTTAGTATAAAAAAGGATGAATATAACTACGAGACACCCATTGCTTGATATTTAGTATAAAAAAAGATGAATATAAGTACAAGATACCTATTACTCAAAGAGATAGATGTAGTTACAGATTTAACTTTTTTCCCTGGAATTGTTTAGCACAACTATTAACCACAGCTGCTAAATCTTTGTAAAACCAAATTGATGCATTTTCAAAATTAGTACAGTATAATTTTTTTTTTTTGAAACATAATCAAGATCACATGTCCAAGTTTGTATTTTTTTACAGTTCACAAACAATGTCCCACCAGACTGAACAAGAACATTATGAGGGGCAACCAGTTTGATTTAAGGGGATAGTCAGGATAATATGTGACACAAATATCTGCAACTGGCCATCCTATATAAAATACTAGCCAGAGCCAGTCATCTGAGGAGACGTAACATAGTTTACCTCAATGAAGATAATATCAGAGAAATATTTCCATATTTGTGAACAAAATGGTTGGGCATGGAAGAAGAATCGCCCTTCCCCTTGAAAATGTAATGGTTGTCCCCTAGTCAGCTGTGTATTATGACTAGGTTGATGTATGGCCACAGTATTAGATGGCCACAGTATACGGTTACATGCCAAACAGCTAATATGGTGGTAAAGAAATCAATGTTAAAGTAAGCTTTTTTTTCCTTTCAGAATTATGCAGGTGTATTTCTTTAAGGAATTTTACTAATGATTTACTCTTAGTCTATATCAATGAAAATTGTAGCACTCGAAAAAACATGCAAGAGCTTGAAATCTCAACTCGCATTGTCCACAATTAAATCACATTTTGATATTATGCAAGCATAAAATTCATTAAATATGAGTCCTGCAAGGTTGCCAATAACACTGTGTTCACATGATTGTTTTGGTTTTTGATTGGGTTTTATTATACTTTTTGAGACTGAATAGGTTTTAGGTCTGGCAAAACAGTCTGGCAATTACACTGGGCAATGAAAGCATGTCCTGCACTTTACATTGCCTACCCTCAAATTAATTAGAGGTGGGTGTTTGATATCTAGTTACATGTGCCACGATGGGTGTTTGATATCTAGTTACACATGCCATGATGGGTGTTTTATATCTAGTTACATGTGCCATGATGGGTGTTTGATATCTAGTTACATGTGCCATGATGCCCTTTATGCCAATTAGTTTATGTGTGCATGACAAACAACATACTGCAAATGACTGTAGCTTATTTGTCTGTTATCTCATCTACCCAATGTATATGGGAACCCAACTGGTTCTTGTCTGGCAAAAATAAAAATATGCGTGGCTCTGATAACAGTGTCAAAAAAAAAGGGTAGGAAGATATGTACTCATTTTTTTTAATTACTTTTTTATTATTGCTCTCAAAACATTGCCACAAACCGAAAATGAAATACCATATCTTCTTCCGAGGGAAAAAGTAACAGTTCGGAGGTAAAAAAGCAGGTCACATGATATCCCTCTTCCATTGCATGGACCAGTATTTCAACGCAATTTTGCAAGATTTGCATTAAAGTCACCTACACCATAGATTTCATTAAAGTCACCTACACCATAGATATGCATTAAAGTCACCTACACCATAGATTTGCATTAAAGTCACCTACACCATAGATTTGCATTAAAGTCACCTACACCATAGATTTACATTAAAGACATCTACACCATAGATTTGCATTAAGGTCAACTACACCATAGATTTGCATTAAAGTCATCTACACCATAGATTTGCATTAAAGTCACCTACACCATAGATATGCATTAAAGTCATCTACACCATAGATTTGCATGAAAGTCACCTACACCATAGATTTGCATTAAAGGCATCTACACCATAGATTTGCATTAAAGTCATCTACACCATAGATTTGCATTAAAGTCACCTACACCATAGATATGCATTAAAGTCATATACACCATAGATTTGCATTAAAGTCACCTACACCATAGATATGCATTAAAGTCATCTACACCATAGATTTGCATTAAAGTCATCTACACCATAGATTTGCATTTAAGTCATATACACCATAGATTTGCATTAAAGTCACCTACACCATAGATTTGCATTAAAGTCATCTACACCATAGATTTGAGTTAAAGTCACCTAGACCATAGATTTCCATTAAAGTCATCTACACCATAGATTTGCATTAAAGGCATCTACACCATAGATTTGCATTAAACCATAGATTTGCATTAAAGTCATCTACACAATAGATTTGCATTAAAGTCACCTACACCATAGATTTGCATTAAAGTCATCTATACCATAGATTTGAGTTAAAGTCACCTACACCATAGATTTCCATTAAAGTCAAATACACCATAGATTTGCATTAAAGGCATCTACACCATAGATTTGCATTAAACCATAGATTTGCATTAAAGTCATCTACACAATAGATTTGCATTAAAGTCATCTACACCATAAATTTGCACTAAAGTCATCTACACCATAGATTTGCATTAAAGTCATCTACACCATAGATTTGCATTAAAGTCACCTACACCATAGATTTGCATTAAAGTCATCTACACCATAGATTTGCATTAAAGTCATCTACACCATAGATTTGCATTAAAGTCACCTACACCATAGATTTGCATTAAAGTCATCTACACCATAGATTTGCATTAAAGTCATCTACACCATAGATTTGCATTAAAGTCATCTACACCATAGATTTGCATGAAAGTCATCTACACCATAGATTTGCATTAAAGTCATCTACACCATAGATTTGCATTAAAGTCATCTACACCATAGATTTGAGTTAAAGTCACCTACACCATAGATTTCCATTAAAGTCATCTACACCATAGATTTGCATTAAAGGCATCTACACCATAGATTTGCATTAAACCATAGATTTGCATTAAAGTCATCTACACAATAGATTTGCATTAAAGTCACCTACACCATAGATTTGCATTAAAGTCATCTATACCATAGATTTGAGTTAAAGTCACCTACACCATAGATTTCCATTAAAGTCATCTACACCATAGATTTGCATTAAAGGCATCTACACCATAGATTTGCATTAAACCATAGATTTGCATTAAAGTCATCTACACAATAGATTTGCATTAAAGTCATCTACACCATAAATTTGCACTAAAGTCATCTACACCATAGATTTGCATTAAAGTCATCTACACCATAGATTTGCATTAAAGTCACCTACACCATAGATTTGCATTAAAGTCATCTACACCATAGATTTGCATTAAAGTCATCTACACCATAGATTTGCATTAAAGTCACCTACACCATAGATTTGCATTAAAGTCATCTACACCATAGATTTGCATTAAAGTCATCTACACCATAGATTTGCATTAAAGTCATCTACACCATAGATTTGCATGAAAGTCATCTACACCATAGATTTGCATTAAAGTCATCTACACCATAGATTTGCATTAAAGTCATCTACACCATAGATTTGCATTAAAGTCATCTACACCACAGATCTGCATTAAAGTCATCTACACCACAGATTTGCATTAAAGTAATCTACACCATAGATTTGTATTAAACCATAGATATGCATTAAAGTCATCTACACCATAGATTTGCATTAAAGTCATATACACCACAGATTTGCATTAAAGTCATCTACACCACAGATTTGCATTAAAGTAATCTACACCATATATTTGCATGTATACAGTTCTGTAAACAGATGAAGATCA
Organism: Margaritifera margaritifera; assembly: GCA_029931535.1. Taxonomy (NCBI): domain Eukaryota; kingdom Metazoa; phylum Mollusca; class Bivalvia; order Unionida; family Margaritiferidae; genus Margaritifera; species Margaritifera margaritifera. Next base: position 762,305 of record JAQPZY010001154.1, on the reverse strand, counting down.
TTCACAAATGGATGACTCAAATCACCATGCAGAAAATGCATGCACATCACAGATAACATCACTATGAAGTACTACAAACACTCTCTTGGTCAAATTGACTCAATTACTCTGCACTTACAACAGGCAAATACCATACAGTCAAATTGACTCAATTACTCTGCACTTACAACAGGCAAATACCATACAGTCAAATTGACTCAATTACTCTGCACTTACAACAGGCAAATACCATACAGTCATGAATATTAGAGGCTATAATTAAATAAAAATGGTCTAATTTGAATTCTTCAGAGCATAACTGTAAATAATCATCTAACCTTTGATGTTATCTTCCTCTTGCTGTGTGCAGAGAACCTTGATAAATGTAAATATGTCAAGCAAAACAAATAATGACATCAATTTTCTCTAAACCATGTCACATGACTTACTTAAGGATTAGAGAGAGAGAGAGAGTAAGGCTTTAATATGAGAAACAACTGAATAAGGCTTCAATATGAAAAACAACTGAATCCCCATAAGATAAGAAGCAATTGAAATAATTCAGGAAGTAGAATAATGTAGGAAGTAGAATTGTTGGGAAACAATCCTACTTAAAAAGACAAAAAAATCATTAATTTCAACCTTTACAAGAAATTTGTAACAAATTAAACATTTCAAATAATAAAAAAATAACCAATACAGCTGAGTTTCAAACCCTAGCAATCTCCAATAAGGATGATAAATGATTTAAATAAAGTGCTTATAACCACTCAGTCACTTTAAATCTCATATGATGCATTATTGCAATACATGTATTAAACAAAAGAACCATTAAGTAAAAAGTTACCATCCTTGTTGCATGGTCTTCAAGCTACTCATAGATCCATCACTTACATTGGAAAACTTTGCTCACTTAGTTTAACTGTGTACATGTCAGACCTGCATGCACCTTGAAGACCTGTGACTCGGCTGGTAACTACTGTATAACAGATATTCATCCCAGTTAAGATGCACCCACACTGCATGTTTGATCATATCAATAGATGCATTAAATCACTATATGCAGCTGCATACAATGCACACTCAAATGTGCACAGTATCAGCATAGATCTGTTCTTGCATAAATTCATGTGTCAAAGGATATGAGTAATTTGTGTGCTTGCAATTATCAAAGTCAAAAGAGTTGAAACAATTATGAACAAATCAATTATTGGCTCAGTGACTAAAGAAATATGAACAGGCTGAATTTCATAAGAAGAACTTAAGTCTAAACTTAAATTTAAGTTCAGAATCAAGTAATCTGTTTGGCTGAAGGTAAGTCTAAGTTAAAATTGACCAATTAAATGTCTTAATTCTAACATAAGGCTTATTTTGGTGAATACGATACTAGGTCATCTGTACATGAATACAAACATGCCTATAAAATTTCATTTCTCTTTGATTTGTAGTTTTTACCTAATTGTGATAACAATGTTTTTACTCCCAAAACAAGTATAAATCCAGAAAGTTCAGAAATGAATTTATACAATGGAAATACTGCTTTACCATCATGAAAATCTAACATCTCACCTTCATATACATACAAACACGCTTACCAAATTTCACTTCTCTATGTCAAAAATGTACGAAAAATGGAAAAATTGCATCAGTGATAATATTATAAAGTAATATGCATATATAAACATTCCTATGAAATTTAATTTGTCTATATCAGGTATTACTCTTCTGTGAAACTGTGCTAACAAGGTGTTCAGCAAAAAACTTGAAAAAAATTGGAAAAATTGCTGTAATTTTATGAAAATTAAATCAAATCATTTAAATAATAATAATAATAATAATAATAATAATAATAATAATAATAATAATAATAAATTATTTATAGAGGGTGAATCATTTAGTCAAGAACTATTCTCCCTTGAGACCCTCTTAAGAAGATAGAAAAACAATGTACATCATTTACCGGTGTATAAACTTTAATATTGTGATTTCTAATGAGTTTTTATATCACTATATTCTCACTGTTTGGAGCATGTAAATGCTTACTTTTCAAGCCAAAATTGGCCAAAGCCCACCTCCACCTCACCCCCCACCCCTCAATCTGGGTTTCAGGCATGCAGTAAATAAATTGATTCATTGTATACATGTAGGTATTTGTAATAAAGTCTGATTGACAATAGATGTGAAAACAGACTCAGACTTCTATCTTTCCAATGATGAAAATTATTTTGCAAGTGATAGTAACTAGCTGGTAGCTATAACTGCTATTTCTCTGCAACTGAAATTTCTATGTGCCATTACAATAGCGTTCTGAGATACATCTGTAAACTTAAATTTTAGTAACAAATGGCTCCGAAACCAGGCACCTCCACCATAAAACTTTACTCAGTATTTCAAGTAATGAGTGTTACTCAAAACTTGAAAATGTTACTCAAAATTGACAAATCTAACCTTTTGATTGGTCAGAATATTTTCAAGTAAGATTTCGAGTCCTAAGTTTTATGACAGGGTGCCCAGATCACATGATAAAGGATTAGAATTAAATATGGAGTGGCAGATAACATATTTTTGCTACCTACATTTTAATCCAGTAATAAAATGGCTTACCATGAGGCAAAAGTGTCACTGGCAATTATTTCTTTTAAAAATTCTTGGTAGAAAAAATTTTACCTGATTTTTCACCAAGTAGCAAAACCATAATACTGGTAGCAAATTTTCTACTTGCACCTGTATATTTCACACTCTGTGATGCATACTCAAATAAAAAGTTACAACCAAGCTTACAGTTTCACAAGCAGCTATGAAACAAAGATATCATAAGATTTACATAATCCTAAATCATAAGGAATCCATTCTAAAGATATCATAAGATTTACATAATGCTAAATCATAAGGAATCCATTCTAAAGATATCATAAGATTTACATAATGCTAAATCATAAGGAATCCATTCTAAAGATATCATAAGATTGACATAATGCTAAATCATAAGGAATCCATTCTAAAGATATCATAAGATTGACATAATGCTAAATCATAAGGAATCCATTCTAAAGATATCATAAGATTGACATAATGCTAAATCATAAGGAATCCATTCTAAAGATATCATAAGATTGACATAATGCTAAATCATAAGGAATCCATTCTAAAGATATCATAAGATTGACATAATGCTAAATCATAAGGAATCCATTCTAAAGATATCATAAGATTGACATAATGCTAAATCATAAGGAATCCATTCTAAAGATATAAGATTGACATAATGCTAAATCATAAGGAATCCATTCTAAATCATAAGGAATCCATGTTAAATCATAAGGAATCCATGTTAAATCATAAGGAATCCATGCTAAATCATAAGGAATCCATGCTAAATCATAAGAATCCATGCTAAATCATAATTAATCCATGCTAAATCATAAGGAATCCATTCTAAAGTTCTTGTGAGTCATGGTAGCTCAGCTGGTAGAGTATCAGACTCGTAATCCAAGGGTTGCGGGTTCGATACCCACCCAGGTCAATCTGGGTTGGCTACCTCAGCATGTCCTTGGGAAAGGCACTTACTTAGCTCCCCATTCCTCAGCATGATATACATGTAGCCAATAATGTGTTCAACATGCCACTGAATAGCAAGCAACCAAACAAATTTAAAAATGGAAGACCTATTGATTCGTAGTGTCCTGACAGATCTCTTCTGAATACTGACATACTTTCTTGCATAAATGACTAATTTAAAGAAGATGAAATAAAAATAACAGCTAAAATATTTACATCAACTTAAAAGTGTCAATGCAGATATGTTTCATTTTTAAACCCGGCAGGAAATCAGTTGTTCCATTAAAGAGCTCTAGCTTGCCAAAACTAAAGTAAATACTATTACCTTACTACAAAAAGAAAAATCAAAGAATTCAAAGTAAATGAGAACTACCAGTCAGCTTTGTTGCAAATGGGCCTTAATACTTTGATGCAACAAGTAAACACAATGAGAACTACCAGTCAGCTTTGTTGCAAATGGCCCTTAACACTTTGATGCAAATGGGCCTTAACACTTTGATGCAACAAGCAAACAATTATGAAACAAGAGACTTCATTTTTGTTGAACCTGCCTTTTATTTAAGTAGAAAGTAAAAACTTTAAAGTTGAGGTTACCATATATACTCGTGTATAGTCTGATACCAACTGCAAACTGCATAGACCCAGATCTGTCATCACATAATGCGCCAGCAGATCTGGGTCTATGCAGTTTGCAAGGACTAATCAATCAGACAAACAACATAGACCCTGATCTGCCAGTCCATTATGAGATGGCAGATCAGGGTCTATGTTGTTTGCATTTGGACGCAGCTTATAAGCGAGTATATATGGTACTCTCATGCATGGACAGATGCATGGACAGATGCATGGACAGATGTATGGACAGATGCATGGACAGATGTATGGACAGATGCATGGACAGATTATGGACAGATGTATGGACAGATGCATGGACAAATGCATGGACAGATGTATGGACAGATGCATGGACAGATGCATGGACAGATGTATGGACGAACATGCACAGAGACACCAAAGTGACTATTATGTCGAGCTTCTACCAAGGCAGATGCAACAAAATAATAAAAGATTTGCATATTGAATTTATTCCTGTATAGACCTTTTCATTACGGTTTTAATGGGTGATGCCATGCTTTTATCACATGACATTACACCACTGTTGTACTGATATCACACAGTGCTTGGTACTGTGGAAGCTATATTTGTACACATTTACTGTATAGACCTTTTCATTATGGTTTTAATGGGCGATGCCATGCTTTTATCACATGACATTACACCACTGTTGTACTGATATCACACAGTGCTTGGTACTGTGGAAGCTATATTTGTACACATTTACTGTATAGACCTTTTCATTACGGTTTTAATGGGCGATGCCATGCTTTTATCACATGACATTACACCACTGTTGTACTGATATCACCACAGTGCTTGGTACTGTGGAAGCTATATTTGTACACATTTACTGTAAATATTATTCATTTGCACAAGCATTTAGGTTAAGAGCGCACTGCAGTGAAGAAAATATTTGGTGAACTGAGTACCCTAAAGCTTCAGTGTTGTTATAATTTCAACCTTTTCCCTTGAAATTTTGTATAATTAGTTTGTTTTTATCTTGAGGCTATAATTCATGGAATCATTCATGTTTTCCTCAGTTATTTATTTCATAGTTCTAAATTCTGAATTATTTAACTAATTTTATCAAATTGTCTTTAAAAGAAAAATTTTATTTCATATTTTGGGCCCCTAATAATCACACCAGATAAAATAGGTAATACTTTTCATACCTTCACTTTCATTAACATATTTTTTTGTTTACTAATTCACATACAGTATATCACATAAATAGGTGCATAAGTGAATTACATATAACGATAAATAAACACACAAATGAATGGATTAAATAATTATTAATTTCAACAAATAATTACAACAATTAATCAATAAATAAAATAAAATTTTGTTGACTTTATCGATGAATGTCAAATTTGAAAATTCCCAGAATACATAATAACTATAAATGATTGTGCCTATCAAAGACTTAGGTTACATTTGTATAATCCTTTCCTATGTAATTATAAAGGTGTTTATTTATTTATTAACTTGTCATAAACATTATGAAATAAACATGTTATTTCTTCCCACAAACTACTTATATTATCAAATTGTAAAAATAAGTCATCATTTCAAAATATTCTATTATAGTCAGTGTTTTCCATTTAATTTTCCAGAAAAGGAGAAAAGTAATCATGATGCCCATAAGTGTTTAGTTTGTGATTACATATCACAAAGGTAAACAACAAAACCATCAAATGTATCAAATAGTTGATCTTCAAATTATTTGGGCATTCTGTCTCTTTCTTTCACAGATAATTTGTCAAATATTTAGAATTCCTCAGTAAGTTCAAATTTGACTTTTTTCAATGAAATTTCATGCTTCTTTTAAATTAAATGGACAGTAATTTCCCAATTTTCCTGCAAGATAATTTTTCAGAAATAAGGACCTTAATTTTGTAAACACAAATGTCCTGATTGATGTGTATGTTGTTGTTGTTGTTGTTTACTTAAATTTTGATGTAACTGTTTACTCTATTGTTTGAGAGTACGCATTCAAAGATTTATGCAGAAATAATTTTGATTTAGAGTAATAAAGGAATATGAAAGTGTTTGTATCCTATTTTATTCAGTCATTCTCATGTCAGGCATATGTAGAATCAGTACCTTATTGGTGGATGCGTGTAGAAACTCGTAGCAGACAGGGGGAGGTAAATATGGAAAAACTGTCTACTAGAAAGGTCTATAGAATGCCCCCAACACTGAACAGAGTAGTAACCCTGATCTTTGGTTGGTTGGTTGTTTGGTAGGTTGATTTTTAATTAATAGCACATCAGCACATCAATGACTGTTTAGTGCCAAACTATGGGAGTAAAGTGTCTTGCCCAAGGATACACAATTACAGCTGACCTGGACTGATCTGGATAGGATTCAAACCTGCAACTTCTCGGTTGCAAGTCCAACACTCTACCAGTGAGTCACTGCAGATCCCCAAACCTTGATCTGTCATTGTATACTGCACTGGCAGATTGGGGTCTTTGCTATTACTTCTACTTATAATTTCAAGAAGGCATCATAATCTGTGCCAGTACATTGTGTAATAATAAAACTGGGTCTGAACTGTTCCCCATTCAGTGTGTATTATTATTCTAGTATTGCCTTTTTCCCAAGGGAACCATATTCAACAGTGTTATTTGATGGGATATAGTGCCTGAGCCCAATACCAAACAATACTGTTGTTTGATGGGATATAGTGCCTGAGCCCAATACCAAACAATACTGTTGTTTGATGGGATATAGTGCCTGAGCCCAATACCAAACAATACTGTTGTTTGATGGGATATAGTGCCTGAGCCCAATACCAAACAATACTGTTGTTTGATGGGATATAGTGCCTGAGCCCAATACCAAACAATACTGTTGTTTGATGGGATATAGTGCCTGAGCCCAATACCAAACAATACTGTTGTTTGATGGGATATAGTGCCTGAGCCCAATACCAAACAATACTGTTGTTTGATGGGGTATAGTGCCTGAGCCCAATACCAAACAATACTGTTGTTTGATGGGATATAGTGCCTGAGCCCAATACCAAACAATACTGTTGTTTGATGGGGTATAGTGCCTGAGCCCAATACCAAACAATACTGTTGTTTGATGGGGTATAGTGCCTGAGCCCAATACCAAACAATACTGTTGTTTGATTGGGTATAGTGCCTGAGCCCAATACCAAACAATACTGTTATTTGATTGGGTATAGTGCCTGAGCCCAATACCAAACAATACTGTTGTTTGATGGGGTATAGTGCCTGAGCCCAATACCAAACAATACTGTTGTTTGATTGGGTATAGTGCCTGAGCCCAATACCAAACAATACTGTTGTTTGATTGGGTATAGTGCCTGAGCCCAATACCAAACAATACTGTTGTTTGATTGGGTATAGTGCCTGAGCCCAATACCAAACAATACTGTTGTTTGATTGGGTATAGTGCCTGAGCCCAATACCAAACAATACTGTTGTTTGATTGGGTATAGTGCCTGAGCCCAATACCAAACAATACTGTTGTTTGATTGGGTATAGTGCCTGAGCCCAATACCAAACAATACTGTTGTTTGATTGGGTATAGTGCCTGAGCCCAATACCAAACAATACTGTTGTTTGATTGGGTATAGTGCCTGAGCCCAATACCAAACAATACTGTTGTTTGATTGGGTATAGTGCCTGAGCCCAATACCAAACAATACTGTTGTTTGATTGGGTATAGTGCCTGAGCCCAATACCAAACAATACTGTTGTTTGATGGGATATAGTGCCTGAGCCCAATACCAAACAATACTGTTGTTTGATTGGGTATAGTGCCCAAGCCAAACACTAAACAACAATGTGAGGACAGTACTTAAGGGAGAAGGCAATAATCAATTTAGTACACTACATCCTAAAATTGATCAATTTAGTACACTACATCCTAAAATTGATCAATTTAGTACACTACATCCTAAAATTAATCAATTTAGTACACTACATCCTAAAATTGATCAATTTAGTACACTACATCCTAAAATTGATCAATATAGTACACTACATCCTAAAATTGATCAATTTAGTACACTACATCCTAAAATTGATCAATATAGTCAGTCAATCGAAACTTAAGAACTTATCATGTGATATACTAAACAGTGGTAAATACAATACTTCAAAAGATGGAAAGTCCTCTTATTCTGATAACAGTGGGAAATCAATTGCTTGCAACAAAGAAATTAAAAACAAACAGTAATTCTTCAAAAGGGACTCTTTTCCTGCAATAGCAGGAATGAAGAGATCAATAGAAACTGGCTGTGTGTGGGAAAAGGTTTGCACTAAATGACATAACAAGTTAACTCAAATTCCAGTCACAAACTATTAGCAACCATTAGATGGTCTGTACCATACCAGCTAAAGCACAATTGTTACTTATTACAGAGTCTGCATCAGTTGCTATGTATGAAACTAGGAGATGAAATAGAAACTAGCTGTGTTTGGGAAGTTTCTATTAAAGTCACATTTTGAGTATGCAACTAACAAAAATACTGCAGAGAATTTAGAGCATTTAACAAACATGCAATAAATGGTTCACTGCAGTAATTGGCATTTAACAAGCATGCAATAAATGGCCCACTACAATAATTGGTGAAGACCGTCTACATGTACTTGCATTATTTTAAAATGTACCTGAAATTTAGTGATTTTTTTATATACTTTAAATGTGTTTTACATTAAGTGTGAAGTTATACTTCTATTAGTTCAAAAAATCCAACACAGAGTCAAAGAATAAGTAATAATCATGCAGTAACTAGTTCTGTGCAGCAATAATATTTGTAATCATTTAACTGTTCAAGGGGATGGAAATTTCTTTAACTGAGTTCTGAAAGCCATTTAAGTCAAATTATAGCAAATCTGATCACTCATCATCGTGAATCTACACAGTTTAATATATATTGCCTGATTTTAAAGTGTTACTCTTTTCCCTCTACTCTCATGACCCACCTCAAGACAGTGTTGGCTGGTTGGTTGGGTGGTTAGGTTGTTGGTTGGGTGGGTGGGTGGGTGGGTGGGTTGTTTAATGGCACTTTCAACACATCAATGGCCATATCATACCCATGAAATCGAAGCTAGATGCCTTTCCAAAGAATACACCAAAGCAGCTGACCCAGGCTGGTCTGAATGAGTATTGAGTATTGAACCCACAACCCTTAAATTTTGAGTCTGAGACTCTACAAACTGAATAATCACAGCTGCCCAAAGTGACCCAAGAGGTCATAACCAAATCCTTATAAAATCATTTTCTCAAATATCATGTCTACCTGCCATGACTGCATAAACAAAGCTTAATATAATATTTAATATAATATTTTAAAAGTTTAATATAATATTTTAAAATGTTACTGCAACTGATCTATATTTTACATATACATTTGACCTTTTACCTCTCTCAGGGACTCAAGGTCAGGGAGCCAAACAATTTAGCCTCTCCTTTACAATAAAATGTATTTTTATTATTATTATTAATGTTTTTTTTTGGGGGGGGGGGGGACTAATTTTAATAATGTAATACTTACATGTCACTATTGTCTAGCTTACCTTCCAGAAAACTAAGTCCCCTTGTCCGAGCTCATAATTCAAAATTCCGATTATATGGAACGTTCTAGAAATCTAGAAGAGAGAGAACCCAAAACCAGTCTTACTAACACGTCATCAGCTCATGTGGGCTACTCTTCCTCTTTGACTCAGACCCAGAATACACTTGGGCCATCAAAACATGGTGGGAAGAGGGAATCAGGTAAGAGTTACATTATTAAAATTAGTTTTACCCCCACCCACCCACCAAAAAACGGCATTTTAATACCAGTAATATTTTACCTGTCATTATTGCCTTGATGAATTTACCAGTTCAAAGAGAGGCTGATGGCCTAAAAAACTGGTGTAAAATTAATATAATCACCTTATTGTAGGGGTGTCCAATACTAGGCTATTGGGTCCAAGGAAAAAATGTCTTGGCTCTGGTGTACCAAAGACCAAAGGTAAAAGGAGTAAGAAGTGTGCAACCGCCAAAACATGGCTCTCATAACCTTTAATTTTCATGAATGAAAGGTCCTTCTAAGTGAGGAACTGATAAGGTCCCTTGATAGTGGGGACAATCCACCTGGAAATGGTGGAATCCGAGATATCAGCGGAGCCCTTAATAGGTAGGAAGAGATGCTTTCTACCTTTCTTCTCCCTTTTGATGCAGCCAAAAAGAACCATAATGCCCCAACTGGGCAGAGAAGTCTATGTTGATCATCACCAGCACAGATACGACTGAAACTGGGGATCTCTATAGAAAGTGGGGCTACCAAAGGAAGCTGGTAAACAAGTCAATTTATTGTGTGAAAACAGTTTTCCTTCTTTAAGTCTCTGTAACCTAGAACTCTGACCTTTTGAGCCCCAAATCAATTAGTTTATTCCTTGCCCCAAATGAAATCTACATCTGTACTTAAAGTTTGATAATGGTAGATGGTGGACAAACTGTGCAGAAACAAAAGAGGAACAGACAGATGGATGGACAACATCATAACAGGATAGCACTATGGCAGGCATATCAAAACTGAAATTTTTTTGTAATCACCTGAAAAGCTAATCATGTCATTTACATATCAATATAAATTTGCTTGCAAATTTCATTTGTCTATGCAGCATTTTTTGTGCAATCTTGCTAAAGAGCTTCTATGGACAGTTGGATGTACAGATAGACGGACATAATGATGGATGGACGGGACCAAATTAAGAGTTGGGGCATTACAAACAATCATGGAAATAATGGTAAATTTAAGTTATTTTATTTTTACATAAAATTTAATTTAAGTATGGAAATTGATTATACGTAACTGATTGACTAGGACAATGACCTTCATTATTCAGTTATCACCCAATTTGATGGCACCACAAGAAAAGCAGGTCATCATCATTCGGATTGACTCTACCGGTAATCATATTTCAATGTAATTTTTAAATACCAAACAACACTTTTATTTTCATAATTTTTCAAGTAATTAGAAATATATGTTTTTTTGCTATCAATATTCAAAATACAGCTGATTTTTGCTGTCATCAATAATATTTTTTGAAGATTGATTTCATTTCCTTTTTTTCAAAACTGTGCTACATTTTATTTCACATTACCGCCTAACAATATTTACAAAGAATTATAAAAATTCTAAATATAATCAAGACATGGGCCTATGTATTTTACAAACAGTAATCAAGACATGGGCCTTTGAAATTTACAAACAGTAATCAAGACATTAGCATTTGGATTTTACAAACAGTAATCATCTTTATTTTCTCATAATCTTTGGGATTATTTCATATTAAAAAATTTTATCTGAGAAGGTCCAAATTATAAATGGGAAAATATTTCAAAAAAATTAAATGGAATATATTATAAAAATAAAATATTTTAAACCATATGCTAATTTACATTTTCATATCATTTGTGTGATGCCATACTCGCAGAGATATATATCTTTCCTTCATGTTCAAATTATCTTTTTATTAATTAATTAATAATATTTAATTTAAATTAAATGATTAATTTAATAATGCTTGGACCTAAAATTTATTGCATGATACCAACTATTCAATGGCATGATCCTGAGGCATTTGTTTTAAAAGTTTCATTTATTTATAAATTCATCCATTTTGCAATTTTATTAATACTATTAGCAGTAGTAGTTGTAGTATTAAACAAATACAATAATGGTTGTACAAATAGTCAGTCAATTTAAACTGGGACATAACAGTGACAAATTTATAGGAAAACACTTTCATATTAATCTGCAAACAAAAGATTCTCTCTTTTAGTTGAGCCCACCTTTTATTTAGCAGGAAATTTTTTTTTTTTAATTTAAAATTGAGCCTAATCCAATAAACTTTAACACTGAGCTTAATCTAACAAACTATAACACTCGGCTTAATCTAATAAACTTTAACATTGGACTTAATCTAATAAACTTTAACATTGAGCTTAATCTAATAAACTTTAACATTGAGCTTAATCTAACAAACTATAACACTCGGCTTAATCTAATACACTTTGACAATGAGCTTAATCTAATAAACTTTAACATTGGACTTAATCTAATAAATCTTAACACTGAGCTTAATCTGTAAAACTGAGCTTAATCTAATAAATTGTAACACTGAGCTTAATCTGTAAAATTGAGCTTAATCTAATAAATTGTAACACTGAGCTTAATCTAATAAATTTTAACACTGAGCTTAATCTGTAAAATTGAGCTTAATCTAATTAACTTTGACATTGAGCTTAATCTAATAAATTTTAACACTGAGCTTAATCTGTAAAATTGAGCTTAATCTAATAAATTGTAACACTGAGCTTAATCTAATAAATTTTAACACTGAGCTTAATCTGTAAAATTGAGCTTAATCTAATTAACTTTGACATTGAGCTTAATCTAATAAATTTTAACACTGAGCTTAATCTGTAAAATTGAGCTTAATCTAATTAACTTTGACATTGAGCTTAATCTAATAAATTTTAACATTGAGCTTAATCTAATAAACTTTAACATCGAGCTTAATCTAATAAACTTTAACATTGAGCTTAATCTAATAAACTTTAACATTGGACTTAATCTAATAAATCTTAACACTGAGCTTAATCTGTAAAACTCAGCTTAATCTAATAAATTGTAACACTGAGCTTAATCTGTAAAATTGAGCTTAATCTAATAAATTGTAACACTGAGCTTAATCTAATAAATTTTAACATTGAGCTTAATCTGTAAAATTGAGCTTAATCTAATAAACTTTGACATTGAGCTTAATCTAATAAATTTTAACATTGAGCTTAATCTAATAAACTTTAACATTGGACTTAATCTAATAAATCTTAACACTGAGCTTAATCTGTAAAACTGAGCTTAATCTAATAAATTGTAACACTGAGCTTAATCTAATAAATTTTAACACTGAGCTTAATCTGTAAAATTGAGCTTAATCTAATTAACTTTGACATTGAGCTTAATCTAATAAATTTTAACATTGAGCTTAATCTAATAAACTTTAACATCGAGCTTAATCTAATAAACTTTAACATTGAGCTTAATCTAATAAACTTTAACATTGGACTTAATCTAATAAATCTTAACACTGAGCTTAATCTGTAAAACTCAGCTTAATCTAATAAATTGTAACACTGAGCTTAATCTGTAAAATTGAGCTTAATCTAATAAATTGTAACACTGAGCTTAATCTAATAAATTTTAACATTGAGCTTAATCTGTAAAATTGAGCTTAATCTAATAAACTTTGACATTGAGCTTAATCTAATAAATTTTAACATTGAGCTTAATCTAATAAACTTTAACATTGGACTTAATCTAATAAATCTTAACACTGAGCTTAATCTGTAAAACTGAGCTTAATCTAATAAATTGTAACACTGAGCTTAATCTAATAAATTTTAACACTGAGCTTAATCTGTAAAATTGAGCTTAATCTAATAAACTTTGACATTGAGCTTAATCTAATAAATTTTAACATTGAGCTTAATCTAATAAACTTTAACATTGAGCTTAATCTAATAAACTTTAACATTGAGCTTAATCTAATAAACTTTAACATTGAGTTTAATCTAATAAACTTTAACATTGAGCTTAATCTAATAAACTTTAACACTGAGCTTAATCTAATAAACTTTAAAATTCAGCTTAATCTAATAAATTTTAACATTGAGCTTAATCTAATAAACTTTAACATTCAGCTTAATCTAATAAACTTTAACATTGAGCTTAATCTAATAAATTTTAACATTGAGCTTAATCTAATAAACTTTAACATTGAGTTTAATCTAATAAATTTTAAAATTGAGCTTAATCTAATAAACTTTAACATTGAGTTTAATCTAATAAACTTTAACATTGAGTTTAATCTAATAAACTTTAAAATTGAGCTTAATCTAATAAACTTTAACATTGAGCTTAATTTAATAAACTTTAAAATTGAGCTTAATCTAATAAATTTTAACACTGAGCTTAATCTAATAAATTTTAAAATTGAGCTTAATCTAATAAACTTTAACACTGAGCTTAATCTAATAAACTTTAAAATTCAGCTTAATCTAATAAATTTTAACACTGAGCTTAATCTAATAAACTTTAAAATTCAGCTTAATCTAATAAATTTTAACACTGAGCTTAATCTAATAAACTTTAAAATTGAGCTTAATCTAATAAACTTTAAAATTGAGCTTAATCTAATAAATTTTAACACTGAGCTTAATCTAATAAATTTTAAAATTGAGCTTAATCTAATAAACTTTAAAATTGAGTTTAATCTATTAATTTTTTAAATAGTGCTTAATCTAATAAGCTATCATTGTGCTTAATCTAATAAATTTTAACATTGAGCTTAATCTAATAAACTTTAAAATTGAGCTTAATCTAATAGATTTAACATTGTGATTAATCTAATAAACTTTAACATTGAGCTTAATCGAATAAACTTTCAAATTGAGCTTAATCTAATAAATTTTAACATTGAGCTTAATCTAATAAACTTTAACATTGAGTTTAATCTTATAAACTTTAACACAGAGCTTAATCTAATAAACTTTAACATTGAGCTTAATCTAATAAACTTTAAAATTGAGCTTAATCTAAAAACATTTAACATTGAGCTTAATCTAATAAACTTTAACATTGAGCTTAATCTAATAAACTTCAACATTGAGCTTAATCTAATAAACTTTAACATTGAGTTTAATCTAATACACTTTAACATTGAGCTTAATCTAATAAATTTTAACATTGAGCTTAATCTAATAAACTTCAACACTGAGCTTAATCTAATAAATTTTAACATTGAGCTTAATCTAATAAACTTTAACATTGAGCTTAATCTAATAAATTTTAACACTGAACTTAATCTGTAAAATTGAGCTTAATCTAATAAATGTTAACACTGAACTTAATCTGTAAAAAATAGCTTAATCTAATAAATTTTAAAATTGAGCTTAATCTAATAAACTTTAACACTGAGCTTAATCTAATAAACTTTAACACTGAGTTTAATCTAATAGACTTTAACATTGTGCTTAATCTAATAAACTTGAACACTGAGCTTAATCCAAACGTACTATAACATTGAGCTGAATCTTATAAACTTCTAAAAAAAACTTTAACATTGACCTAAAGTTAGGATGTGGACACACATGATCGGATGGATGGACATGCAACATGGACAACAAAGTGATTGCTATGTTGAGCTTCTGTCAAGGCAGGTTAAAAAAAATACTCAGGTCTGGAGACATGCGCATGTGCTACCAGTACTTAAAGAATAATTTTGAAAAGATACTTTTGACACCTGTAAAAAACATCAACCAATACACCTTGACCAAACACCATTTTATTTTCAAAACTCTTGTTTAATTTTATGAAATGTTTGGTAATTAGAATTTGGATTAGCTAATTTTAGCAACAACTGCAACAACAAAACTCATCATCATCAATAATTATTGTAAAAATGAATATATTATTATTCAAAAAGTTCCTACTACCCAAGGAGCATTACAGAATTTGTAAAAAGTATTTATTTATTTATTTAATTGTATTTATTTATTGTATATAAGTAGTGTTGAGTTTGAAAGGGTTTTTGCTCACAAAGATGAAATTGTTTTTAAGACCTTGTCCTGAAATTCCTCTGAAAGAATGATACATGCATTGATTGACACTGAAAAACCTTGTCTATATTTGTCATTTATGTTTAGACAAACATATTTTACCCCTAGAGGATGTTAATGTGTAAAAACAAAATGCTTGTTAAGAAAAGCATCACTGAAACAAAGAGAGAGATGTACTAAAAGACTGGATATGAGATTTGTTGGACCAGGTTTTCTGCACATGCTACCCATCAGATTCAGGAAGAAGTAACTGACTTCAATCACCTATTGCATGTTTGCTACAAAGAACATCCATTTTGATAAATTTAGAAACCCACAAAGAAATTCTGTTGCAGATCTCCCCTATAAATTATGTGTATATACTATACACAGGTAAATTGCAGAGAAGGCCTCAAGGGAGAATTGTTTTGTACTTCTATGAAGAAAAAAACTGTTATTATCATTATTACAGTGGCAGGACCTCCAGGAATTGTAAAACAAAACAGAAAGGCCACTATGACCCAATCATGTTCCAGAAAAGCTTTGTACTTTGCCACAAAACAAATAAAACCTAACATTACAGTCCTGGACCTTTAAAACATGTATGTATCAATTTGATTGCACTAATGTAAGAGGACAGAACATTATTGATATTTCCTTGTGACAACTATTTGAGTCAATAAATTAGTTGAGGTTTATTAGTGCGTGTAAATCAGTACATATAATAAAAACCACAGAAAATCATTACTGGTATTTATATTTAACTTTACTCTTGACAAACAAAGATGTCAATAAATTGTATTTATGTGCATTTGCACTCAAAATCCTGTAGCCTCCATTTAAAGGTTGATACAAAGAGAAACTTACACAAATGTTCAGTACATACAAACCAATAAAAAAAAATGGTCAAATATCCAGTATAAACAAACCAATAAAAAAAATAGTCAAATGTGCCTTAAAGGTTACTTGTATTAAGCAATCATGTGTCTTAAGGTACTGAAGCAATCATGTGTCTTAAGGTACTAAAGCAATCATGTGTCTTAAGGTACTAAAGCAATCATGTGTCTTAAGGTACTAAAGCATTCATGTGTCTTAAGGTACTAAAGCAATCATGTGTCTTAAGGTACTAAAGCAATCATGTGTCTTAAGGTACTAAAGCATTCATGTGTCTTAAGGTACTAAAGCAATCATGTGTCTTAAGGTACTAAAGCAATCATGTGTCTTAAGGTACTAAAGCAATCATGTGTCTTAAGGTACTAAAGCATTCATGTGTCTTAAGATACTAAAGCAATCATGTGTCTTAAGGTACTAAAGCAATCATGTGTCTTAAGGTACTAAAGCATTCATGTGTCTTAAGGTACTAAAGCAATCATGTGTCTTAAGGTACTAAAGGAATATTGTGTCTTAAGGTACTAAAGCAATCATGTGTCTTAAGGTACTAAAGCATTCATGTGTCTTAAGGTACTAAAGCATTCATGTGTCTTAAGGTACTAAAGCAATCATGTGTCTTAAGGTACTAAAGCATTCATGTGTCTTAAGGTACTAAAGCATTCATGTGTCTTAAGGTACTAAAGCAATCATGTGTCTTAAGGTACTAAAGCAATCATGTGTCTTAAGGTACTAAAGCATTCATGTGTCTTAAGGTACTAAAGCAATCATGTGTCTTAAGGTACTAAAGCAATCATGTGTCTTAAGGTACTAAAGCATTCATGTGTCTTAAGGTACTAAAGCATTCATGTGTCTTAAGGTACTAAAGCAATCATGTGTCTTAAGGTACTAAAGCAATCATGTGTCTTAAGGTACTAAAGGAATATTGTGTCTTAAGGTACTAAAGCATTCATGTGTCTTAAGGTACTAAAGCATTCATGTGTCTTAAGGTACTAAATCATTCATGTGTCTTAAGGTACTAAAGCAATCATGTGTCTTAAGGTACTAAAGCATTCATGTGTCTTAAGGTACTAAAGCATTCATGTGTCTTAAGGTACTAAAGCAATCATGTGTCTTAAGGTACTAAAGCAATCATGTGTCTTAAGGTACTAAAGCATTCATGTGTCTTAAGGTACTAAAGCAATCATGTGTCTTAAGGTACTAAAGCAATCATGTGTCTTAAGGTACTAAAGCATTCATGTGTCTTAAGGTACTAAAGCATTCATGTGTCTTAAGGTACTAAAGCAATCATGTGTCTTAAGGTACTAAAGCATTCATGTGTCTTAAGGTACTAAAGCATTCATGTGTCTTAAGGTACTAAAGCAATCATGTGTCTTAAGGTACTAAAGCAATCATGTGTCTTAAGGTACTAAAGCAATCATGTGTCTTAAGGTACTAAAGCAATCATGTGTCTTAAGGTACTAAAGCATTCATGTGTCTTAAGGTACTAAAGCAATCATGTGTCTTAAGGTACTAAAGCAATCATGTGTCTTAAGGTACTAAAGCATTCATGTGTCTTAAGGTACTAAAGCATTCATGTGTCTTAAGGTACTAAAGCAATCATGTGTCTTAAGGTACTAAAGCAATCATGTGTCTTAAGGTACTAAAGCATTCATGTGTCTTAAGGTACTAAAGCAATCATGTGTCTTAAGGTACTAAAGCAATCATGTGTCTTAAGGTACTAAAGCATTCATGTGTCTTAAGGTACTAAAGCATTCATGTGTCTTAAGGTACTAAAGCAATCATGTGTCTTAAGGTACTAAAGCAATCATGTGTCTTAAGGTACTAAAGCATTCATGTGTCTTAAGGTACTAAAGCAATCATGTGTCTTAAGGTACTAAAGCAATCATGTGTCTTAAGGTACTAAAGCAATCATGTGTCTTAAGGTACTAAAGCATTCATGTGTCTTAAGGTACTAAAGCATTCATGTGTCTTAAGGTACTAAAGCAATCATGTGTCTTAAGGTACTAAAGCAATCATGTGTCTTAAGGTACTAAAGCAATCATGTGTCTTAAGGTACTAAAGCATTCATGTGTCTTAAGGTACTAAAGCATTCATGTGTCTTAAGGTACTAAAGCAATCATGTGTCTTAAGGTACTAAAGCATTCATGTGTCTTAAGGTACTAAAGCAATCATGTGTCTTAAGGTACTAAAGCAATCATGTGTCTTAAGGTACTAAATCAATCATGTGTCTTAAGGTACTAAAGCATTCATGTGTCTTAAGGTACTAAAGCAATCATGTGTCTTAAGGTACTAAAGCAATCATGTGTCTTAAGGTACTAAAGCATTCATGTGTCTTAAGGTACTAAAGCATTCATGTGTCTTAAGATACTACAGCAATCATGTGTCTTAAGGTACTAAAGCATTCATGTGTCTTAAGGTACTAAAGCATTCATGTGTCTTAAGGTACTAAGCAATCATGTGTCTTAAGGTACTAAAGCATTCATGTGTCTTAAGGTACTAAAGCATTCATGTGTCTTAAGGTACTAAAGCAATCATGTGTCTTAAGATACTACAGCAATCATGTGTCTTAAGGTACTAAAGCATTCATGTGTCTTAAGGTACTAAAGCAATCATGTGTCTTAAGGTACTAAAGCATTCATGTGTCTTAAGGTACTAAAGCATTCATGTGTCTTAAGGTACTAAAGCAATCATGTGTCTTAAGGTACTAAAGCAATCATGTGTCTTAAGGTACTAAAGCATTCATGTGTCTTAAGGTACTAAAGCATTCATGTGTCTTAAGGTACTAAAGCAATCATGTGTCTTAAGGTACTAAGCAATCATGTGTCTTAAGGTACTAAAGCAATCATGTGTCTTAAGGTACTAAAGAGTGGCCACTGAACTATTAGAACATGCCTTACATACATGTACTTTTAAGTTTGAGGAATAACTATAAAAGCACTCAAGTTTGAAACCACATTTTTATTGCTGGATCAAAACCTTTCATGCAAAAGTAAGGGAGCTCTGCATATATAGACTATATATACAGTATGCATGATGACACAGCACAGATTAACCCCTGTATCATTACACACAGGTATATATATATACAGTATGCATGACGATATAGCATGGACTAATGCCAATATCATTACACACAGGTATATATACAGTATATATTAAGTATGCATGATGACACAGCACAGATTAACCCCTGTATCATTATACACAGGTATATATACAGTATGCATGATGATATAGCATGAACTAATGCCAATATCATTACACTCAGGTATATATACAGTCTATATAAAGTATGCATGATGACACAGCACAGATTAACCCCTGTATCATTATACACAGGTATATATACAGTATGCATGACAATATAGCATGGACTAATGCCAGTATCATTACACAGGTATATATATATACAGTATATATACAGTATGCATGACGATATGGCATGGACTAATGCCAATATCATTACACACAGGCATATATACCGTATATATAAAGTATGCATGATGACACAGCACAGATTAACCCCTCTATCATTACTTGTTGATATCAGTTTGACTGGAATCCTGTAACATTGATTAGATTTAACATTATTTACCATAATATACAATTGCAGGAATATCAGAATATCAATGCATAGCTTGTCTATGATAGCGAATATTTAATTTCAAATAAAGACCACCCCAATTTCTGTCTGATAGATTATCATATTCCTGGTATGTAAAAACTGCGCCTTTATATCGTATTGCGTTGAAGGAGCACAAGTTGTGTTGATGAAAGAAGCAGGCTAAATTATAAAACAAGAACAGATATAATATAATCTGTAATAACAGGGTCATTTAACATATTATCATCATTCACTAAATGTACAATACTGTAACATATATTATAGATATAAGTAATATTGTCATTTAAGATTAAAATACCTATATTAGATTCAAATAAATTTAGTTGCTCCATTAAATGTATCATAAGTACTTACAGTTTTAGTTATTATTTCAATAGTAGAATATGAGTGAATTATCTACACAATTTAAAACCTTCTTAAGCTATAAAACTGTGAAGCTGTGGGCACAACATATAGTCAATAATGCAACTATGACCCAAGTGTAGTTTTTATTCAATACATAATTCAATAACGAAATCATTTGTGCTTCATTAAATCTACATAAGCCCTCAACTGTCATAGAATATAATTATTGGTTTCAAGCTGAAACCATAATTACATGGGGGTCCTATGGGCTTGCAAAAAAACACAAGGTATGAGTATTTTTTAATAAATGCCTAGAGGCAGGGATAGAATCATGACCATGTTGTTGCTGTTGTTGCTGCTGCTGATGATGATGATGATGATTTAGTTGATGTTTTAGATAAAGATAATGGTGATGGTTAGAGCTTCTTTAAAGTTAATTTGATTTTTCTGCCCGCTTCCCCCCCCCCCAAATCCAATATTTCATTTATCAAAATTGTTCTTTTTTGCCACCTATTTCTAACATTTAGTGACCTCAATAAAAACTTAGCAAAACAACTGAACATCAATAACTGTTACCAATGATGATGTTCATGGTGTTGGTGGTGGTTATGGTCATTATCATCATCATGAAACTGTTGCTGTTAACCAATTATCTTTAAAGACTGTTGCTGCTGCTGATGATTATAAAATTATTGTTGTTGTTCTTGATCAGATGATGATGATTATTTTGATGGTGATGGTGGTGGTGATAAAGAAGAAGAAGATGATGATGATGATGATGATAGTTATGTCAGACATGTTACATAATACAGTACAACTTGCCATTACAATCATCATCACTCCTCAGCCATGGGTGACATCTGATCAAATTCAATCTCCCACTAGGTGTGAATTATACCATCTATGGCCAGACGTGAACTTGCCCAACTGAGTACCTGGTGGCCAGACACAATGTTGCCCAACTAAGTACCTGCTGGCCAAACACAAGCTTGCCCAACTGAGTATCTGGTGGCCAGACACGAGCTTGCCCAACTAAGTATCTGGTGGCCAGACATGAGCTTGCCCAACTGAGTATCTGGTGACTAGACAAGAGCTTGCCCAATTGATTACCTAGGGGCCAGACACAAGCTTGCACAGCCAAGTACCTGGGGATCAGACTCAAGCTTGACCAACCGAGTACCAGGGGTCCAGACGTGAACTTCCCCTACTGAGTACCTGGTGGGTACACATGAGCTTGCCTAACTGAGTGTCTGGCCACCTGGATAGAATTTACTATATAGCACATACAATTTTAACTCCCTATGGTTTTGACATTTTTTTAAAAAAAATCACAATATACTTATGAGTGCTGTTGAATCATGGGTAAAATGTTTCTGGAAGAAAAATGATGATTTCAAAGAAATAAAGTAGGCAGAGCATTTTCCATTTTTCTCCATAGAGGTCAATTATCCCGCCACGCTCTTATTCTTTCTTTATGCCATATTTACCTATCTGCAGCACACCACTAATTGTGAACACTGTTGACACAAAGCTCACTCAGCGCATTATTTATTTTACTTATTACAGCAAGTTAACAGTGTAGAGCCTGATTTGCTGATGCATTAAAAAAAGGGAGATCCAGGTCTACAATGATGACAGCTGGTGAACATTAGACAAAACCAAATGTAGTACACTGTAATTTATCTCCACTCACCAGCTTCCTTCCCTGAACAACCAAGATATGAGTGGTTACAAAAGCATGCAATGTAAATTGACTACCGTATTCCATGTAATACTGATACATGCCTTAATAAGTAGACATCCATCTATTTGGTCAAAATTCACAAAAATAAAAGAGTGCCTTGAAGACCAATACTCTACTGACCAAAAAGAGTTTGCAAGAATTCATAACAAGTCTGTTTCTTCCCTCCTTTTATTCTGTTTAACTGCTGAGTATTTCAATAATCTCTGATTTTCTTGAGAAACTCCAACATACAAAGTTTTGTAACCAAAATATTTTCTTATAATTTTTTTTATTAATATGTTCACAAAATAAGCACAATACAAAAATCTTTGACATGGCCCTTGACCTTGACCCTGATAACAGATATCATTGATACAAGATCACTGAAAAACTCATCTAATATATACCCACATGCTAAGTATCATTTAATCTATAATTAATATTTTTTTTTTTTAAACCGTAGTTTCTGAACTGGCATCATTCAAGGGATTCTTCCGATATATTTACAAACCGGCTTTGATAAAAATATGTTCATACCTGATCATTTTATCATGCTCACAACCCATTATAGATACATGTATAGAACTGAGTCCAAGTCTTTCATCCTGAAATCACGCTCACAACCCATTACATATAAAGAACCAAGTCCAGGCCTTTCATCCTGAAATCCATGTTATCATACTCAAAACCCATTACAGATAAAGAACCAACTCCAGGCCTTTCATCCTGAAATCCATGTTACAGTGCTGGCTATCAACCTGTTTAATGAAAAATCACTATATATAAAGTCTAGTTAATTCATCTGCATATGTACTAAATCAGTGTTCATAAGCTGATGAAGTACAAAAATGCAAGCAGTGACCTTTGATTTGACCCCAAGATCAAGTAGGACTGGTTTTCAAACAATTCACAACAGCACAGACATGCTGGTGGTCAAATCTGCACCATTTTCATTCAGGACCAGCTACTGTACCAGTACATTTCAGTGAAAACCCCATGTCAATTTCACTCTGTTCAGGAGGCATAGCTAGAACAAGTCTTTAAAAGTGGACATTGTGGTAGTCATTTTTTGAGGTCAGATCAGCACCATTTTTAATTTTGGACAAACTAGATATCATAAGAAATGTTTCAATGGAAATTTTGTATCAATACAACCATACGTTCAGAAGAAGTAGTGAAAACAAGATTTTCAAGATGGCCCTATTGCAGCCATTTTCTGAGGCCATATAAACACCATTTTCTAATAGGATTTTGGAAGCATATACAGTAAGAGGTGCTTTACTGAAAACCCCTTGTCAATATGACCATCCAATCAACAGGAGTAGCAATAAACAAAATGTAAAGATGAACACTGTGGTGATCATTTTGGAGATCGGATCGGCACCATTTTCACATTGGACCAACTACATGTAGATATTATAGGAAGATTTTTACTGAAAACTCCATGATGACATGACCATCCATTTAGGAGGAGTAGCATTAACAACATTTTCAAGACAGCCACCATGGCAGCAATATTGGACATCAGATCAGTACCATTTTCATCTCAGACCATCAACATACATGTGCCATAAGAAGTCTTCCAGAAAACCTGATTACATAGCTCACTTCTTTGAAGCTTTTAGTAGTCTCCAGTAGCCACTGTACATATTAATTATCATGCAATCTCCAGAAGCCACTGTACACATTAATTATCATGCAGTCTCCAGTAGCCACTGTACACATTAATTATCATGCAGTCTCCAGTAGCCACTGTAAATATTAATTATCATGCAGTCTCCAGTAGCCACTGTAAACATTAATTATCATGCAGAAAATAAATTGAGACTAAAGTTATCTTGACAATGAAATGTTTGTCTCTTTTCTAATTCATTGGAGGGGGGGGGCAATTTTTATCTCTACATTTTAACTTTCAATCTTTAAAAAATTTAAAATAGTATATTATAGCCAGTATTGTGCTGACATAATTAACCAACTAACCAATCTACCAACTGTGATAGCATCAATTACATAAAGCAAGAAAAAAGAATATTATTTTATATGATATCGAAGTAGAGGTACTATAATGAGTAGATAAAAATCAGAGATTAATTTTGCTTTTTTTGTAAAAAATTTTAAAATCATTGTTTTTAAAATCCGTATGACAAACTATTATCATTGTCCATCCTTAGAAGCCAGATTTTACTGGGTGAAAGTCACAAGCTTTGAGTAACCTTGGAGTGACAGCTGGTAGTATATAATTCATGCACTAGAAATTACCTAATTTAGCCACCACAGACAAGGCCTCATATGAAAAGCATGCAACGTGCAGTCCATTCATCTAATACCTGTACTATTTCACATGTACAATACATACTTAAAGAGTTTCTATCAAGGTTTTCAAATTTTTGTGTATTAGTTTTTAGCTAACATAAATATGTGTCAACCCCTTCCGTGCCTCTTGCACATGAATCCATTGTACATGTGAAAAATATGGGCTTCAGTTCACGCAATCAATCAACTGACTCGCAGAACATTATTGAAGCACTGGTCACATGATGTAATGAAATCAGAGAAGGGTCTCTGTACAAAATTTTATTATAACACCACATATATGCCCATGTTACATTTTTGTTAAAACATGTGACTTTGGAATTTCTCACAATAAATTCATCATCTAGTAATCTAGATATCAATTTTTATTTTATTTGAGATAGTTCCAACTGTGTAGAGTACAGTTTATTATGCAAAACTGATATGGTAACTATGTATAGTATACTACTCTGTGTAATATTTCTTACTCTCTATCATGTAGAGTACAGTGTGTTATGTAAAACTGATATGGTAACTATGCATAGTATACCACTCTGTGTAATATTTCTTACTCTCTATCATGTAGAGTACAGTGTGTTATGTAAAACTGATATGGTAACGTTGCATAGTATACCACTCTGTGTAATATTTCTTACTCTCTATCACGTAGAGTACAGTGTGTTATGTAAAACTGATATGGTAATTATGTATAGTATACCACTCTGTGTAATATTTCTTACTCTCTATCATGTAGAGTACAGTGTGTTATGTAAAACTGATATGGTAACGTTGCATAGTATACCACTCTGTGTAATATTTCTTACTCTCTATCATGTAGAGTACAGTGTGTTATGTAAAACTGATATGGTAATTATGTATAGCATACCACTCTGTGTAATATTTCTTACTCTCTATCATGTAGAGTACAATGTGTTATGTAAAACTGATATGGTAATTATGTATAGCATACCACTCTGTGTAATATTTCTTACTCTCTATCATGTAGAGTACAGTGTGTTATGTAAAACTGATATGGTAATTATGTATAGCATACCACTCTGTGTAATATTTCTTACTCTCCATCATGTAGAGTATAGTGTATTATGTAAAACTGATATGGTAATTATGTATAGCATACCACTGTGTAATATTTCTTATTCTCTATCATGTAGAGTACAGTGTATTATGTAAAACTGATATGGTAACTATGTATAGTATACCACTCTGTGTAATATTTCTTACTCTCTATCACGTAGAGTACAGTGTGTTATGTAAAAATTATATGGTAATTATGTATAGTATACCACTCTGTGTAATATTTCTTACTCTCTATCATGTAGAGTACAGTGTATTATGTAAAAATTATATGGTAATTATGTATAGCATACCACTGTGTGATATTTCTTACTCTCTATCATGTAGAGTACAGTGTGTTATGTAAAACTGATATGGTAATTATGTATAGTATACCACTCTGTGTAATATTTCTTACTCTCTTTAATGTAGAGTACAGTGTATTATGTAAAACTGATATGGTAATTATGTATAGTATACCACTCTGTGTAATATTTCTTACTCTCTTTCATGTAGAGTACAGTGTATAATGTAAAACTGATATGGTAACTACATATAGGACACCACTCTGTATAATATTTCTTACTCTCTATCATTCAAACATTGTAATCATATCAATTTTAAACTTTATAATATGATTAACACAGAAATTTACAGTTTTACTTAGAATTTTCCCTATTTATTTATATTTCAGAATAATAATAATAATGATGACAATGACGATGGTTATGATGATGATGATAGTTACACTTATATCAGTATGGTTCTTCTGCTTCTATAATAATAATAATAATAATAATAATAATAATAATAATAATACTATAATTGTACCTATAATCATTATCATAATCATCATCATCATCATCATCATCATGCACATTTTTATAGAATACACAAGGTATGTTTGGTTTTACTACATATATTGTTCATATTATCAATTGTGACTAGCTTCAATTTGAGCAAACATACAAGTATGTACTTTTTGGAGGGGTGGGGGGTACAACTACTTTTAATGATGTAATACCTACCTGTTGCTATTGCATAGCTGTTACTTTTCCAGGTGGAAAATACCCCGACCGTATGATGAGAATTCATTCTCCCATTAGGGTGAACCAGAAGATTCCAAAACACTGGATCATCCCAGGGACACCCCACACAAGTTGCCCATGTGCTTTACAACCGTTCATCCGTTTCCTAGGGAGCAGCCTAAATTAGTGGGACATCAGTGCAGGGCAGGAGGAGGTAATCTGGCAATAACAACTGGTAAGTATTACATCATTAAAATTAGCTTCCCCCCCAAAAAAAAACTACATTTTAATATCAGTAATACCATACCTGTTGCTATTGCATAGCTGAATTTGTCAGTATGGTGGGAGGCTGATGATACTACAATTGGCGAATAAAAACAAACACAAGGAATACTCACCCTCATTGCAGAATAGGAGACTCCTGTTGGATGGAATCTGCATTGGCCACTTTTTGAGTGATGACAATCAGATCCAAGGAAAATATGCCTTCGCTCTGGTGAGCTAACAAGTGAAGGTAAAAGAAGGAGAAAGTGTGCGAGCACGATAACGCAGCTTTCATCACATCCTCTAAAGACGAATGAGTTAGATAGGCCTACGAGACAGCAATAGCTCTAACCTCATGGGCTTTAATTTTCATAAAAGACAAGCCTTAACTGGACACAAGAGTTTATCTTGATCATCCCCAGCACAGATACAGCTGTGACTGCAGATCTCAATTGGGAATGGAGCAACCAATGGAAACTGGTTTTTTGCTAAAAAAAACCTGGTTGGCAAAGGAGAGAAACTGACTCATAATTTCCACTGAATTTGATACAGCCTTGCTCTATGGACAGGGCATGAAGCTCACTCCTTTGTCTATGGACAGGGCATGAAGCTCACTCCTTTGTCTTGCAGACCCTAAGGTGAGCAAGAAAACCATCTTGAGGGTAAGGTTCTTGAAGGAAGTTTCACCCAAAGGTTCATAGGGGGGTTTATTAAGAGATCACAAAAAACACAAGAAAGATTCCATTTAGGCATTAGAGAGCGAGACACTGGTCTTTGCAGTTCGAAATACCAGATCAGGTCTGCTAAGTGAGAATCTGTCCCGATGGCCAGGCCTTTTGAAAATTTAAGAGTGTTGGAAAGGGCTGCTCAATAGCCCTTGATAGTAGAAACTGAGCCTTGTTTCTATTTGAAAATGAAGAGAAGAAAATTCGCCACTGTGCTCATAGAGGGACAGCTAGGATTGACACATTTTCTACTTCACCAATCACAAAAGATTCTCCATTTGGCATCATACACCTTTGACATCGATCTCTCCGGACTGAATGATACATTTGGCAACTTTGATAGAAAACTTTTCTTTGCGGAGAGATCATCTGAGATGAGCCAAGCATGAAGGTGTTGAATCTTTGAGCTGTTGTGTAGAAGAGAGCCCATGTGCTGCGACAGGAGGTCCCTCCTCTGAGGTAAGGACCTGGGATGCTTCACCAGAAGATCAAGAAGATCCTTGAACCACGATCACTGGGGACACAAAGGGGTGATCAAAGTGAGCTGAGCAGTCGTGTGGCTGACTTTGTGTAGAACCTGTGGGATCATCCTGGAAGGTGGGAAGGCATAAGCGAACAACATGGTCTTTACTCTCAATGCCTCCAACAGGGACAGGATCTTGTCTACTCCATCCTGAGGGAAACGGACTAATCCTGTTTGTGAGGAAATTCATCCCCATGTAGACAAAACCTTGCAATGGAGTGAGCTCTGATTTCTCTAGGTTTGGCAGAACACCTGGTCACTATGGACTAACAAGCAAGACAGATCTAGTCTGAGGGAGTCTAGCCAGCCACTGACGATCACCCAATAATCAAAATATTTGAGGATTGGGATACCTAGTGACCTTAAATGGGCTGAAACTACTCCCATGACACTGGTAAAAGCTCTGAGTGCAGAGGTTAGGCCAAATGAAAAAGCTCGAGATTGAAGACCTCCCCATCCAAGCAAAACCTGAGGTACTTCCTGTTTGGAGGAAAGATAGGGATGTGAAGGTACACATCCTGAAGATTGATGGAGACTGCCCAGGTCTTAGGGCATCCCTTAATCAGGCTGTGGTCTCCATATTGAATGGTTCCTCCTGCAGAAATCTATTTAGGGAGGAAAGGTCAATAATTATATGGAACTTTCCCCCCTTTCTTGGGAACTAGGAATATCTGGGAGTAGAAAACCGGAGATTGGTCATTTAACACCCTCTCTACTGCACCCTTCTGAAGAAGGGAGTAAACCACTTCCTTAAAGTACAGAGTCAAAAAAGAGGGAGGTGGATAGAGGAACTTTGTGGGCCCTTCTCCCTTTCCTAAGGAAAAGGGTGGACAGCCCTAGGGACTCAGTCTCTCTCCAGCAGAGTGTACCTCCTCCATTGGTTCCCATTGGTGCAAAAACTATGCCCCTTTTCAGAGGCCTGGTCTGGCTTAATGGTCGATGGCTTGGTCTTCAGCAGGCTGAAAGAGGCTGCGGAAAACAGGTCAGCATGCAGGGCTGTGGTTACTAGTGACCTAGCCTTTTGCTCTAAGGATTCCAGAGTTTTTACTGCAAGGTGAGCCCAGGTCCCTGTAGAAATGCCCACATCAGTATCCAAAGTGGGTGGTTTAGTGGGCCAGGAAGGGGTATGAACCTTGCAGTGAGTAGCAGTAACCAAGGGTTGCAATGTAGAAGGAGGGGACAAACCCCCCCCCCCCCTTACGTTGTCTAGCAAAGTCTTGGCCCTTGCTAAACCTTTGAGAGAGCTCCTTAATCATAACCAAGTGAGGAAGCAACAAGAGATCTGGTTGAGAGTTTGCCCAGAAAATTTCTCCAAACTGGAAAGAATTTTAGAGTCACCAGAAACTGAAGGTTTGGGACACAAGTCACTGGGCAAAAGGTGGTAAATCTCATTTACTGCTTTATCAAAAGACCAGCTCTCCTCCTCCTCTGCTACCTTAACCGATGGGTGAGAAGGGACAGGGGACTCAAGGGAGGGTGTGCCACATCGTGCGCAGCTAGAAGGACAGAAAAGACATCTTATCCCACTCTCTATCCTGGGAGGCAGGACTATGTGACCCAATGTCTCTCTGTTGCAGGGGAAACTTGGGGGGAAGAGGAACTTGAACCTACAACTCATCCTGCAGAGCTAACAAACTGTTCTTAGCAGTGGACTCAGCAGGTGGGTGAGGGTGACTCTCCACCTGCCTAGAGCGTTTGGGGGAAGAAGGTCTATCCACCTCCCTCTTTTTTGACCCAACTTCATAAGACGATGTAATTCCATGGCCTGCAGCCACGACCTCACTACCATGAGGCCAAGGTCCACAAGTCCATGGCTGCATGCAGGGAAATGGACAATTGCTTCCCTGTGGTGGAAGGCCCCACATCCTATAGGGATTTAGAGGGATAATAGGGACGGGAGCGATGCCAATATGATCCCCTTCCCTAATCTGGCATTTGTAGGCCAATTCCCAGTCCCCCGCAGGATGAAATGGCAGTCTAGAGAGAGGGGGGTACTTGACCCAATCCCTATTCTCATGTTGTAATGACTCCAATGACCGTTACCTGCTGCCTGGTGGATCCCAGTGACCAATGCCCATTGACCGGGTCCCAGTGACTGGTGCTCAGTGACAGGCCCTGGTGATTGGTCATGGGTATGGGTGAAATGATTCAAAGATATATCGATGCATTGATACCTTTTGCCATATCAATACATGTATCGATACAAGAGGTGAAGAATTGATAAAAAATTATACTCACCCTATAGAAGTTACTTTAATCTTCAGCAGTCATGAATAATTATTAGTCGTTTGCCTTTTTATTCTTTAAACTGAGAATTTATCTGAGATGGCCATCACAGGCACAAGCACTAATGTTTGTCAGTAAAAAAAAGAAAAAAACCTGTTGAAAACACCCACTCGCCTTTTGAAAATTAACACAGGTTACATGATTTGAAATGTGTCTCCCCCCCTTTTGCCGATTACATGCTAATTATTTTATCCCATCAGCATGTTCAGCCACTGATAATATATATCAACGTAAAGGAGACTATCCAAATTTGTTCCCCATGTATGATTGAAGTACTTTACTGATCATTTAATAACCACTTTCACGCAAAGTTTCTCTGTTGCTTCGTATCTTGTCTATATGGCTCAAATTTAAAGGCTGCACATCCAGTGTGTCACTCAGTGAAATATGTTACATTAAATTCTGATTGGTGGCTATTGTTTGTTGCAGTCCAGGATAAACAATAACCACCAATCAGAACTGACTGCAGTTTATTCACTGTGTGACCCACTAGAAGTATTGGCATCCAAACTCGATCCAAGTAGATACAAAGCAATAGAGAAACTTCGTTCAAAATGGTTATTAAATGATCTGTAAATTACTAAAGTTGTACATGGAGAACCAGTTTGGAATGTTATCTCTTACATTGATATAGTGGTAATCAGTGACTAAACATGCCGACAAGATAAATAAAATTAGCACAGAATAAGCAAGGAGGCAGATTTCAAACCGTGCAGGTTTGTCACCTTGTGTTAATTCGTTAATTTTGTATAGAAGTGGAGTGGGGATTGTCAATAGTTTTCCTTTTCACTAGCAGAAATGAGTGCCTGTGGCCGCAGCAGTTGTTTTACATCTGCAGGAAGTATAGTGTGATAGGTTTTGTTTGTCAGTCATCTCCATTCCCACACCTGGACTTGCTCTAGATAAGATCTTCCTTGCAGGTGGAAATTGCACTATTTCTTCTGTTTTGAAGATAGTGCCATCATGTTCTTCATATTTAAGTGAAGACATGAAATTGATAATAAGATGTTTTAAAAGCATTCATGCAGTGCAAAACAAAGGGTGTGGTTACCAAGATGAGTCATGGATCCAATCAAATGGAATAGCCTCAAATGATTAAATTAAAATCACTAACAACTAATATGTAGTCTGTTTGGATGTACTTTTTTTTATCTTGTCAAGGATGAAAATGGCATATGAACAGATGCTAAATCTATGTGTGTCTGTAATCTGCATACTAGAAATACAACCAATATGTCAACACATATAAAACAGCACAGCCCTACCACTGACAGACCTTCCAAAGATGAAAAGACCATCAAGATGATATGCGTATCAATAATGTATCATATTGTATCATGAATCGTATCGATACGTGACACAGGTCTATTGTTTCACCCCTATTCACCGGTCACTGGGCAAAGACTTGCGAGGCAACTCATATCTGTAGGAAGACCCTTCCCCAGATCGGATAGACTAAGATCTGAGCTCTCTCTTTACCAGGGGGCTCAATCCCATCACTGACAATGGGCCCCAGGGACTGAAATGGTGCTGCTCCCCCCTTATTGGGCAGGGGGCGCAACTCACTTTCAGTCTGCACCGAGCTGTGGATGAGTAGAAGGTGCTGCTCCCCCTCATGGGGGGGGTGACTCATTCTCTGCCCTTCTGGACAAAAGAGGGTGCTGTTCCTCCATTGTCCTTTTGCAGCCTGTATAAGATAAGCAAGTGGGGGGGTGTCCCAGGGAGATTTCACACCTACCCACACCCTGCCTAGACACTGTTCCTGTAAGAGAAAGCTGAAGATTTTTATACAAAAACTTCTATGCAACTGAAAGTAAACACAAGGTAATGTGCGGACTAAGTCTATGCTAATATTTTGATAATTTCAGCAAGAAGTCACCTAACTTGGGTGTTTCACAATGTTTAAATGCAAAAAAGGAAGCAATGCTAAGCTCAGTACAGAAAAATACGAGATAATCAAGTCAACCAGGCTTAAACAAAAGCTAGGGACTATTAAATTAGCAAAAAACCAGGAGGTATGATTGCTAATAAAAATGGTAAAAATCAAGGAAAGCTATCCGAAACTAAAACTTAAAAAAAACCTGTGTTAGATAACCAAGCATGTGATATGAAGGTAAAAAGTGATGTGCGACCTGCTGACCAAAATGAAAAATAGCACAATTCACAATATAGGTAATATGAATTACAATGATTTGTAATGAACAATAATAAGAATCAAGGAGAGTCCATATACCGCAATTGATCCTAGGATAGGGAAAATTAACAAAATACCTACCCTAGTTAGAAAAATGCATAACCAAATTTGAATCACTAACGCCCTGTGAAGGGGGAAAAATGAAGAATAAAATGTAAAGCCGTACACATGGAGTACAGAACAAATGCTAATAACTCTCAAGAGAGCTTAAATTAACAAAGAAAAAACTCTATCAGGGGTATATTCAAAATGTTTATGAAGAATATGCACACAAGAGATATAGTAAATTCACTTGTTAACACACAAAGCGAAGGCAAATCTTCATTGATGTAAACAAAGCAGACAATGCAGCCATGCAACTGTGAAAAGAATGAAGGGCAGTAAAGCACATAGGCAGTGTGTGTGGGGTGTCACAGGGGTGATCCAGTGTTCTGGAAGCTTCTGGTTCACCCTACTGGGAGGACAAATTCTCGTCATACGGTCGGGGTATTTTCCACCCGGACAATTAACAGCTATACATTAGCAACAGGTATGATATTACTGACATTGAATATTGAATTTTCTTTCTTGTCTTTTTTTCCTTTTTATCACTTGTTTCAATTTTGACATCACGACTAAACTGGGGCGCTTCTGAAAAGGTTGACCAAAATATAGAATACCTACACTATTAGAAAGATTTATTCTTATCTTACAGTTAAAATATCACCTTTATTGTGTGTGTGTGTGTGTGTGTGTGTGTGTGTGTGTGTGTGTGTGTGTGTGTGTGTGTGTGTGTCTGTAGAAAATGCAGATACCTGTAAACTAATCCCATCAGTACACTAGGTGAGGTGGGTTTCAAATAATACTGTATTAGTCATTCCTATAAAATACATTTAAAAGTCAACAATTGTCGGTGTCAAATCAATATAATGAAAGCTGTAAGTGCAAATCTTTAACAAGGTTTTGACAGAAATACTAATGAGTGTTAATTATGGAATGGAGAAATACTATGTATACAGATAAATGCATGAATATTTATGGATATTTTACAAAGCATAAATATAAGCACCGATTCCTGCATACAGTTGTTAACATATGATGAATGTAAATGAAGCTGTGGCAGTTATTTAATGTCCTTGTAGTCAATGTCTGATACGGTATTTGCATGTGAAATTATGTTTGTAAATATGGCAGTTTAAGACTGGTACTGGACATTATACCATGAGAAAGTTATTTATTAAACATGTTTGGTTTTAAAACTACACAAATACATAATACATTTTTGAATACTCTATGACTTAAGTTCATGTGATGCAAACTCCCTCGTCTGATATCACATACCTTCAGTTTCCCAGTGCAGGCTTGCTAGTCCGATTTTGAGGAAAATAAGCATGGTTTCATGATTGCACTTTTTGTATGGGATATTTTAAAGCTTTGAATATCTGACATGTATTAGCCAGGAAAAAAAAGTAAAATCCAAGAAAGAAACCTTTTAACCTGTTGAAGGTAACCAATCACAATATAAAATGTATAGTCATTAATATGGAAAGTTTACCACTAAATAATGATATTTATTACTACCAACTCACAGGATGCATACAAACTATTTGATTATGAGTTACACTAAACCATTCATAAGGTTCTATTTTAAACTACACCCATCATATTTTAAACTACACCCATCATATGGCACTATTTTAAACAACACCCTTCACATGGCACTATTTTAAACTACACCCATCATATGGCACTATTTTAAACCACACCCTTCATATGGCACTTTTTTAAAAGTTGTTGCTTTATGTGGTATGAGATTTTTGGTACTGTTGTTGTTCTTAGTTAGTTCTCTATGGTACTGTAAGGCACACTACTATCAATGCCCCCATAAGAAATGCAAGTCCTAGCCTAGTTAGCTCCGAGACATTTCATGCTCCCTATTCTTTTGCAACCAGCCACTTTATATATGTTTTAAGCACATGTATGATGCAACTCCACTAATATAAATAATGAATAGTGGCATTTTCATTGGTTTAAGGTAAAAAAAAAGTCAATGCCCAAGAACACAAGCAGCCGATGTTAGATTCTGGAACATCATTAGAATGGACAAGAAATAATCTTTGCCTTGAGGATGTTTATTGGTGTAAAATAAATCTTTACTGGTGTCAAATATATCCTCACTGGTGTTTAAAAAAATCCTCACTGGTGTTAAATAAATCCTCACTGGTGTCAAATAAATGTTCACTGATGTTAAATAAATCCTCACTGGTGTTCAATAAATCCTCACTGGTGTCAAATATATCCTCACTGGTGTCAAATAAATGTTCACTGGTGTTAAATAAATCCTCAGTGGTGTCAAATATATCCTCATTGGTGTCAAATATATCCTCACTGGTGTTAAATATATCCTCGCTGGTGTCAAATATATCCTCACTGGTGTTAAATGTATCCTCACTGGTGTCAAATATATTCTCACTGGTGTCAAATATATCCTCATTGGTGTCAAATAAATCCTCACTGGTGTCAAATATATCCTCACTGGTGTTAAATATATCCTCACTGGTGTCAAATATATCCATGCTGGTGTCAAATATATCCTCACTGGTGTCAAATATATCCTTACTGGTGTTAAATAAATCCTCACTGGTGTCAAATAAATGTTTAATGTACAGGAAATGATGGGACCATTATATTATTATGTCATTGTTATGAAGTTATGTGTAACTTCAATGTATCATAGCTGTTATGAAGTTATGTGTAACTTCAATGTATCATAGCTGTTATGAAGTTATGTGTAACTTCAATGTATCATAGCACTATTAACTCTGGGATTGACTTTTTTTTATACAAAATTGCAACTTCTGTCACTTATGAACCATAATAGAAATAAACATTTTATAAACACGTTTATACAGTTTTAATCCTAATAATACACTAAGACCTACTGTCAAAAATTAAAGTGGTGCCAGTCAATGTATAGTCTTTATCTGAGAATAATTTTTATTCATGTATGATCTTTCCAAAAGAATTTTTTACAGAACTTAATTTTTGTATTAGTCTTTGTCCTAAGTTTTATGTTTTTACATCATTTTACAAAATTTTTAATCATTTGAATTGACAACTGAAATTAAATTATCTTTCATTAGATAAAAGAGGGAAAACAATGGTCACCCATACTTTAAATAAACCTGAAGTATCCTCTGGAGGAACAAAAGTAACTCTATTTTCAACATCAGTACAATATCCAAACACATTTACAATTAATTTTTATTTCCAAAATTAAATTTGACCGAATGGTAGTCATATTATTTGCACATCAAATCAGTCCCATAAACAAATGTATAACTTGCAAAATTTTATTTCAAACTGTAAGAACTTGTTGTTCTTTTTAAAACAATTTATTTATTTACACAGCTATAAGTACTCCTGGAACCTTGAATCTGAATGCTGTAAAAATGTACTCTATAGATTTAAATCATGATCATTTAAATTGGATATCCAATGTATTGGTCTTGTACCTGCCATGACACAACTTACCTGCTCCCATGATGGGTCTCCAATGTACTGATCTTCCACCTGCCATAACATAACTTACCTGCTTCCATGATGGCAAATTTGGAATCCAATGTACTGATCTTGTACATGCCATAACATGACTTACCTGCTTCCATCATGGGTATCCAATGTATTGATCTTGTACATGCCATAACATGACTTACCTGCTCCAATGATGGCAAATTCGGTATCCAATGTATTCATCTTTAACCTGCCATAACACAACTTACCTGCACCCATGGTGGAAAAGACCTGATAGGGCCAAGTCACAGAGATTCCAGCAACCAGTTCTCAAATCATTCTCCCACTAGTACAAGGGCATGTAGAAATGAATTCAATGAAGTTCTCAAATGTTATCTTGATCTCAGGTCAGTGTGGGTGAAATGATGTCCTGCTCCTTATAGTCTGTGCAATTAAATCCAAGTCCTTTAAACCTGAAAACAAATTTTTGCTTATAAGAAAACTTCAGATGATACAATTTATTTGTTATAAAACAGAATTTTATTGAAAGAAATGAAAAAATACATTAATTATAAAATCAATAAACTTAGTACATAAGCATGCTGTTTCATCTAATAGTTTGCTCACTCTAAGCTAATTAAGTAGTAGTAGTTGTAATAGTGCAGTTTAATGGCACATCAGCATGGTTCTGGCTATATTGTGCCAATTAAAAGTAAAGTTCTAAAAATGTAAATATTAAGAAATGCACAGACAACTCAAGGAAGATAAAACCTTAAAAAAAATCATAAACATGAATTAATAAATGATTAAAGTTACAAGGTAAAGATGTTAAAATACAGTAAAAGATAAAGGTAACATTTGTAAAAGTCCGTAAATTATATCGTCAATATTTTTTAAATACCTATAAACCGCATTCCCTCAAGATGTCCACGATTTTCTCTGCTGGTACATCATCATAAAGTTTTGATAATTAAAACAGATTCCATTGTTTACAACAGAAATAGTTTTACTTTAGAAAGAAAAGGTGACACTATTTCTAATTACTGTATATAAAATGTGTAAGGACATAATTCAGCCTCTAGTCACTGCTAACGAAGAAATAAGCATGGACTTAATTCAGCCCCTAGTCACTGCTAACAAAGAAATAAGTATGGACATAATTCAGCCTCTAGTCACTGATAACAAAGAAGTATGGACATAATTCACCCTCTAGTCACTGCTAACGATGAAATGAGTAAGGACATAATTCAGTCTCTAGTTACTGCTAATGATAAAATAAATATGAACATAATTCAGCCTCTAGTCACTGATAACAATGGGATTAGTAGAATTCAGCCTCTAGTCACTGATAGCAATGAAATGAAACAACTATCATTATTTGAAGATAATCCTGACCTGAACAGATTTCAATAATTGAGAAAAGATGCTCATATGTCTAAACCTTTATATGTGATGTCACCGTGACAAAATCTATAAGCTGATGACATCTAACAAATTATACAGAATACTGTGTTTTCCATGCTCTGTCATGGCATCTAACACTGCACACAAATTATGCAGAATGCTATGCTTTGCATGCTCTGTCATGGCATCTAACACTGCACACAAATTATGCAGAATGCTATGATTTGCATGCTCTGTCATGGCATCTAACACTGCACACAAATTATGCAGAATGCTATGCTTTGCATGCTCCGTCATGGCATCTAACACTGCACACAAATTATGCAGAATGATATGCTTTGCATGCTCTGTCATGGCATCTAACACTGCACACAAATTATGCAGAATGCTATGCTTTGCATGATCTGTTATGGCATCTAACACTGCACACAAATTATGCAGAATGCTATGCTTTGCATGATGTTATGGCATCCAACACTGCACACAAATTATGCAGAATGCTGTGCTTTGCATGCTCTGTTATGGCATCCAACACTGCACACAAATTATGCAGAATGCTATGCACTGCATGCTCTGTCATGGCACCCAAAGCTGCACACAAATTATGCAGAATGCTGTGCTTTGCATGCTCTGTCATGGCATCCAAAACTGCACACAAATTATGCAGAATAATATGTTTTGCATGCTCTGCCATGGCACAGTCCAAGTTGTATTGTTGTATTGTGAGTTTAATGCCATTTTTCAGCACATAATAGGCTATATATGGCAGCCAGTATATTTGGTGGAGGAAGAACCCATGAAAACCCCAGAAAGAACCATCAATCCATGGGAAGCTACTGGCAAGCTTTCTCACATACCCATGTTGGCCAAGCTGAGACTCAAATCCCTGCAGACAGAGGTGAGATGTGAATGATCTGTAACGGCAAGCGCCTTAGACAACTCTGCCACCTGAGGCCCCTGTGGCATAATCCAAAACTTGAGCAAGAAAAGTATGTCACTGCAACCTACTTTGCCCTTAGTCAATAGTATCCCCCAAAATAAACACACACATGAAATTTCATAACTGTAATACAAGATTAATGCCTACACCACAACCATCCAACACTGTCAAAAAGTGAAACCTATATTTCACCTACTCTTTGCAGACAAGACAAAAAAAGCATCAAACCTAGTCCATACGTGTGACTTATTGCATTCTGTAACTGCAGCTGTTCTATGAGACAGAACAATGGTGCTGTAGAAGCAAACTTTCATATATTATGCCAAGTAATCTGTTGGCTCATTACACTTTCAATATTATTATGCTACTTTCTAAAGATTCTTCCCAAAGGAGGAGATAAATGCATTAACCATCTTTATTTGAGCAGACATAATTTCCACAAGATGGAAAATTGCCAACATTATTCAAAATGTTGGGCAATTGTTAATGCAAGACATCAAAGTGATGATATGAGATCATTCAGACAAGATCTTATCACATAATCTTGGTTCCAGGTCTTTTGTCTGTAACAAGCTCTCAAGTATCAATTTGACCCAGTGCTTGCTTAGAATCATTAAGCTCACAGGTTTAATCAATTTGTTCCTTTCCCTGCCTAAATCCTTTTAAAGTCATTTATAAAGAAAGAGATAGGGCATTGAAAACTAAATGTTTCTAAGTCTAGAAAAGGAAAATACAATGTATAATGAAAATTCTCAGGATAAAATTACATGATAATAACTGAAAAATATATCTGTGAAAACTGAACTACATGCAAACTGAACACAAAACCTGGTCTTCAACAATATGTGCAATTTTAAATCACAGTTACATTAATCCACTGTTGAATGCAGAAGCAATTTGTTTTATAGA
Organism: Margaritifera margaritifera; assembly: GCA_029931535.1. Lineage (NCBI taxonomy): Eukaryota > Metazoa > Mollusca > Bivalvia > Unionida > Margaritiferidae > Margaritifera > Margaritifera margaritifera. Next base: position 722,795 of record JAQPZY010001154.1, on the reverse strand, counting down.
ATATTTCTTACAAAAACAATAATTCTTACAAAAACAATCAGGTCCAAACTTGCACAGAGAATTTTACTCCTGTCACATAAGCACATTAAACTTTATTGCCCCCCCCCCCATTTTATTGAGAAAGTGACTAACAATGGTGTTGAATGCACATAAGTTCTGCTAATACAATAGAGTCAAAGCCATCTTAGGCACCGGAGTCATGGTGACTCAGTGGTTAGTGTGCTGGACTCATGACTGAAAGGGTGCAGGTTAAATCCTACCATGAGATCAGCCTGAGTCAGTAATCATGGTGAATCCTTGGGCAAGGCACTTTACTCCATTGCCTCAGCAATAAATAACCTACTTGTGTTGCTGTGCTGTAAAACAACAAACCAAACCAAACCAAATCATCTCAGGCGCAAACTTCTGAAATATGAGAAAAGTTGCCTCCGATGATAGGTGATTGCATAACAGAGGTTCATATTTACAAAAAAGTGCTTTAAAGGACCTTCAGAAAGTGGTTTTTAAAGATAGGTGATAACTTCACAGAATCAACTTTTTAAGCAGGTTTGACAGTATCTTCAAAACATGCAGCCTCTTTTAAACATTTTTCTGGTGCCGCTCATTTAGAAATGTAATGAAACTGATGTGTTATAAAAATGGACCTTTTATTTATCCATCCATAATGACAGTACAACCATCTTAAAGAAACTGAAATATATACACTCTCCCTCGTTATAACGCAGTAGTCAGGGTCCATAACAGCCGACTGTGCTATGTACCAAACTGCACTATATTGAGAACTGTGATATGTACAGAATCGTGATATATTGAGAACTGCGATATGTACAGAATCATGATATATTGAGTGGTATAGTGGGCATCATCACAATTTTTAAAATCATGGTGTTTTGAAAAGAAATGAAGATATAAGACTAAGTTTCACCTTGTTTTCTTTCAACCCATATTGCCATACATTGGTGTGATTTTAGTCATGGGGTCCAGAGTGGTACCACATTATATCCGGAATTGCATTATAACAAGGTGCATTATATTGGGGGAGAGCTGTACTCAATTTTTTTTCTGTTAAAAATGTGATCACATGTGTCTTTGACCTTTGACTTATGTCATAGCCTACAAAACTGTGACCATGATCATCGACTTTTGACCCCATATTATCACCTGTCACCATGATACTGCTTGTTACTATGCTGTTTAACCTTTGACCCATTTTATAATAGGTGATCTTGATCTTTGACCTTCAGTGACCCATGCCACCACTTGTGACTATGATCATCAACCTCTGACCCATGCATCTGTGTGGATCTTGCATGTCACCTAGTGAAATTAGTCCAGTTTTGTAAGAAAACAAAGTCATAAAAACAAACAGAAAGTAAAAACATTCATAAATTGCCTTAATCAAAAGTTACTTCAGCTTGCAAAGACATTATGATTGCTACCATATTGGCTGTAATACTTGCCATAATAAGCTCACACCCTTCTTTTTCTGTCAAAACTCATAAAAAATGTCGTTTTTTTGGGGGGGGGAGGGGGTAAAACTAATTTTAATGATGTAATACTTACCTATTGCTATTGCATAGCTGGTACTTTTATGGATAGAAAATACCCGAACCATATGACAAGAATTTGTTAGGGTGAACCATAAGATTCTAGAACACAAGATCACCCTTGGTTCACCCCACAGATACGTTGCCCATGTGCACTCTCATTCATTCATTTTATGACAGAGCCTAAATTAGTGGGACATCAGTGCGGCCTGGGAGGAGGGAATCAGGCAATAGCAACAGGTAAGTATTACATCATTCAAATTAGTTTTACCCTCCCTCTCCCAAAAAAAACCATTTTAATATCAGTAATACATAACTGTTGCTATTGCATAGTTGAATTGTCAGTTTGGTGAGAGGCTGATGATCCCACAACTGGCGAAAGAAAAACAAACACAAGGAATACTTTCCCACATTGAAGAGTAGAATAACACTGCTGGATGGTATCCGCATGGGCAACTTTTTGAGCGATGACAATCGGACCCAAGGAAAACATGCCTTCACTTTGGTGAGCTAATGATTGAAGGTAAAAAGAGGAGTAGGTAGTGTGAGAATACCTCTTTCTTTAATCGCACCAGATTAAACTGGTGGAAGAACATGGGGGGACCTTACTAGAGGAGGAAGATCCTGAAACCGAAGCCAGTATCCTCCTTTTATGATAGAAAGGACCCAGCCATTGACTGTTATGCCAGACCAAGTCACTCAAAAGAGGTTTAGTCTGGTGCCTATAGAAACCAACGGAAGAGGGACACTTTACAGGAGTGTGAGCGAGTCCCTAGGGCTGTCCACCCCTGTCCTCAGGAAAGGGGAAAGGGCCCATGTCTCTCTTTTGTGGGGGAAACTTGAGGGCAAGAGGAACTTGAACCCGTAACTCCTCACGCAGATCTAATGGACTGTCCTTAGCAGCAGACTCAGCAGGTGGGTGAGAGCGACTCTCTACCCTCCTTGGGCATTTGGGGGAAGAAGGTCTGTCACCCTCCCTCTTGTTTGTACCCAACTTTGCAAGAAAAAAATGTAGGTCCACAGCCCACAGCATCGACATCTCTACCATGTGGCCAATGTCCCAATGTCCATAGCAAGGTAAGTGCAAATCACTCCTCTGCAGTGGAAGGCTCCACATCCTTTAGGGATTTAAAGGAATTATTGAGATGGGAGGGGATGCTGATCCAATCTCCTTCCCTAAACTGGAGTCTATAAGCCAATTTCCAATTCCCCCAACAAGATGAAATGGAAGTCTGGAGAGAGGGGAGTCTCGACCCAATCTGCATCCCTGTACCAAAGGGACTTTAATAACTGGTGACCGGTACTCATGGACCAGTGACCGGTGCCCGATGACTGGTGACCTGTGCCCGGTGTCCAGTCAAAGACCAGTCAGGCGTCTCACATCTATAGGAAGACCTTTCTTCAGATCTGACAGACTTCAATCTGAGCTCTCCCCTTACCAGGTGACTCAATACTGTCACTGACAATGGGGGGGAGAGGGGGGAGGGGGAACCCAACTCACTTTGTTATGTATATCGAATTTATAATACATGTCCATAGGGTAAGTTGTACTTTAGTCATTTTATACACAACATGTTTACTGCATTTGAGGTCAAGGTCAGTTTTGTTTACATAGCATTTGGTACCAGAGTGGAAATTGCCACTACTTACGTGCGAGAAGTCACGTCTGCGGAGGAAAATTTCTAGAACATTCTGTCATGTGACTTATGTTTATATATGGAGATTTCAGTAGACAATATTTCATTCTTGTTCAAATGGTCAGCCTAAGAAGAATCATTCTAATAATCAGATGGTTATAATTAAGTTGTGAAAATTCAGAGCAAATTCAGAGAGCGGAATTATTTATTTGAAATGTTAATTGAAATTACCAATAGTGCTCATTCTCATATTGGATTAATAATTGAATTTGAGATTTATGTGAATTATTAAAAGATATTCTGGATTATATCATTTAGGCATATTAGAACATTCAAGACTACTAGCACATTATGACATTCAAGGCTACATTCATTCATTCTGAACATTCTATATTTAGGACTTGGGATTAGGACACTAGGATTATTGGATTATTTGGATTTTAATTCACGTTACTGTAAGTGTCTTTTGAATTTCCATTTTAATTGTCTAGAAATAAATTGTTTGTTGATTTTACATACATTGTTGGTTTCACTATCTTTCTGTCACATTATTTTAAGACCATAGAGTCGTAACAGCTTTCAGCCCACACCGAGCTGTGGGCGAGTAGAGGGTGCTGCTCCCCAACTCTATGCCCTTCTGGACAAAAGAGTTTACTGCTTCTACGACTCGCTCTCTGTCCAAGTGGAAAAGAGATGGTGCTGCTCCACCCACACAGGAGGGCACGACTCGCTCTCTGTCCTAGTGGAAAAGAGATGGCGCTGCTCCACCCACACAGGAGGGCATGACTCGCTCTGTCCTAGTGGAAAAGAGATGATGATGCTCCACCCACACAGGAGGGCATGACTCGCTCTGTCCTAGTGGAAAAGAGATGATGATGCTCCACCCACACAGGAGGGCGCTACTTGCTCTCTGTTCTAGTGGAAAAGAGATGGTGCTGCTCCACCCACACAGGAGGGCACGACTCGCTCTGTCCTAGTGGAAAAGAGATGGTGCTGCTCCACCCACACAGGAGGGCACGACTCGCTCTGTCCTAGTGGAAAAGAGATGGTGCTGCTACACCTACACAAGAGGGTGCAACTTGCTCTCTTTCCTAGTGGAAAAGAGATGGTGCTGCTCCACCCACACAGGATGGTGCAACTCTCTCTCTCTGTCCTTAGGGAATGGGGAGGGTGCTGCTCCTCCCTAACGGGAGGGTGCAACTCACTCTTCACCTGTTAATAACCTCCCTTAAGAGGGACCCACTAAGAGTCTCCGAAGAGACTTTGGTAATCCTTCTCTGAGACCAGAGAGACTCAGAGAAGGAAACCCAAATAAAATTCTGAGGAAGATGAGGAAAGAACTTTCTTCCTTCATTTATAGGTACCGGTACATCTAGGCCTGGCGAGGTCCCAGACCTTGTCTGACCATAGTTTGCAAAAGACATAACCATCCTCTTGTAGCCTGTAGAAGGATAGGCAAGTGGGGTGTGTGTCACAGGGGGCTTTCCTGTGGCAACACTTAAGACATACATACACATTGCTGCAAAAGAAGATTTATCAAAAACTTCCATGCAAGTATATGTAAAAAAAGGTATAAATGATAACAGCAAAGAGTCACCTTCCCTTGGTGTTGACACAAAGAATTAAAACAATCACTGATGTTTTAATGCAAAAAATAACTATGCTAAGCTGAGTACTGAAAATTTTAAGATAATGAAGTCGATCAGGCTTAATTGAAAGTTAGGCATGACTAAATTAGCAAAAAACCAGTTGGTAAGATCGCTAACAAAAACAGATAATATCAAGGAAAACTATCTCATACTAATTTGGAGAATGAACCGGTGTTCGATAACGAAGCACACAATATAAAGGGAAAAAGTGGTGTGCTGCCTGCTTTCCGAGTACAAGCACAATTCATAATAAAGGAATGTGTGTTACAATGATTCATAATGAACAATAAAATGAATTAAAATGAGTCTGTAGACCCAATTAGGCAAGGATAAGGAAATAATTCACAACAAAATTAGTACACTAACACCCTTGTGGGGTGAGAAAAATAAAATGAAAGGCAGTTCACAATGTGTACCAGAACAATAACTCAAGAGAAGACAATTCAATTTAAACTCAGAAAATTCACAATCTGGAGTAATTCCAAGCAATGAAGACAATGCACATAAGGAATATAGTAAAATTGCGATGTCAACCCATGACATGAAGGCGATTCTTTGTTCAACGTAAACAACTTAAAAAAAGCAGATATTACAGCCATGTGACCAGAAAAGAATGAAGGACATGGGCAATGTATCTGCAGGGTGGACCAAGGGAGATCTCGTGTTCTAGAATCTTCTGGTTCACCCTAACTGGATGATGAATTTTCATCATATGGTTGGGGTATTTTCCATCTGGAAAAGTACCAGCTATGCAATGGCAACAGGTATGTATTACTGATATTAAATATCTAGTGCTGACCAAGCATGTCTGTATCTCAACATATTGTGGGAAGAAAGTGACAGCTAAAATCTGCCTAGAACATCATTATTTTCATGGACCTTATCACTATCTATGTTTAGTGTCTTCATTACCACTTAAATTGACTCCACTTAAATTGACTCCACTTAAATATGCTGGTTAAATCAGTCTAAAGTTTGATCTTAAATGCTTTACAGAGCTTGACCATATTGGGGAGGGGGGAATTAACCTCCTCAGTGTAGAGCTCCTAACATACATATAGGAAGCTAACTCTTCTAGCATGTATATACATGTGTGATAGAGACATTATGACTTTGTCTGTGTGCTCTTAATGACATGAGGTTTAACCTCATGCACTTTACCTAAATAATAATTTATTAAGTGCACAGAACAAGTATTACATCAAATATAGTATATATCCCATGCAGCTAAGACAAAAGAGATATGGCTAAGATGTAGTAATGTACTAATTCACTTAACAGAAGGCTAGACTTGACTAAATAGAAAAGAGTATCCAATTAGGATGGGGTCTATATAATGTCATTTACCAAACCTGACATATGAAACAGTAACACAGAGTGACAGTAAACTTAAAACTACCAAAAGGTTGGCTTGAGAGCAATTTTTACTTAATAACATTTTTGGATTAACAAAAGTTCATGTTACAGTCCCAGACAATTACTAACCACTTGTAATTTGTAAAATTTGTAAAATATTAGTTATTAGTCAATTACAATACTAATTTTTCAGACATCTTCAATCAAATAAAATCATATTTATTTTTGTTCCTTACGTATTTTTCACAGAAAACTCTGTGTTTTCTTTTAAAGGACAACAATATTTGTACTTAAGAAACAACTGAAATCTATATAGAATGACTTATAATTATTTGTATTTAATAAACAACTGAAATCTATATAGAATAACTTATAAATTATTTGTATTTATGAAACAACTGAAATATATATAGAATGACTTATAATTATTTGTACTTATGAAACAACTGAAATCTATATAGAATAACTTATAATTATTTGTACTTATGAAACAACTGAAATCTATATAGAATAACTTATAATTATTTGTATTTAATAAATAACTGAAATCTATATAGAATAACTTATAAATTATTTGTATTTATGAAACAACTGAAATATATATAGAATGACTTATAAATTATTTGTACTTATGAAACAACTGAAATCTATATAGAATGACTTATAATTATTTGTATTTAATAAATAACTGAAATCTATATAGAATGACTTATAATTATTTGTACTTATGAAACAACTGAAATCTATATAGAATGACTTATAAATTATTTGTACTTATGAAACAACTGAAATCTATATAGAATGACTTATAATTATTTGTACTTAAGAAACAACTGAAATCTATATAGAATGACTTATAAATTATTTGTATTTATGAAACAACTGAAATCTATATAGAATGACTTATAATTATTTGTATTTATGAAACAACTGAAATCTATATAGAATGACTTATAATTATTTGTATTTATGAAACAACTGAAATCTATATAGAATGACTTATAATTATTTGTATTTATGAAACAACTGAAATCTATATAGAATGACTTATAATTATTTGTATTTATGAAACAACTGAAATCTATATAGAATGACTTATAATTATTTGTATTTATTAAACAACTGAAATCTATATAGAATGACTTATAATTATTTGTATTTATGAAACAACTGAAATCTATATAGAATAACTTATAAATTATTTGTATTTATTAAACAACTGAAATCTATATAGAATGACTTATAAATTATTTGTATTTATGAAACAACTGAAATCTATATAGAATGACTTATAAATTATTTGTATTTAAGAAACAACGGAAATCTATATAGAATGACTTATAAATTATTTGTACTTATTAAACAACTGAAATCTATATAGAATGACTTATAAATTATTTGTATTTATTAAACAACTGAAATCTATATAGAATGACTTATAATTATTTGTATTTATGAAACAACTGAAATCTATATAGAATGACTTATAAATTATTTGTATTTAAGAAACAACGGAAATCTATATAGAATGACTTATAAATTATTTGTACATAAGAAACAACGGAAATCTATATAGAATGACTTATAATTATTTGTACTTAAGAAACAACGGAAATCTATATAGAATGACTTATAATTATTTGCACTTAATAAATAACTAAATGACTTATAATTATTTGTACTTAAGAAACAACTGATATCTATATAGAATGACTTATAATTATTTGTACTTAATAAATAACTGAAAGCTATATAGAATGACTTATAATTATTTGTTCTTGAAAAAATTATAAAAAGAGTAGAAAAATACCAATGATGTCAACTGGAACTGATAATTAACTTTTATTTGAAAAAAATCTAGATAGTTGTAAAATGTCTATGTAGGGACTCTGTCCTTCTGTGCTGAACATACAAATGTGTTTTCTCAGAATAACTATTAATGGAGTGCAGAAAAAGGGATAAGGAATAAATTAAAAATCTGCATGTGATTTTTTAATCGTGAGTGAAGAATAAAAGTACAAGTTCATTGCAACTAAAAGAGAACTGGGAAGGTAATATAAGACAAGTTACTGTAAGTAATTTATTCCTAAGGGAAAGTTCTGGGCAATTAGTTTAAACAAGTAAATATTATAAAAAATTCATGAGTGGGAAAAAAAGCTAATTTGTAGAAAAAGAAAGCAGATTATAGGAGTTTATGATCTAAGAGCACAATACACAATACTGGGGTTAATGATTTGACAGAGCACAATACACAATACTGGGGTTAATGATCTGACAGAGCCAGTACACAATACTGGGGTTAATGATCTGACAGAGCACAGAACACAATACTGGGGTTAATGATCTGACAGAGCACAGTACACAATACAAGGGTTAATGATCTGACCGAGCACAGTACACAATACCTGACAGAGCACAGTACACAATACTGGGGTTAATGATCTGACCGAGCACAGTACACAATACTGGGGTTAATGATCTGACCGAGCACAGTACACAATACTGGGGTTAATGATCTGACAGAGCACAGTACACAATACTGGGGTTAATGATCTGACAGAGCACAGTACACAATACTGGGGTTAATGATCTAAGAGCACAGTAAACAATACCGGGGTTAATGATCTGAGAGCATAGTAAACAATACTGGGGTTAATGATCTGAAAGCACAGTACACAATATAGGGGTTAATGATTTGACAGAGCACAGTACACAATACTGGGGTTAATGATTTGACAGAGCACAGTAAACAATACTGGGGTTAATGATTTGACAGAGCACAGTAAACAATACTGGGATTAATGATCTGACAGAGCACAGTACACAATACTGGGGTTAATGATCTAAGAGCACAGTAAACAATACCGGGGTTAATGATCTGAGAGCATAGTAAACAATACTGGGGTTAATGATCTGAAAGCACAGTACACAATATAGGGGTTAATGATTTGACAGAGCACAGTACACAATACTGGGGTTAATGATTTGACAGAGCACAGTAAACAATACTGGGGTTAATGATTTGACAGAGCACAGTAAACAATACTGGGATTAATGATTTGACAGAGCACAGTACACAATACTGGGGTTAATGATCTAAGAGCACAGTAAACAATACTGGGGTTAATGATTTGACAGAGCACAGTAAACAATACTGGGGTTAATGATTTGACAGAGCACAGTAAACAATACTGGGGTTAATGATTTGACAGCACAGTAAACAATACTGGGGTTAATGATTTGACAGAGCACAGTAAACAATACTGGGGTTAATGATTTGACAGAGCACAGTAAACAATACTGGGGTTAATGATTTGACAGAGCACAGTAAACAATACTGGGGTTAATGATTTGACAGAGCACAGTAAACAATACATGGGTTAATGATTTGACAGAGCACAGTAAACAATACTGGGGTTAATGATTTGACAGAGCACAGTAAACAATACATGGGTTAATGATTTGACAGAGCACAGTAAACAATACTGGGGTTAATGATTTGACAGAGCACAGTAAACAATACTGGGGTTAATGATCTGAATATTCACAATACACAATATAGGGGTTAATGATCTGACAGAGCACAATACACAATATAGGGGTTATAGATCTGAATATTCACAATACACAATATGTATAGGGGTTAATGATCTGAATATTCATGCTACAAGATGGTGGCAAGGTAAACAATTGCTTAGAAGTACTTTATCAAAATCATTGAATATCATATGATTATTCATTCATCTAGGATTTATTCATCATGGATATTGTTCATCTAAGTACTAAAATGCTTTTGGTAAAGCCTCATTGTGACTGATGCTGTTAAAAATGGTATTACTTTTTGAAAATACTTACCAGAGTTCTGCATACAAATAAAATGGTGGTAAATCCAACAATGTCAATACTAGAGAACATTTTCAATGGATCCAGTCTATCTGAGTTCTTTGGATTCACTCAAGAGGATATTCATGATGTGGAAGTAAATTCATACAGAAAGGTAATTCCAGATTTTATCCGCATCAAAGAAAATAAAGACAGTACCCCTATCCATGTAAAGAGCAACTCATCATTGAAGCAGATGAATGAACCTAGGACTAATTTCCAACTCTACAAATACTCATAGCAACATGGGTATATGTCCAAAATCACTACTTCACATGAAAATAAAGTTAAATGTGCTGTATTCCCATCAACAAATACCATTTTATTTCAGGGCAGTGGATGCTTGGCTTGGACTTGTAATGAATTTCTTGAATTGTGTTAAGACATAAACAATAGATCTAACACCTGAACTGTGTCACCAGAGCCATCCTCAGCTTGGCTCATAACATCCACTCATATCAGTGCCTGTCAAGCAAAGCCATAAAAACAAACTCCCTTGCTCAAGTAGACACAAGCCACACAGGGCCTAGTTACTTAACACCTCCTTATCCCCTAGCCCTGGTAGACCTAGATACACTTCATCAAATTGTAGAAGACAATGCCACTAATCAAGATAATGAAAATCCAAGTACAGGCGGACACAAGCCACATAGTACCTAAATATATAACACCTCTAACAACTCCCTCTCTCCAAGCCCAGGTAGACCCAGATATACTTCATCAAAATGTAGAAGACAATGAAACTAATCATGATGAGACTTCTTTCAAACACAACACAAATCACAGCTCACAGTGCCATGGAAAATTATGTTCTAACCGACTTGATAGTTATGATCAGGGATCTTAATCAATATGTGAACGTGTTTGTATGTATATGTTACAATTCTCTAATCTGTATGATAATATTATTTATTCGTATATATATATATATATATATATATATATATATATATATATATATATGTGTGTGTGTGTGTGTGAGTGTGTGTGTATATATATATATCCGATCAGGAGGAGTAGCAATAACAAGATTTTCAAGATGGCTGCCATACTGGATGTCAGATTGGCACCATTTTCATTTAGGACCAAGTAGACATCATAAGAGGTCTTATAGTAAAAACCCCATGTTCACATGACCATCCATTCAGGAGGAGTAGCGATAACAAGATTTTCTAAATGGCCGCTATGGTGGCCATATTGGATGTCATATCAGCACTATTTTCATTTAGGACCAACTAGACATCATAAGAAGTCTTTCAGAGAAAACTGCATGTTGATATGACTGTCCATTCAGGAGGAGTACTGATACAAAGATTTTCAAGATCGCTGCCCTGGTGGTCATATTGGATGTCAGATCTGCACCATTTTCATTTAGGACCATCAAGACATCATAAGAAGTCTTTTAGTAAAATCCCCATATTGATATGACCATCCATTCAGAAGGAGTAGCCATAACAAGATTTTCTAAATGTCTGCAGTGGTGGCATTATTGGATGTCATATCTGCGCCATTTTCATCTAAGACCAACTAGACATCATAAGAAGCCTTTTAGTGAAACCACATGTTGATATGACCATCCATTCAGGAGGAGTAGCAATAATAAGATTTCAAGATGGCTGCAATGACAGCCATATTGAACATCAGATCTGCACCATTTTCATTTAGGACCAATTAGGTGTCATAAGAAGTCTTTTAACGAAAACCCCATGTCAATATGACCATCCATTCAGAGCCTAAAAATCCACATGAAAACTTCAGTCCAATCTTATCATATCATTTGTAACAACTGCACACAAAATTCAACATACATAGCATGGTCATATGCAAAACGTCTCATTAGTGGTGATGTTAATTCAAGATAAAAAATTGGTTCAATATAACCAATCAACATTGATTTTAATTGGTTGGAAATATTTTCTGTATTTTTTCATGAACAACGTCATTTTCACATATTTAATGGCAGTGATTAAGGTGCTTACATCTCATAAGACTGAGAAAGAAGACTTCATCTCATAAGACTGAGAAAGAAGACTTCATCTCATAAGACTGAGAAAGAAGACTTCATCTCATAAGACTGAGAAAGATGACTTCATCTCATAAGACTGAGAAAGAAGACTTCATCTCATAAGACTGAGAAAGATGACTTCATCTCATAAGACTGAGAAAGAAGACTTCATCTCATAAGACTGAGAAAGATGACTTCATCTCATAAGACTGAGAAAGATGACTTCATCTCATAAGACTGAGAAAGATGACTTCATCTCATAAGACTGAGAAAGAAGACTTCATCTCATAAGACTGAGAAAGAAGACTTCATCTCATAAGACTGAGAAAGAAGACTTCATCTCATAAGACTGAGAAAGAAGACTTCATCTCATAAGACTGAGAAAGAAGACTTCATCTCATAAGACTGAGAAAGAAGACTTCAAAGTAATGCTAAAAGGAACAAATATAGAACAGTCTCAAAATGAAAAACTATTTAGTATCATGCTTGACAATATCTTAAGTTGGAAAATTAAAGTTGATAAAGTCTTGAAAAAAGTAAACTCAGTGCTTTATCTCTAGAACAGAATAAAATTGTATGTCCCTCAAGAACAGAGAAAGATATTCTACAATGCATATATCATGCCACATCTAGAATATTGCTGTTCTAGCTGGGGTAATAGCGATACAGAAAATCAAGAAAGACTGAAATTTCAAAAAAGAGCAGCTAGAGTTATTCTTGATGTTGATTTAGATACACCATGACAAAATCTTTTTAAAACCCTTAAGTGGCTTCCATTTCAACAGAGAACTCAACTTCAAAAGGGTTTACAAGTCTACAAATCCTTACATGGGTTGGCTCCTAATTATCTCAAAAGTAATTTTACATTTGTGGAAAATGTACATTCATATGAACTAAGATCCATCTATTACAATAATTTATATTTACCTAAACCAAATTCTTAGATTTATAATAAGAGTTTTGCTTTTTCTGGAGCCAAACTATGGAATTCCATTCCACTCTATATACAGTGTAAGTTCAGCTTACTCATCCAAAGGTTTAAAGATGCTTCTTTGTCAGCATCTACAGAAACAATTGTTTGTATGAATTTGTGTAATTCATTACTACTCTTCTTTCAAACAATGAACTTTCATGTACTCACCAGTAATATCTTACAAAAGATCACAACTATTCTTTGTATGAATCCTGTTTGTATTCATCTGTAATGCCTTGTACATATTTTATCATAGTATCTAGTTTTTAATTGTACTGATGTCTAAAGACACAACTTGTAAAAATTGTACATCATATAATTGCAGAAGGCTTCATGGAAGATTGGTCAGTTGACTAAATTAGCTTTTTCTTTGAATAAAGCTCTTATTATTATTATTATTATTATTATTATTATTATTATTATTATTATTATTATTATTATTATATGTCAAAGAGTTTACTAGCACATATTTGTAATCAGCCATGTTGTTGGCACTTTGGTTGTACTAAACAATCACATGAAAGCTGTTATTCACACACTGTACTTTTCCTGATAGATTTCATCCCAGAAAGTCAAACAATATAAAACAGAAAAGTATAACCATATTATATTAAATTATGGAAAATCAAAACTAAAGGCTTAGTTATATTACTCTTCCGACCAATCTTTGATTAAGTAATTTGATTATCATATATTCTGACTTACAAGTCAGGTCAAACTACAAACAATATAGACCCTGATCTTCCATCATATAATGCACCAGCAGATCTGGGTCTATGTTGTTAGTTCTACTGATTACTCCTAACAAACTGTATAGACCCAAATCTGCCAGTGCATTATGGGATGACAGATCTGGGTCTATGCAGTTTGCAGTTGGATCTGACTTATAAGCAAGTATAAATAAACAGAAAAATAAGTGGAATAAATTGAGAACCACACAGATTTAAGAAGGTGTTTTAGTGATAGGGAGAGATGCAGAGGGGAGGGCTTTTGGAGAACAGAAGGGGATGTGGACTATAAAGGCACTGAGGGCATAGACAAGGGCACTGAGGGCAGAGGGAGGAACATGGCCCTCTATTATTACCTAGCTGAATCCCTGTAACACATAATGAAATTACATGATAGATCTTGCTGCTCTTTCTACATATGAGGGGTATTTAAAAAGTTGGAATATTAGTGTACTCTACAACAAAGTTCATTATTAGTGAACCATACATCAGTGCATCTCCTCAAAGTTTTACCCATGCACCTCTACACACTTTCTCAGTCTGATTATTCAATTATTAAATGACATTTTGTTTTCAGTTTGGGGTATATTGTCCATATACTGGAAAAATGTACTTCCAAACCCATGGCAGCTTTCAAATTGCCTGCCCTCAGCAAATCATAGATAATGGGATTCAGTCACAAATCACTTGGAGCTAAATTTGGGCTGTATGGAGGATGTGGCAAAGTTTGGATGCTGTGCTCGTTCAAGTATTCTGTCATGATGGCAGATTTATGCAATGATGCATTGTCATGGAGTAGATGGATATCTCTGGTACCGGTACATGGATGGGTGGTTCAGTGGTGTTCCACAACTTTTGGTAATACTGTAGAGGCACACAAATGTCAAGTGACACTAGCAGTCAAGCACAGGTACCTGGACAACCGGGCCTTTCCCATTGAAAAATAATGCATGTAAAACTCTCTTTACAGTCTGAAAAAATCAAATGATTTATGGTCTCTGTTCGTTTTCTCTGATCCAAACTTTATTATATTCTCTTCAGTCAGGTTCATAAAAGTAAATTCATGTTTCATCACCTGTGACAATTTCATTTAAATGTCTCTGGTCATTCTTTTCATATTTGGCAAGTAGCTGTTTGGCGATTTCAACCCAAGTCTGTTTCTGATTAGCCATCAATGAATGCAGGACCCATCTTGCACAATCCTTTCTAACTTTCAAATGATTTTTCAGTATATTACAAACAGTTGACAAATTAATACCTGTGTTAATGGAAATATATACTACTGTGTATTAAGCATCTTCATAAAATGCTACCTTCACAGCAGCCACTGACCTCTCACTCATCACATATAACAGTCTTCTAGAATGTGTTTTATCTTCCATGGATTCACAACTATTAATTAAAACAAGGAAACCACCTCAAAATTGTAGGATATGACATAGAATAACACCCGTAAACTTCATGCAAGTCGGTCTTGATATCAGTTGGAGAATATCACGAGAGTACCCAGATTTTACAGTATGCTCTTTGCTCAGTAGCATAATTATTCTCCTCCCACATTTTTACATCACTGTCATTTGTCTATTGTTACATCACTGTCATTTGTCTATTGTTACATCACTGTCATTTGTCTATTGTTACATCACTGTCATTTGTCTATTGTTACATCAGTCATTTGTCTATTGTTACATCACTGTCATTTGTCTATTGTTACATCACTGTCATTTGTCTATTGTTACATCACTGTCATTTGTCTATTGTTACATCACTGTCATTTGCCTATTGTTACATCACTGTCATTTGTCTATTGTCACACATATATATGCAGGTGTCCTGTACATGCAGCTGCAGATCATTTTATAGAACATTATTTTGTCTATCGACCATTAAATTTATTGACAGGTTCAAAGAAACAAAATTATAACAAAATATTCTGAATGTTTCAAATAACCCTCATATAAATTCAAGCAAACAAAGTAGACCCATGTCTGCTGGCATATTATGTGAAAGCAGATTTGGGTCCATGTTGTTTGCAACTGGGTTTGCGTTATACAAAGATAAAAGTTATAACACACAGCAGGTACAGTATTCCCCAAGTATAAAGCTCATCATGAGAGCCATATCAACTTGTACTGACTTATAGTCGAGGTCTCCTTATTCTGGGGTACATTATGCACAAAACCTTCTTGACCTACTTGGATGGGAACCATAACCATATCATGTTATATCAGGGACTGTGTTATATTAGAATCTGTGTTAAATCTGGGACCATGTTATAAGAGGGACTGTGTTATCCTTAGGTGACATAGTGAGGAACCACTTAACTGTGAATTAAAAACTTTTCATGAGGAACTAATTGTCATGGTTTTGTGGTTGCTACAAACAACAAATTAAAACACACTGAGAACAAAGATGTTTCTGTGACAACAACTGGACCCCTTCCCAAGTCCATGAATTTACATAATAACAAAAATATCAATTTTTGCAAAACTACAAAAATGTATACTCATAAAAATAAAATAATTCACAGTATTCTGCATTGGGCACTTACATGTACTTTGGAAATTATATTTTTGTAACTGCTTACAATAGTATTGTACCTTATAATAATAAAATCATTATGGCCACATGGTTTGGTTTGCTTTTGTGGGTTTAACATCATTTTTCAGTGCATGATAGGCTATAAATGGCGGCCAGTATATATGGTGAAGGAAGAACCCAGGAAAACCCTGATAAGAACATACAACCCATGCGAAGATACTGGCAAGCTTACTCACATACCCCTGTTGCCCGTGCCGATACTTGAAACCATGCGGACAGAGGTGAGATGTCAGTCATCTGTAAAGGCGAGCGCCTTAAACCACTCAGCCACCCAGAGCCCCAATAGCCACATGGTAAATGTAAACATTATCATAGGAGATTTTTGCTTTGTTTTCTGAAGATATTGTTTTGGGACTTGAATGACAATCAGATTTTGTGATGACACATCTGTGCCATCGAAACCAATATTTTAAGATTCAATTTATCATTGTGATGAAAAGAAAAAATGATTACCTAAATATATAAAGAAGAGTCTTCTGGAAGTCTCTTCAATTTTAAAAAAAAACAAACTTCCAATTAAGGGCAAACAAATTATCTCCCTTTATTGCCATCTGTCCTGTTACAACCCTCCCATTTAATAATAAATTAAATTTTGTCCCTTTCCTGCCAACTGTCCCATAAAAACCTATCCACTTAACTTATGGCAAACAAATTATGTCCCTTTACAACTTGCCCTTTGTCTCCCTTTACTATCATGTCTCTTTAAAACCCTCCAAATTAAGGGCAAATAAATTTTGTCCCTTTCCTGCCATCTGTCCCTTTACAACCTGCCCTTAATACTGAGAGCAAACAAATTATGTCCCATTACTGCCATCTGTCCATTTACAGCCTACCCATTAAGGGCAAACAAAATTCTGTCCCACTGCTGCCATCTGTCCTTGTATAACCTGCCCATTAAGAGTCAACAAATTCTGTCTTTACTGCCATCTGGCCCTTTACAACATGTCCATTAAAGGCTATCAAATTCTGTTTCTTTACTGACATCTGTCCCTTTACTTCCTTAACAGATGGTTTCATCATGCATGGGAAGGCTTTCAGTAAATGAAAATCTCCCTCAATGAATGGGTCTTGCAACAAGCATGTTTCAACATATTAACAAAATATCAATACTGTCACTATCACAGGAAGATATCAGTACTGTCACTATCACAACAAGATATCAGTACTGTCACTATCACAACAAGATATCAGTACTGTCACTATCACAACAAGATATCAGTACTGTCACTATCACAACAAAATATCAGTACTGTCACTATCACAACAAGATATCAGTACTGTCACTATCACAACAAGATATCAGTATTGTCACTATCAAAATTTTTAACACATATGAATTTGACAGGGTAACTAAATTTCCTAAAAAACTTTACCTTTTGCATACTGCCAATAATGAAAACTTTAATTCATAACATTGCTGAATTCACTGAATATGCACAAAATGTAATGATACTATTTTGCTTGACTGTATTCACCTGTATATTTGAATTTTAACATTTCAAGGCAGTTTATTTTTTGTAAAAAAATAAAACTTTGTTGATAAAACTTAAATGTTTAACATTATCATTATGTACTTGATAATTAGACTTATTTGCAATAAATTTAGTTATCTTTAAACCATGTACATCAATAATAATAATAATAATAATAATAATAATAATAATAATAATAATAATAATCATGTCTTGCTGCTAGTCTGTATATTCCAAATGGTCTATTCTAGAGGGTGCAATTGTGAGATTCATGCTAATTTAAAAAATCATGCAAGTGTCATCTGTCTTTACTTCATTAAATCTCCCCATATTTAGCAAATTTCCCACCTTTTGGCCAAAACTGAGTTGAGGGGGGATTTCCCACCTAAATTTTCAATTCTAAAATAGACAACATGTGCCATTTCTCACTTTGTCTTGTACAATTACTTCTCCTGTATTGTCTAACAGAAATCAGTTTTCAAGAAATCTCCCTGGCTTAAGTCCTGTTGTAATGGCAACCATTTTAATCTATTGTATTCTATTGGTATGACTATAATCTCCAAATCAAGGAAGATGAATATTATCATGTACATATCTCACTTTTCCATTACTACATTCATCATTAGCTTGTACAGATCTCACTTTTCCATTCCTCCATTCATCAATAGCTTGTACATATCTCACTTTTCCATTCCTCCATTCATCATTATCTTGTACACATCTCACATTTCCATTCTTCCATTCATATTTATCTTGTACACATCTCACTTTTCCATTCCTCCATTCAACATCTTGTACACATCTCACTTTTCCATTCCTCCATTCATCATCTTGTACTCATCTCACTTTTCCATTCCTCCATTCATCATCTTGTACACATCTCACTTTTCCATTCCTCCATTCATCCTACTGCTAAGTGTTAGAGAATTTTCAGAAATCAAACGGTAAGTGGACTGAGGAGAAAGGCGGCACTTTTATGCAAAACACATGCACCTAAATAAATGAATTAATCATCTTTTATCTTATAATTTGTGACACTATTGCAGTGGGTAAGAAAAAAAAGAGTAATGAATCCAACACCAAAGATGAAATTATTATTTAGATTATAGGACATGTACAGAATAAAGTTACACCAAAAAAGAAATAAAAGCTCCTTCAAATTCCAACTGGATTAAAGATTTAGTGACATTAGGAAAATGATATTCTCTCTGCCAAATAAAAACCAAGCACATACCATTAACTAATTTAAGTCATACATTTTGATTTCCACCAAATTATTTTAAATTACCAAGATGCCTGCCATAAATTATTTAAAGAGATCAGCTTCCTTTGTATTGCATGTGAATTTAAAACATTTGGGAACAACAGAATCCTCGCTGTGGGGGACAGGGTTGGGGGGAGGGAGAGGGGTATGTGTGCATGAATTGTCGATAAGGATTTAATTGGGGATTCTATCCAAAACTCTTCAAAGAATGATCCTCTTTAGATCAGCTTTTCAGCTTGTATTGAACAATTTACTGCTCCACTGTCCAAACAGAATTGCCTGGAATTCAAGATGAGACCATTTGTTCTTTCTTTCTGCTGAATGTTGAATCTACTGTCCAAACAGAATTCCCTGGAATTCAAGATGAGACCATTTTGTTATTTCTATCTGCTGAATGTTGAACCCATTAATAATATTTGTGAATGATAAGATTTTCAAATTAGCTACTGTGGCAGCCATATTGAATAAAAGATCAGTATCATTTTCATTTAGGACAAACTAGACTCCATTAGAAGACTTTTGGTGACAACCCCATGTGGATATTACCATCCATTCAGTAGAATAAGTTACAAGATTTTCAATATGTCCATTACAGCAGCCATGTTTGAGGTCTGATCAGCCCCATTTTTATTCAGGACCAACTAGATATCATAATTAGTATTCCATTTATGAGTAGCAATAACAAGATTTTCAAGATGACAGCAATGGTGGCCATAATGGATGTCAGATTGGCGCCTTTTTCATTCTGTACCAACTAGACATCATATGAAATCTTCTAGTGAAAACTCAATGCTGATATGACTTACCATCTTAATGAGCAAATATTTAAGATGGCCACTGGGTTGCCATATTGGATATCAGATCAGCACCATTTTTATTTAAGAACAACTAGACACCATAATAAGTCTTCTGGTGAAAATCCAATAACTGATATGACTTTCCATCCAGTAGGAGTAGCAATTACAAGGTTTTCAAGATGGCTGCTGTGGTGACCATGTTCGATGTCCAGGCAGTAACATTTTCATTTATGACCAACTAGACATCATAAGTCTTCTGTTGAAAACCCCATGTTGATATGACTTTCCACTCAGGAGGAGAAGCAACAACATTTTCAAGATGGCTGCCATGGCAGCCATATTGGATGTCAAATCAATACTATTTTCATTTAGGACCAATTATACATCATAACAAGATTTTCAAGATGGCTGTCTTGGTGGCC
Organism: Margaritifera margaritifera; assembly: GCA_029931535.1. Lineage (NCBI taxonomy): Eukaryota > Metazoa > Mollusca > Bivalvia > Unionida > Margaritiferidae > Margaritifera > Margaritifera margaritifera. Next base: position 702,462 of record JAQPZY010001154.1, on the reverse strand, counting down.
ATATTGGATATCAGATCAGCACCATTTTTATTTATGACCTCATAAGAAGTCCTTTACTGAAACCCCATCTTGATATGACCATCCATTCAGGAGTAGCAATAGCAAGGAGGAACAAATCTAGATGTTCGATAAGGTGGTAAATGAGGTTTACCACCTTCTTCCCCAGGACTTGTGTCCAAAAAGCCTTCAGGCTCAGGACAAGAAAATCTGCTCATGTTTGGAGACATTTTTGAGGCAGCACTCAGATAAGCTTTTTCTCCCTCATTCTGTGATTGTACAGGAGCTTTCCCAAAGGTTTTCTAGTGGCCAGGAATTTGACAGGCAATATAAGGGGTGGTTTGTCCTGCCCTCAACACTGCAACTGCTGGTCTCGGCAGCTAGCTATAGAGTTCTCTCTCCTCTTGGCCCCTTAAACCCCCTCACTTGGATGCTGGTGCACTACAAGTGGGGATTTTGGTGGGGACCTCGGTTTGCATCCCAGTCATGACCCTGGAGGTACTGGAGCTTAAGGTTCATATGCTTGTAACCAAATTCTTGCATGCCGATATTTGTTTTTTTGGCAGCCCTTTTGTCTTTTGAAAGAGCAAACCTTGTTTCCAGCAGTACTTCAGCACCTTCTGGAGGCTGTTGCAAAGATGTTGAGGCACACCTTGCATATGACCATAGAAACTCATTTTCTTTTTTGCCATGCCTGCCTCTTCCCAATGTTCCCGCAAGAGCTCGACTAACCCTTTTTTCAGGGGTTTGGTCAAGCATCATGGGCAATGTGTGGGTCCATTCTACTCTAAAGGGGGCTTATGACTTTGATTCTGGGAACACCCTCCACTATCTTGGCCCTTGATCTTCTTTCACCAGTCCAAGCTGGTACGATCAAGGGAAGAAGTGCACACCCTCATGCAGAAGGACGCCTTCAAGAAGGTAATAAACAACTAAGCTCAGGTGTTTTATTCACAGGTTTTTCTGATCTCAAGAAAGGCAAAAATGTTTTTGTTGCATAATCGACCTTTCCACCTTGAACAAATTTCTTTAGGTTTAATGCTTTAAAATGGAGACTATGGAGGTCCTGCAACTGGGCCATATCCATCAATCTTCAAGATGGGTATCTTCACAACCCCATCTTCCCTCCTCATAGAAAATACCTCCTTGGCCAGAAGGTATTCTAATTTTCATACTCAGCCATTTGAACTTGCTTCTGCTCGAAGAGCTTTTATCAGGGTGATGGGGGTAGCAGCCCATCTGAGGTTCTTAGGTATTCCCATCCTTCAGTATTTCAATGACTGGTTGGTACACAATGTCCTCAGAGTTTCCATTTTGAAGGACTTGTCCCTTTGTTGACCACGTGCTCATAATTACCTTTTTTCACTCATCCCATGCACTGGCATCTGGCTGTATTATTGTCACAATTTCTAAACTGACCAAACACATACTTTATATTTTTAATGCTAAAACTGCAAATTATTGTTTTACAAATTCAGTCATCTAAAAAATTCATGGCAATTTCTTGTTGCAAACATTTTGTGATTACAATAATCTGATTGGCAAATACAAACAAAAACTAGTCCTAATGTCCTTTTATTTGAAAATAAATCATAAAACCCATTCCAGTTAGAGTGTTAATAGAATAAAAATGACTGTCTCAGGAGAAATCAAGTCACTTATAACCTTAAGATTATTTTTATCATGAAATTCATTGAACTTCAAATAACATAAACAAAAATCTCTAAATTTGACTGCTGTTAACAATAGTCTAGATTCAAATTTATTATTATTGAATTAGCAGAAACATTTTAATACAAAAAAAATTGGTTTAAAAAAAGATGTAAACTTACTCAATATCTTGTCTATCCATAAAGCCAATATATCTATCATGTTATTGACCCATAAAATCACATGTACATGCAAATACAAAAAGTGATTGATGCATTTCCCTCAACATACCGTATATACTTGCATATAAACCGGGTCAAAATGCAAACAACATGGACTCTGATCAGCCGTCGCATAATGCACCGGCAGATCAGGGTCTATGTTGTTTGTTCTACTGATTAGTCCTTATACACTAAATAGACCCAGATCTGGGTCTATGAAGTTTGCAGTTGATATTGACTTATACGTGAGTATATACGGTACATGTATACTGATTTCTTTCTCAGTAGGTGGCAAACCCTATTACATATGCTTACTAATTACTTACAATATTAAGCAAACATTTTTCTAGCTTTGACATTTAAATCCTGGTTAATATTAATGCTTAAATGTAAGCTGGTTTTCACTTTACACTTTCGCTAATTAACAATGAAACTTGTCCATAAGTGATGTAAATGGGACTAAAAACATTTATCTTTTGTGAACAGGTCCAAGGACTGAAATTTGTTTTTTAATCTCTGGGTCCTGGACTTTTTAATCCAATTTTTACTGGGTCCAATGACACCAAGGTCCCAATAACTGAAACTATTAAAACTGCATATATTATGATATACTTTTCATGTTATATCTCATTTGGTCATTGCTCATCTATGTCTACATGCAGATCTACATAGTTCATCATGATAGCTGTTATACTCTTATCTACATAGTTCATCATAGCTGTTATACTCAGATATACATAGTTCATTATAGCTGTTATACTCTGATCTACATAGTTCATTATAGCTGTTATACTCTGATCTACATAGTTCATTATAGCTGTTATACTCTGATCTACATAGTTCATTATAGCTGTTATACTCTGATCTACATAGTTCATCATAGCTGTTATACTCTGATCTACATAGTTCATCATAGCTGTTATACTCTGATCTACATAGTTCATCATAGCTGTTATACTCTGATCTACATAGTTCATCATAGCTGTTATACTCTGATCTACATAGTTCATCATAGCTGTTATACTCTGATCTACATAGTTCATTATAGCTGTTATACTCTTATCTACATAGTTCATTATAGCTGTTATACTCTGATCAAGTCCAAGTATGACAGACTTCACAGCTTGTGTGTCCCAGACCTCATGCTTAGGGAATATTGTGTGTCCCAGACCACAGGCTTAGGGAATTTTGTGTGTCCCAGACCAGAGGTTTAGGGAATTTGATGTGTCCCAGACATCAATCTTTGGGAAATCTGTGTGTCACAGACTTCAGGATTGGGCATTTTGTGTGTCCCAGGCCTCAGGGTTTGGGAATTTTGTGTGTCCCTGATCTTATACTTAAAGAATTGTATGTGTCCCAGACATCAGGCTTAGGGAATTTTGTGACTCCCACAAAATATTATGATTAAAATATAACATAACTTAATATATATATTTATTTCCTTTTTGTCAAAACTTGCTTTAAATAATAAATATTCACATTATCACGTCTGTATGAGAAAATGTGAGACTGACCTTGACATTGACTACAAGATGGAAATGACAGACTTTGACAGTATATCATGCGAACTAAAGGATCAACAGATGAAGAAAGCTGTGGGCATTTATGTAAGTGAAGAATGCGGTACATACAGACGTGAAATAAAGGTGCAGATATATATACTGTGGCAAGATTGCAGAGTATAAAACTTGTAGAACATAAGCATTACTAACTGAACATGACCTCTCTCACAATTTTGTGGACGTGCCCACAGAAAAGTACCTTGCAGGTTTGAGCTTGCCCGAGCCAAATTTGAGCTAACTTTGGCTAAAGGAATATGGCAAGTTTAAAAAATGAAACCAATCACAACTGTTGTTGCATACTATTTTGGCTTGTATGGTAATGTCTACACAAAACTCCCATGTGGAAAGTTTAATGACAGTTTAGACACAGGATTAATAATATCGGATTAATGATAACATGAAGTGTAATAATGTAAACTCAGATAAACATAATATATCAGGGATCAAGCTAGACTTGAATTTTAGGGAGAAGTGACTTCTCCTTTTGGACAGAATAGGGATAAGTGTGAGCAGAACTGGGAGAAGTCGCAGCAAAGCAAGAAATGCAATAATATATATATATATATGTATATATATATATATATATATATATATATATATATATATATATATATATATATAAAGAAAATAATGTCATGTGCTGACCTGGTCAGTTTCTATATACAACTCTGGGAATGCTGGGAAGGCACGGCAAAGTCAGTGTTGAGTAATGTGACATAGTGAGAATGGTGGTAGCCATATACAGGATTAGTATAACAGAAATCGGAGAGGAACAAAAAATATTATGACACATCATAATATACAGGTGGTCACATGCAACACTGATTACTAAAATCAGGGACCTATAGGTTCCTGATAAAATTTACATCAACTGCCACTCCAGGCACATTCAGAAGCAATACCTATGGGGAATGAATAATAAGACATCAATCACATAACCTGGTATGCTAGTAAACATTCCTCAATTAAAATCTCGCATTTTGATGTTCTGACTACCTGTGCTTTCTCTCTGCTGATTACTCATCAGTGCTCTCTCTCTCTCTCTCTCTCTCTCTCACACACACACACACACACACATACAAATACTATTTATAAAAAAAACTGAACATATCAATATTAAATGAAGCAAGGAAAATACATGAACTATTCGCCTCAACAGATACACACACATCCCACCCCACCCCTTCGATCGGTTGACACAATAAATATCTTTGGTCGAGCTATTACTTTAAACAAAAAATAGTTCTTATTGTAATATTAACCTTGAGATTTTTACCGAAAAAATATTTTTAGATAAGTATCTTAGCTGTCGTATGTATTGATTACGACATTACCTCTTTAACTTTCAATATTATCTGATTCATAACATTACCTGTGTGTTTACATCGACTACCATGCTTGCTTAAGGTCAGGTGCGAAGGAATCCAAACAATTTTTTAAAATCTCATCTGTGCTCTCGACAGTAGTCGAGAAAATGCGTGATTTTTAAAGCGCGGTCGATTTGTCTCAAGTAATGCAACACGTGTTTGACAGGCTCAGTGCTTTGATGGCCTACGTTTACAAACACTGGTGTTTTTACGGACTGAAATAGGGATAAGGATCTGGAATGCTTAAAATAAGAAATGTCACTTTATCGGCGCATTATATATATATATACCGGGCCCATGGGCAAAGCAGTGTATTATATATATATACCGGGCCCATGGGCAAAGCAGTGTATTATATATATATATATATATATATACCGGGCCCATGGGCAAAGCAGTGTATTATATATATATACCGGGCCCATGGGCAAAGCAGTGTATTATATATATATATACCGGGCCCATGGGCAAAGCAGTGTATTATATATATATACCGGGCCCATGGGCAAAGCAGTGTATTATATATATATACCGGGCCCATGGGCAAAGCAGTGTATTATATATATATACCGGGCCCATGGGCAAAGCAGTGTATTATATATATATACCGGGCCCATGGGCAAAGCAGTGTATTATATATATATATATATATATATATATATACCGGGCCCATGGACAAAGCAGTGTATTATATATATATACCGGGCCCATGGGCAAAGCAGTGTCATGGGGCCCAAAACTAGTTTAATTTTTTGTATATAAAAACCTGTGCACAGTTTTGCATATAAAACCTGTAGTAATCTACCATAACTTAGACTCTTGCAAGGAACAAATATTAATATTTAATGCAAAGATTAATTTATCTTTTTTATAACGGAGTTGACAGCGGACCCTTAAAAATCACCGGGCCCCAGGTCAATTGCCCACCCACACCTTCTCGGAGGCCTGCATATATATATATATATATATATATATATATATATATATATATATATATATATATATATATATATATATATATATATATATATATATATATATATATATATATATATATATATCGAGAATCTGGAGGCAAATCCAAAATACAGTTTGCTATTCACTGTGTTAAAATTCTTGATTTTTGTGTCGTTTTGTGATATCTTGGATATTATCAAAATTCTAAAAGGAAAAATTAAGCAACAGTTTCCATGCGGTGACTCTAAGAAAGAGTGTCTCGGATTGTCTTCGGTGTGAGCTATGTCATCTTTACTGTTTTGTTTTGTTTTTTTGGCAGGCAAGGTCACTTGTACGTTTTTCGATCCTCACGCGGTTTTATTTTAAGGCGAATGAGTCAGTTTGGTCTAGGATGTTTCGTCGTGTTCGGTTGACATAAGATATTTATCTAACCAGCTGTTTAGAAACATGTGTCATTCTTAACAATTCTCCCCTTATACGAACATAGACTCATCCAGCATGCATTAGATGAATCTAGTCTAGATTACGAAGAGGTATTTTGGGTTTCAAATTCATGGCGTGGGATTAACATTAGCCAAGCTGTTCACTTGAAATGGGAATTAATACGAAAGTATTTTCATGGAGATGCAGAAGGTTATTTGAAAAAGATGAATCATTTTAATACAATTTTGTTTAAGCAATGTTGTGATTTTGTTTTGTGAGATATTGATAGGGGTACAAGTCCCGGGGAAAATTTATAAAAGAGTTGATAAAGCAATATAGTTATATTTTTTTGTAGATCATAAACCTCTCGTTTTAAAATAAATTGATAGATCGCCAGCTCCTAAATGTGCCGAAATACCGATGCATGTTTCCAAATGAATATGAGATAGTTTGATTTTCGACCTTAGTCTAGTCCTACAAGTTATTTCTGGTCAACTTATATGATCGAACAGGTATCTGTAGTCTTTAGTTACTTCACAAATGGCCGAATCGTCTCAATTTCTTGTAAAAAAAAAAATAAACTTCCCTTTTTTATTTTTATTTTTTTTTTGAGAGAGAGAGAGAGAGAAGCACCACAATGTTTTGAAATAAATTTTAATTCATGAAGCACATCAAATCAAAGAGATTTGTTTTAATATAGACGAGGAAAAGCTTGAAAACACTGTATTTTTTTTTTGTTTTGTTTTGTTTTTTATTCTGGCGGGGACATTATATAACATAAGTACTTAAAATCCCAGAGAGCTGCCAGATATACGCAGTTTCTCTTTTATATGCAAATGAGGAACCGAGTGGCTGGTTGTGCAATAAGATCAAAGGTACAACAAGGGCGAGTTTTCCATCAGACCAGAAATCCAGCTGTGCTTACTTACGTTACAGGTTGAAGTTAGTAGCGACAGTGTTCTACTGGATATATATATATATTGCTGTCTAATTCATCTCTACCTCTTATTCTTCCCAAAATCTGTTTAATGTCCAAATAAATTGCACCAATCACCAATTCGATCTCATCTTTTGCCGGTAGAAGGACACATTTATGTCTTATGCTAATGATGAAATATAGTAGCAGTGTGATTTACAAAATACACACTTTGAATGAGCTTCTCTGGCCCTTTCAACAACTTTTCTTTCTGATCTTACGGTTCATTAGAAACCCTATTTGCATAATGATAGGGAACGGATGATACTTTGATGGGCAAGGTATGGAGTTTCCTCTCAGCCTGGACGGTAATCTCAGATTATGGGAAATACACGTTTTAAAAATTGCATTATCATCAATATTTGATATTTTGTGATCTTTTAAAGACGTGTGAAGTTTTGATAACGCGGTCGGCTGTTAGGTCGAGTACTTTTGTACAAAATAATTGACTCGTGGCCAGAAGGGTTCGGGTTCGATTCCCACCATCGTATCAGCCCGGATCGGCTACTGTGGTATGTGTTCTTGGGCAAGGCATTTTACTTGTAGTGACTGTATGTTTGCTGAAGTTGCGACTTGCAAGCGTGCATTTGGCACCTCTGAGTCTTTTTGCAGAGTAAAACATGTTACGTTTTATAATGGAAACTTATGGGTCTGCCGCAGAATCTAAATGTCCTGGCTTGTTATTCCTGTATAAACACGATTTCCAAGCAAATTGAAGGTGATGTAAAAAAAAAAAATGTATGGTCATTTGAGTGACACTGCATATTGGATTTGCGATTCACTTAGGATCCGTCGTAGCAGTAAGACAGCTTCGCTTGAGAAATCACACTTTCCGAGAAAAAAAAAAAAAAACCCAGCAGCGTTACCAAAAAAAATGACGATATCACATTTATGTGATGCAGCGTCATAAGACAAAAGTGGCATGGAGACTGTTCCGAATAAAAGGAGGGAAAAAAGTGTAAACCGGCACACAAATTACTCAGAATGCTTTAAAAAAAAAACAAAGAAGACAACATCAGTGCTGGTTTTTTTTTTTTTTTCGTTTTTTTATGGGGAAGCATCCAATAGTGTGATTTATTTTTTAAAGACTACACCTGTATCGATACCGCTATAGGTATCGATAAGATCAATATTATTATGGTCATACGAACTGTGGTTTTAAGAATTTAATTTTAAAAATATGTTTTATAAAGCGTGCTGATTCACAAAGGTGAACAATTTTTGCACGTGCTCGAATTTAGATATTTTGTTCTGCAGGTATTACCACAACATGTCGTCAATCGACCGACTTCCCGTTCAGGAAACAATGCTAACGACGGAGTAATCCAATGAGTCGTACACAGTAACAGTTTGACGGCCGAATTTCATCGGGGATAATCGTAAACCTTGAGAACACAATGTCTACGCGCGGAATACGCTCCAATAACGTGCGCAGTACATTCCAAGCACGTGGCTAAATGCCCGTCAGCGATAAGTTTTACCTATCTTCTTTAATCTTTATACTCTGGAAAAGTTGTAATCCATGAACAATACAGTCACTGTGATGTCACAAAGGTGAATTACTTGGGATAAATACGTAGAGATTTTTACAATTATTTCTACAGTTTGCCCGGGTTATCCAAATAATTTCATTTGAATCCCATATTTTATTCAATTTGTCTTTCTTAGCATTTAAATAACAAACTGCCACAACTTCTTAATTGTAGAGTAGACATACAAAACATACTTACTGAACGTATATTGATAATGCCCTTTGCTAAAGAATTTTTGACATTAACGAAACTACGCTGTGGAATAAGTTCGACCTGTTACGCCTGGATAAACGGTCAAATGCGTTTTCTGGGTTTTATTGCATTTCGGACAGTATTTAATTCTTCCGATTAGAAAATAAACTTCATCAAATATATTTTCATTGATATAGAATATATTTTCATTGATATAGAATACATTCTTTTTAAATATTGAGCAAGTTTAACACAGTTATGTTCCAACATTATTTACCTTAAAATAAAATGGTAAATTAACACCGATCAGATGATTTATGTAATCATTATTGTACGTTATGATTCTTGGTTTACATCATATATATTCTAGGCAATGTCTTTTCACGGAAATTTTGTTATATCAAATTTTCAGTGCAGTTAGGACATGTCTCTATATTGTTGAAATGATTGTAATTTTGAACTTCAACCAACTCTGCGTCTTCCGACATCACTCATAATTTAAAAACAAAAAAGACACAAAAAAGAAGAAAAAATGTTCAGAAACTAAATACTGCCGCTCCAATATAATTTTTTGTGAGTCTTTTTAATGGACCTTTTAAATTTATTTTCTAACGATATCATTACTCCAACTTTGTTAGTTATTATTATTGTATCATTAATAGTATTATATTAACGACAATCATACAACAAGCTCTAACAGTTTATTTAAAGCCCTCTACACGGATAGAGGCAGGGTTGGCTTTTGTCTTTTTTTTAAAGTGGAAGAAATTGGCAAATCATAGTAATTCGATGTATAAGCAGACACACCTCAAATCCCGAAACTTGAAATTGAACCCAAGAGGTGTTCAACAAGCACCTTATCGTTGTGTTCTCCAAGTTATTATAGTTATTATTGTTATTATTATTATTATTAATGTGATCAAAAAGGTAATACTTCCTGCAGACATTGCTCTTGGAATGCTAGGTTGGACACCAGCGAAATCCGAAATTGATAGGAGAAAACTAATGTTGTTTTACACAGACGCCCATGATTGTAAGGTCGAAAATTGTTTGTTTAGAAAATAACCTCATGAGATTTCGAATGTCTAATGAAGCAAATTTTGACAGATTCTCTTCTATTCACGAATCCTTGCGACCTGCCTCGGTATGGCAGCCTGCTGAAATAAGACAAAACAGTAAGGTAGTTACTTATTATAGCTAGACTGATACAGTAAGGTAGTTACTTATTATAGCTAGACTAATACAGTAAGGTAGTTACTTATTATAGCTAGACTAATACAGTAAGGTAGTTACTTATTATAGCTAGACTAATACAGTAAGGTAGTTACTTATTATAGCTAGACTATGAGCTGCTGTTCCTCAAACACAGCTTGACAAATGTATTAAATATAGGAATGTTTATACAGACTTGATAGTCAGATTTGTGTTGCATGTGCATATATGTCGAGTTTCAGAAACTCTTTCTGGGATGTGCTGACTGATAACTTTCCACTGAGCCTTCATGTTACGTTATTTAACGTAGAAGATGAGCTGCAACTGCAATATCTTCTAAGTTAAAGGTTATCAGCGGGTGTATTTGACAAAGAAAACTCCAAGTTACTTGTACGGTATGCAGCATACTTTGTCATGCAGTGTGCACATATGTTCTACAAATAGAGGTTGTGTAACTTGCAACTTCCTCCAATCATGCAAAATTCAATGATGTATATAATGTAAGCATTTTGAAGTCCAATATTCTATTTATAGCATATACGAACTGTGTTAGGATAGTCGTACTACATGTCTCGTTACATTTTTGTATACACGAAATTATTTCTGTCGCTTCTACGGCCTATTATTGACTTTCTCTACATGAGGTCAGGATGCATAGTTGCTTATATCTTTCATTATTTGTACATACTAGTGTTTGTTTATTTATTTACTTATTTTTATGAAAGTTTTATGATTTATTAGACTTAATTATTATATCATGTAATCTTCTTCGGAAGGAAAAAAAGATGAATATGAAGATTACATATGTAGGATATATTTAAAACATTTGATGCTCTGGTAAAACAAATCTTATGTTACGGTTCAGAAATATGAGGGCCTGCATATTTACCAGAAATAGAAGCAATTGAGTAAAGATTTTGTAAAAGATATCTTAATGCACCAAAATGTTAAAATGTCTAAAGTACTGGACTAAAATTGTACATATGTCGACGAGTAGATATCCTATCCAATGTTATATTATGTTAAAGAAATTGGATGATGCTGGCAAAAACACACAGGCCAGTAAGTTAAAATTTTGTTATTCTCTCGTGGTTTTGGCAATGTATGGATAGCACAAGAAATGGGTGACACAAACACTTTTCTTGCTATGTACAGATCTGGTCAAGTAAGATAGACGATTCTAAAAAAAAATGTACATTATAGTCAGTACAAGTCGTTACTGAATATTGAAAACTATTTAACATTTGAACTACCTTTCGTTTTCAGAAGAAGAAAAAAACACAGAACAAAACACTTGCATCTTTTCCATGTTCTAAACATGATTTAATGATTGAAAGAGGAAGTCAAACTTTAATTGAAAAGATCAAAGAGTTGCAAACTATGTCTTAAAGAAATATCAAGTGTGTAGAAGATGATTACCATTTTGTATGTATGTGTGCTTCTTTTACCATTTTAGGATGGAAATATCTCGACGAGAGGTATTTTTTTTAACCGTTCTGTGGATAAATTTACAAATCTAATGCCCAGTCGGAAAATAAGTCTAATTGTAACAGGATGAAGTCTGGTTGGGATTGGATTTAGCCGGATTGGGGTTGGATATAGCGAAGACACTGAAAGCAGTTTCGTGAATGAGATGTTTATTTATAATGTAATTGAACGATGAATGAATCTGACACCATACTCGTGCGCATAAAGCCTAGCAATGGATTTAACAGAATGATGCGCGCCGAGTTTAACAGCTGATATTAGGAAATGATATCATTCCCAAATGGAACTAATCAGATCACGCAACTTCAGCGAGTAATCAAACGAGAATCAACGGATGGAACTTATACAAAAAAATATGACTGATACATGGATCTATCACCACGGATGATCAATGTATAGAATTTATACACAAATATGAACAATGTATGTTCCTATCACCAAGGGTGATCAAAGTACAGAATTTGTACAAAAATTTGAATAATGTACGTTTCATTCACAATTAGGATCTATGTATTATTGATTTTTGCTCACATAGCGATATTGAATTATTGATTTCATTCATATAGTGATATTGAATAACATTGATTCCAAAATGGATCATATGTATCTCGTGGCGTCCAGTTGACGATCACGATGTATTTCCGGTTCCACAGCTCTCGTAGAATGGTTAAGGAGCCAACACGCATGTTCCGGCCCTCCCAATCTGCAAATGGATCCCTCAAGAGCCTCCTTATTCCATACAGACTCGTTGGTCACGAAGTTTTGGTCCCTCACTGCATGCAAACCAGTACTGTCTTCCTAGCCAACGTTACCATCGACAGCAGCATACGGGTTGCACGAAACCCCACAGAGTTCTACGACCCCCCCCCCCCCCGTCACAAAAACATCTAAAAATATAATGACTGAGCCGTCTACTGTATGAGACACGGTTAAGTACGAATACAAAACTATACATTACGCACGCGCACATGAATTGGCTTCGTTGCACATTCAATCATTTCATCAGAACTACTGTACGAGATTATTATTATAATAACCACGTTTGTACAAGAATATGTGTCCGACAAAAATAATCTCATTGAATTATAATAACTCGAACATTACTCGGCCTTCAATGCATGCAGTATATATAAATTAAATCAAATTTGTCTGTTCAGTTATAAAAATGGCTAACTTGAAACAGACTATAGTCTATCTGATAGCATGTCCTTATATGATATAGATCTGACTCTCTGTAAAATTTAGAATACATTCCCAAACATTAAATCTATGAAACAATTCTATCACATAAAACGGATAGCAAGAAAAAACGCAATTTTATTTTTTATATACTTCTACAGCTGAAGATTGCTCCCGTAAAGTGCTTATTTGTGTGCATCTTTTCAGATACACGGTCAAAAAACCTTGTTTCGGTTGGGCAGAGCCCGATGTAAGTTCTGAATTTTTTCCCCCCAGAATACCCAATGCATGAGTCCACTTACTTACTAAGATGGACTCAGATATCAAGAACTCTGATTGACTTACAAACGAGAATCATTCATCAGGAAGCCATCCGTACAGTGCTTATTTGTGTGCATCTTTTCAGATACACGGTCAAAAAACTTTGTTTTCATTGGGCAGAGCCCGATGTAAGTTCTGAAGTTTTTTTCCCCCCAGAATAACTAATACATGAGTCCACCTACTTACTTAGATACTTAGATGGACTCAGATATCAAGAACTCTGAGTGACTTCCAGATGAGAATCATGCATCAGGAAGCCATCCGTAAACTGGACAACTTTCTGACAAAACTCGTTGTATTGTGATTATACATCGAGAATTGACTCTATAAGTACCATGGCTGTGGTGAAAATGCGCAGCCTCTCTGGTAATCGGGTTTCTTACTGCAGGCAATTTGATCGTGCATCACTGGATGAACCGAGCTAAGTATTTTAAAATAACTAAAGCCGAACAATTTAACACCCTCGGGCAATGCTGTACGCGGAAACGAAACCCGAGTACATTTTCGTTCATATATAATGCATTGACATTAAGTACACACAATTCCGTGACACTAATTACAAGTGTTTCAAAGTTTTGTATTTTGTTTTTAAAACTAAAATATCGAGTGTTAAGAAATATCAATATCAACACCTAAACTAGTGTATTTTACAATACTGTTTATGGCGCACTGCATATTAAACTTTAGTTTATATGTTTTGTGTAATGGACGGAGTCCTCAAGTACCAAATAAACTCTCTGTGCCTTTCTATCCTCATAAACAGACATATCAACCTCTCATATCAACCAGACATATCAACCAGACATATCAACCTCTCATATCAACCAGACATATCAATATCTCTTACAACTTTGTCTATTTCATCAGTTAACTTCTTGCCATCAGCAAATATGATTTTAATTTTATTTTGTGACATCCCAAAATGGTTCCCGTAAACCATGTTTCACAGCTTTTATTTCCATTTCGATACTGTCCATTCAAAACTTAGTTAATATTTACTTACTTGGAACGGGATTGTTCATTTGTCTTCAGTGGATTCAATCAACTTTAACTGTTTCCTCATTGATCATCTTGTATGAACTTTCTATGATATAATTTGTAGCCTGTTTTTCAGTCTTTTTGTTTCTTAGCTATACGATAAACTGCTGGTGTTTATTATGCCGAAGAAGCGATGAGTATTAAGAAAGAACAAGAAGGAAATGTTATACCGGAAAACAAATTATCTTGACCAAACACACACAACTCCGATGAAAATTCTGTCCTGTGAATTCCCAAAACAGATCAATGAAAGTCGTCCTCGTTTAACAATTGAAGTTAACGTTGGCTCCGTTTCTCCGTTTGCTGATTGGGTTTCATTGGATCGGTAAATTATTTATTGTACTTTGTGTTTTCGTTAACACAAAATAATCTCCTCTATTTACTAATTCTTTATCTCTTTTGTGTTCTCTTTGCTGGAGTTATTACCCGATTTATTTGCTTTTATGGAGAACCCTGGATTTTTTGTCTTTTTGGCGCATGCAGCTGTAACAAGTGTTTGTTTGTCATAGCATATTGACCAGTATTTAAGAATGATCACCATCTAGACCGGCTTTAATTGCAGGGTTGACTTTTATTGTTTACAAGAATTATCACATTGAAAAAATGACCTCTAAAAGTGACTTGATAACTTTTATCCAATTGAAAATTGTGTCTGTGTGTGTGTGTTTAAATTGAAACTTATTTTATTAAGATTTGTCTAACCCAAATTCTAAAATATTACTGTTATGTATTTTACATACATGAATTATGTATCACAATTAGCTTTTATAAATTCATATTCTAATGTATTTCATATGCTTTTGAAGTTTGAAACCATATGACAGATGACAATGGAACCTATCTATGACAGACGACAATGGAACCTATCTATGACAGATGACAATGGAACCTATCTATGACGGATACACAAAGGGTAATAATATTTCGTCCTTTATAAACAGATGTTCTTTATGTTGAAGGTTAAATGAAGAAAAGGAATGGCTCCTCTTTCTCCTTATGGTTGTTCTTTGAAAACTAAGTTTTCGTTTTATGCAGTTTCCCAAAGGCAGATATCACTATGTTTTATATAAGAAACTATTACACGGCTTGCACACCAGTTTTAAAATCCACTAGTCCATGGGACAAGTACGTTTGAAAAACAACTGGTACGCATCTCTTGACAGAAACTCCCAAACTTGTCAATGTCATCTGAACAAACCTACAATTCAACAATTCAAACCATGTCATTTGTTATTACCAGATGGTGTTGTTCATGATTACGGTTTACACACACACACACACACACACACACACACACACACACACACACACACACCTTTGTAAGATCTTCCAAATGAAAAACAAAACAATGACTACATTATGTCACCAGTTGATTATTTTATTTTTCTTTGAATGCTTATGTATCTGGAATAAAATCAAGAAATCAGACTCAAGACCTTTTGTTTAAAGTAGGCACCTTTTGTATTTTTGTGTATTACAGTTACTGATGCACGCTGTGAAGACTAAATTGGGAGACTTCATATTAAACAAAATGCACACACACACACACACATACACACACACATACACACACATGAATTGATAGTTGTTCTTTATATTCCCTTATTTTAACAAGTATGCAGTTATAGATGATAATTGCATGCAAAATCATATAAATTGAAATATTCACTGGATACATCTATGTACAAATCATATCAATTGAAATATTAACTGAATACATCTATGCAGAATTATATCAATTGAAATATTAACTGGATACATCTATGCAAAAAAAAATAAGACCTAATAACTACGGCACTTCTTCATTATAAATCTTGCCTCAGTATAGAGTGCCCCCTCAAATACGATCCCTTTTATTTTATTTTCTTTATTTATTTTGGGGTTGTGTTGGTGTAGGGGTGGCAGAGCGATGAATGTGGTTTTGATACTGATCTACCTTTGTATAATGCTACCTCGCTTTTAATAGGGTCAAATGTTATGACTCCGCATAGCAACGTTTAAATAATGGACCCCTGTAACTTCTATAAAGATCTTTTATTAATATGAAAAGAATCTAATAACATAAAATCAATTTCCCTCTTAGGAAAATATATAATTTAATGCATTAAGGTGTCCTCCGAGCACTGTGACAAAAGAAATGTATAACTGTATTACAGTATAAATACGTTACAAAATTAAACCATACGAGTTTAGAATTTTAAATGTGTTACCTTTATCTTTTCTTTTATATAGATTTTACAGAATGTTAACATCTTTTCGTTTGATATTTTATGTTGTTGTTCTTTGTTTTTACATTTATTTGGAAGGGTTTACCTTCCTAAATTTGTGTGCCTTTTATTTTACATTTTTCAAACTTTAAACGTTTGTAGGCACCATATAGCCACTGTTGTGCTGCGGTGACGCTACTACTACACATACATACATACATACATACATACATACATACATACATACATACATACATACATACATACATACATACATACATACATACATACATGCATACATACATTCAAACATACTTACATACATACATACTGTTATGCATGATGTTTATATACTTATCTTTTGTTTATGATTGTAAGTTGTATGGTTATTTGAAAATACATACTTAACTTTGTCCATGCTTGTGAGTTGTGACATGTGTCAGGTAGGCCAGTATTTTCATAGGCATTTCGCAATTACACTTTTGTGACATATGTCAGGTAGACCAGTATTTTTCCATTAGAATTACTCTTATTCTGATGTGACATAGGTCATGTAGGTGTGTATATTTATATACAGAGTTTGGTAAACAAATTCATTCCTGTTCTAGAATTCAGGTTCTAAAGATCCGTCTGTAAGGAATCTATTTAGTAATTACAGTTGTGTTGTTGAAATCAGATATCATATGAGAGGAATTATTTATATAAAATATTCATTGGAATTTCTAAAGTGCTCATTGACGTTTGATTAATACACGATTTTGGGATTTATGTGAACTCATTCAAATACATTCTGGATTTCATCTTTGTGGTACTGGAAATTCGAATTCATTCGGAACATTCTATTATTTTGGACTTGTGATTAGGACATTTAGGATTATTTGGAATTTAACTCACAAATTTTAAGTGTCTTTTGAATTTTCACGTTATTTGTCTGGAAATAAATTGCTTGTTGATTTACTTTATTTTATTGGTTTCATTTTCTTTCTGTTATATATTTTAAGACCTAGAGTCGTAACACATACATACATACATACATACATACATACATACATACATACATACATACATACATACATACATACATACATACATACATACATACATACATACATACATACATACATACATACATACATATACACACACACACATACATACATACATACATACATACATACATACATACATACATACATACATACATACATACATACATACATACATACAACAATTAAACTATATTACTTACGTCCACGAAATACTGCAGCGTATGGAAAAGTTCAAACTATGACTTGTCAAGATATTCCAGTCTCTTAATGGTTGCATGTGCCATAACTCATAAAGCACAAGTCCCATTTAACTTCTCTATAGTTAGATGGTCTCCCCGATTGGAATTTTCAACGCTAGAATGTGGTCAGCTAAAATACCATAATAAGAAGCTGGAATTTTATGTAATTTTATCACAATGTTTGAGTATTACCCTTGTATCTGTTTCATCCTGTAATAATTGTAAAAAAAAGTTATGTTTCTTAATATGTATTCAATGCTCAGACAAATATGTATCTTTAGGTATGATCTTTTAAGGTTTAAAAAGAATTTTACATAAAATTTGAACATTATTGCAGATGATTCTTCAGAACAAATATTTAAATAAGTTTATCAAGAATATCAAGATATCTGTATGAAAAAGTAACCACAAAAAATAAATATAGTTTTTTTGGATAGATGGTATGTGAAACAATCATAATGTTCAAAACATATAGGACAATAATATATAGGACAATCACAGTTGTACGAAATTACATGTAAGGTACGTTACACAGCACTGACATCATTTTCAATATTAAAAAAAAAGCCAGACACGTGCTTTCGGTCAATGAGAGACAGGATAATAAACATTTAAGAGATATTACAAGTAAAATTTAAAGTCTGAAAACCATACTTTCGTAAAAAAAGGAACCTAAGTAACCTAATTAACTATCTAAAATAGCTAAGTAACCTAATTACCTACCTAAAATAGCTAAGTAACCTAATTACCTACCTAAAATAGCTAAGCAACCTAATTACCTACCTAAAATAGCTAATTAACTTAATAACCTACCTAAAATAGCTAAGTAACCTAATTACCTACATAAAATACCTAAGTAACCTAATTACTTACCTAAAATACATAAGTAACCTAATCACCTACCTAAAATAGCTAAGTAACCTACTTACCTACTTAAAATAGCTAAGTAACCTAATTACCTACATAAAATACCTAAGTAACCTAATTACTTACCTAAAATACATAAGTAACGTGATCACCTACCTAAAATAGCTTACCTAAAATAGCTAAGTAACCTAAATACCTACCTAAAATAGCTAAGTAACCTAATTACATACCTAAAATAGCTAAGTAACCTAATTACCTACCTAAAATAGCTAAGTAACCTAATTACCCACCTAAAATAGCTAAGTAATCTAATTACATACCTAAAATAGCTAAGTAACCTAATTACCTACCTAAAATACCTAAGTAACCTGATTACTTATCTAAAATACCTAAGTAACCTAATTACTTACCTAAAATAGGTAAGTATCCTAGCTAAGTTGTAAGAACTTGTGTACACCCCGTTTTTTGCGGCAATACATACGTTATATAAAGTCACGGTAGACACTCCATTACTCAAAATAGGACTGATATTTTATTTAATTTTAACATAAAAACTTACAAAATCAGTAATACACAATCTAAGTTTTAAAAATGAAGAAATTACTGAAATTAATAAGTAGGCACGACCACAATATATAATAAACACATCGTTTGGAGTCTTCTTTTCTCCTTTTTTTAAAAATAGATTTTAATGATAATTATCATCATCATTATCACCATCTTACTTTTCCTTGCTATGATTACAACGATAATAATCACCCTTATTATTTTATCATCATCATCAATATATTACTTTTTGGCATTTATTGTCAAACATTTATTTAAATTTACTACGTTAACTGACTGAGTTATGAGAAATAAATGAGGACGATAGAGCAGATGATAACGAGGAGGAGGATAATAATAATATTACTTAATACTAAGAATAATAAGACTATTATTACTATTATTATTATTACTATTATTATTATTATTATTATTATTATTATAAAAAAAATATGTAAAACGTCTTTGTTTAAATGTGCAGAAAAATGTGCGTAGTTTCCGAGGTTTTTGCCCTACATGCAAGAAAAATTCGAATTTTCTAAATGAACTGATTTAGTGATAAGAAATATGTTTTTACCTTATTTTCATTTCCACCGGTTTCGAATGTTTTACCTTATTTTCATTTTCACTGGTTTCGAATGTTTTACATTATTTTCATTTTCACTGGTTGCGATTGTTAATTTTATAATTTTTTTTAATATAATTTATTCTTTATTTACTGATTTAAAACATTTTGAAAATGCACTGCAGTTGTAATGAGAAAATCTACCATTGAAATGTCATCTTATTTACAAAAACTGATATTTCTATAATAAATCAATCAATTGGTCAGCATCACATACCTTTGCATGCTGTCTCAAAAACTAAATCAATATAAATCGAAAACTAAAAAGATTGGCATCCTAACAAATCAAGTTTCAAAGTGCTATGCTATATATGAACCACCCATATTCCAAGCAGTTGGGGGAATATATGGTTTGGGGCGGAGCATTTAATTTTCGGTGGTCGGGGGCTGGGATTTTGTTTTTGAAAATAATGTTCGGCTCTCAATTATCTATTCTATTACTTGAAAGAAAACAAATTATCTTGAGGTAAAAGACAAAAAAATATGCCGCTTGGAAAGAAAACCCCAGCTTCCTCCATCCCTTACTCCTGAAAATGAAATGTTCGGTCCCTTAAATTGTATGTCGAGTAAATGCTAAGCCAAATAGACTATATCCCTGATATCTCTATGTAACTTAATTCTTAGTAATGCACGAATCTTCCTATCTAAGAAAACCAGTGATCCCTCATTATGGGTCTATGGCCCATTTCCCTATTTTAGTAATGCAAAATGTTAAAAAGGGACATTTTGAAAATTTTAGGGGCCATCAAGAAAATATTGCATTTGGTGGAAAATAAGTGGCATTTTTGAACTGTTCATATAGAGGGATCATTCTAACATAAATACAGCATAACAGTATAGGTCATATTTCTCTCGCAATTGACACGTCCAATCACAACAATATTTCTGTAGTGCTTAAACAAATTTAAAACCTTATAATCATCTGTAAAAGGTCACAAAAACTATACAATGTTGACATATATGAACATTAAATGAAACATTTTGGATATTAAATTGATCAAGCCACTCACCAGAATTTCTGAAAGTATAATCTGGAACTTATCAATCAAACTTAAACGATAACAACAATGAAATAAATTATGAAAACTGATTAAATCAACTTCAGCGTATCTGAACCACTTCTGGTTTGTATGTACAAATCCACAAATTGGTCCTAATGTTAACTCAATATGCTGATGCAATCTGTGTAGCATTTTTCATTTGTTTTTTCTCAACATAATCGACATTATACATTGTATCCATTTGATAGCCAATATGCTTGGGACATTATACATGGTATCCATTTAATAGCCAATATGCTTGGGACATTATACATGGTATCCATTTGATAGCCAATATGCTTTGGACATTATACATTGTATCCATTTGATAGCCAATATGCTTGGGACATTATACATGGTATCCATTTGATAGCCAATATGCTTTGGACATTATACATTGTATCCATTTGATAGCCAATATGCTTGGGACATTATACATGGTATCCATTTAATAGCCAATATGCTTGGGACATTATACATTGTATCCATTTGATAGCCAATATGCTTTGGACATTATACATTGTATCCATTTGATAGCCAATATGCTTGGGACATTATACATGGTATATATTTGATAGCCAATATGCTTGGGACATTATACATGGTATCCATTTGATAGCCAATATGCTTGGGACATTATACATGGTATCCATTTGATAGCCAATATGCTTGGGACATTATACATGGTATCCATTTGATAGCCAATATGCTTGGGACATTATACATGGTATCCATTTGATAGCCAATATGCTTGGGACATTATACATGGTATCCATTTGATAGCCAATATGCTTGGGACATTATACATGGTATCCATTTGATAGCCAATATGCTTGGGACATTATACATGGTATCCATTTGATAGCCAATATGCTTGGGACATTATACATGGTATCCATTTGATAGCCAATATGCTTGGGACATTATACATGGTATCCATTTGATAGCCAATATGCTTTTGACATTATACATTGTATCCATTTGATAGCCAATATGCTTTGGAATCTCAATTTTGATCCACAAAACATTTTTCATAGAAAGATGCCTGCTCTCTTTCAAGCATATACTTGAAACTATTTATGTAAATTTCTCATCTTAATGAGAAGGCGGGAAATTTGTAATTTCTATATTATTGGAATAACCCACGGACTCCATGATTGGGATTACGTAAAGACTCCATGATTGGGATTACGTAAAGACTCCATTATTGGGATTACGTAAAGACTCCATTATTGGGATTACGTAAAGACTCCATTATTGGGATTACGTAAAGACTCCATTATTGGGATTACGTAAAGACTCCATGATTGGGATTACGTAAAGACTCCATGATTGGGATTACGTAAAGACTCCATCATTGGGATTACGTAAAGACTCCATCATTGGGATTACGTAAAGACTCCATCATTGGGATTACGTAAAGACTCCATCATTGGGATTACGTAAAGACTCCATCATTGGGATTACGTAAAGACTCCATCATTGGGATTACGTAAAGACTCCATCATTGGGATTACGTAAAGACTCCATAATTGGGATGGGATTACGTAAAGACTCCATCATTGGGATTACGTAAAGACTCCATGATTGGGATTACGTAAAGACTCCATGATTGGGATTACGTAAAGACTCCATGATTGGGATTACGTAAAGACTCCATGATTGGGATTACGTAAAGACTCCATGATTGGGATTACGTAAAGACTCCATGATTGGGATTACGTAAAGACTCCATCATTGGGATTACGTAAAGACTCCATCATTGGGATTACGTAAAGACTCCATTATTGGGATTACGTAAAGACTCCATGATTGGGATTACGTAAAGACTCCATGATTGGGATTACGTAAAGACTCCATGATTGGGATTACGTAAAGACTCCATGATTGGGATTACGTAAAGACTCCATTATTGGGATTACGTAAAGACTCCATTATTGGGATTACGTAAAGACTCCATTCTTGGGATTACGTAAAGACTCCATTATTGGGATTACGTAAAGACTCCATGATTGGGATTACGTAAAGACTCCATCATTGGGATTACGTAAAGACTCCATGATTGGGATTACGTAAAGACTCCATGATTGGGATTACGTAAAGACTCCATGATTATGATTACGTAAAGACTCCATGATTGGGATTACGTAAAGACTCCATGATTGGGATTACGTAAAGACTCCATGATTGGGATTACGTAAAGACTCCATGATTGGGATTACGTAAAGACTCCATGATTGGGATTACGTAAAGACTCCATGATTGGGATTACGTAAAGACTCCATGATTGGGATTACGTAAAGACTCCATGATTGGGATTACGTAAAGACTCCATGATTGGGATTACGTAAAGACTCCATGATTGGGATTACGTAAAGACTCCATGATTGGGATTACGTAAAGACTCCATCATTGGAATTACGTAAAGACTCCATCATTGGGATTACGTAAAGACTCCATCATTGGGATTACGTAAAGACTCCATGATTGGGATTACGTAAAGACTCCATCATTGGGATTACGTAAAGACTCCATCATTGGGATTACGTAAAGACTCCATCATTGGGATTACGTAAGACTCCATTATTGGGATTACGTAAAGACTCCATTATTGGGATTACGTAAAGACTCCATCATTGGGATTACGTAAAGACTCCATTATTGGGATTACGTAAAGACTCCATGATTGGGATTACGTAAAGACTCCATTATTGGGATTACGTAAAGACTCCATTATTGGGATTACGTAAAGACTCCATTATTGGGATTACGTAAAGACTCCATCATTGGGATTACGTAAAGACTCCATGATTGGGATTACGTAAAGACTCCATCATTGGGATTACGTAAAGACTCCATGATTGGGATTACGTAAAGACTCCATTATTGGGATTACGTAAAGACTCCATGATTGGGATTACGTAAAGACTCCATGATTGGGATTACGTAAAGACTCCATGATTGGGATTACGTAAAGACTCCATCATTGGGATTACGTAAAGACTCCATGATTGGGATTACGTAAAGACTCCATGATTGGGATTACGTAAAGACTCCATTATTGGGATTACGTAAAGACTCCATCATTGGGATTACGTAAAGACTCCATTATTGGGATTACGTAAAGACTCCATCATTGGGATTACGTAAAGACTCCATTATTGGGATTACGTAAAGACTCCATTATTAGGATTACGTAAAGACTCCATTATTGGGATTACGTAAAGACTCCATTATTATACTTGATGAGATCAATGTGATAAAGTTTGATGAAAAGAAATGGAAGCATCTTATTTCTACATTCATTCGCACTGGGCCATGAAAGTCTAAATTGTCTCCGTTTATCTTTCCGTCTCTTTGTTTGTTACGATAATTACAATATTTATGAACTAAATGACGCTTGAAATCAACTGCAAGTGTTACGTGTGCTTTATTCAGTCTAGCTAGTACTTGCAAAGTGATTAGGTATAAGACATATTGAATATAATGAGAGAATAAACTATTTAAGTACTGAAGACTATGTAATGCTGGTTTTTAAGATAAGATTTACAAATGACCATTGTTATGTTTAAGATAAGATTTACAAATGACCATTGTTATGTTTAAGATAAGATTTACAAATGACCATTGTTATGTTTAAGATAAGATTTACAAATGACCATTGTTATGTTTAAGATAAGATTTACAAATGACCATTGTTATGTTTAAGATAAGATTTACAAATGACCATTGTTATGTTACAAATGACCATTGTTATGTTACAAATGACCATTGTTATGTTACAAATGACCATTGTTATGTTACAAATGACCATTGTTACGATTAATTTACAAATGACCATTGTTATGTTTAAGATAAGATTTACAAATAACCATTGTTATGTTACAAATGACCATTGTTACGATTAATTTACAAATGACCATTGTTATGTTTAAGATAAGATTTACAAATAACCATTGTTATGTTACAAATGACCATTGTTACGATTAATTTACAAATGACCATTGTTATGTTTAAGATAAGATTTACAAATGACCATTGTTATGTTTAAGATAAGATTTACAAGTAACCACTGTTATGTTACAAATGACCATTGTTACGATTAATTTACAAATGACCATTGTCATGTTTAAGATAAGATTTACAAAATGACCATTATTATGTTTAAGATTAGATTTATAAATGAACATTGTTATGTTTAGTTGTGTATTTAAAGCTCTTGAATGTTTAATAATATTCACTATATCATTTTAAAAGCTTTTTTGGACATATTTACAAACTAATACGGAATTCTAATTGCGTTAATTTCCTAAAGTCATTTGTTCAGATTGAATACATTTTACTTCAATGTTTAAACGGTTATTACCATTTAAAGACCAAGTTTCCTACAAACATCAGCCAGTAACTGTAACGATTTAAAGACAAAGTTCCCGTTCAACATCGACCAATAACTGTAACCATTTAAAGACAAAGTTCCCTACATACATCAACCAGTAACTGTAACCATTTAAAGAACAATTTCCCTATCGACATCAACCAGTAACTGTAACCATTTAAAGACAAAGTTCGCTACAAACATCAACCAGTAACTGTAACCATTTAAAGAACAATTTCCCTATCGACATCAACCAATAACTGTAACCATTTAAAGACAAAGTTCCATACAGACATCAACCGATAACTGTAACCATTTAAAGAACAATTTCCCTATCGACATCAACCAATAACTGTAACCACTTAAAGTCAAAGTTCCCTACAGACATCAACCAGTAACTGTAACCATTTAAAGACAAACAGACATCAACCAATAACTGTAACGAATTAAAGACAAAGTTCCCGACAGACATCAACCAATAAATGTAACCATTTAAAGACAAAGTTCCCTACAGACATCAACCAATAACTGTAACCATTTAAAGACAAAGTTCCTTACAGACATCAACCAATAACTGTAACCATTTATCCCAATTTATTTTCAGGATCTTTAACAATGACCTTTTCATCTTTGAGTAGCCACTTTCTATTGTAAGTCTTGTCGTACTAATACATTGAGCAGATGATAACAATGCAACTAAACACGTTTTCGTATGCAGTCTCTATCAGAATTTGTGCAAACATAGTCTTTTCACACTTAGTCAATACACATATTATTATGTTATGAGGCTCTTTTCACTTTTAGTCACCCAACAGATTAGTATGTTACGAGGTTCTTTACACACTCAGTCACTCCACATATTATTATCTTATGAGGCTCCTTTCACACTTAGTCTCTACACAGATTATTATGTTATGAGGCTCTTTTCACACTCAGTCTCTACACAGATTATTATGTTATGAGGCTCTTTACACACTCAGTCACTCCACATATTATTATCTTATGAGGCTCTTTTCACACTTAGTCTCTACACAGATTATTATGTTATGAGGCTCTTTTCACACTTAGTCTCTACACAGATTATTATGTTACGAGGCTCTTTACACACTTAATCTCTACACAGATTATTATGTTACGAGGCTCTTTACACACTCAGTCACTACACATATTATTATCTTATGAGGCTCTTTTCACACTTAGTCTCTACACAGATTATTATGTTATGAGGCTCTTTCAAAAACATTTATTGTGCCCACACTATTTATTTAAGCATTCGATATAATTGATTTGAGTTGATAGTTTTGAAAATTAACCTGAGCATTAGACATAAAATATAATTGATTAGAGTTGATTGTTTTGAATGTTAACATGAGCATTAGACATACAATATAATTCGAGTTGATTGTTTTGAATGTTAACATTTGCATTAGACATAAAATATAACTGATTTGAGTTGATTATTTCGAATGTTAACATGAGCATTAGACACAAAATAATGATACATTTTGTGGGCACCCACATTTTATTTTATGTTGATTTGCAAGTAGATGCCTTGTTGCATATAGAAGCAATTACCACTTACGTTACTAATATTTGTATGCTTTTTGTGGGTTACTAATATTTGTATGCTTTTTGTGGCGTCTAAAGACTGTTGTTTTAGGTCCAAATCTTGAGAATAGACCATATTTAGGAGGCCTTCTATATGAGTTGTACAACTTTTCTGGATTACTTTCTCCAACCTTTTGCACAGTATCAAAACAACTGTACAATCATTCTGGGGGAATCAGTTGTGAGATTTGGTCAAGTTGCATTGGTTGCTATGTCGATATTTCTCTCTCAAGTGATTTAATCGTAAAATGAAAGCAATTCCACTTCTGTGTTTGTCATTAACTGACTGTGCAACTGATTTTGCCTACTCCTCTCACTGGGTTACTGCCCTAGGATAAAGAAAATACCAAGTCACAACGGTGTAAAATTAGTGGTAAAATGCCACCTAGAGAAAACCGTACGATTTTATAACTGCATCACACTCAATGTAGATTGGATTTGCTGGGATCTTTTCTCTACAATGGCTTTAGTGCAGAATGTGATGATTTTGCCAGATACCTAAACCGAAAAAATTAAGGAATTCTCTACTTGCAGCGATCGAGTACAGGAGTGGCGATATTACAAGGTATCATGCGGCAATATACCGATGACGTCACAATGAAGATCATTTGAATTGCCAGACAATGTCAGGTTCTTTTCCCTTGCTTTTGCTTGGAGTTCAATACGTCATAAGAGAAGGAAGGTTGGATCCATTCAACCTGCTTGTATACTAATGCGTGGAGACAATACACTAAGGCGGCATGTGCAACCTCTTGCAGGTCGAGGGACGGATAAGCGATTTTTAAAGCCACACCCTATGATGTCAATAAGCTGATACAACCAGCGGGCCGTAGGTTGCACATGCCTGTTAAGGTTTAGATAACCCAATGGTCACGCCAGCCTTACGGCAGCTGTGTAGTCTGAAAGAGGCTGTGCTGTGAGGAACGTGTTGATTCTGAAGTAATAGTATCGTACTGGAGACAAATGTTTTCAGTTCATAGTCTTGGTTAGCACCCTCTATCACTTCAAAGGCTTTTGCAAGTGTTATGCTAAATCGAAAATCCCGTGGAAGAGCACAAGGACACACAAGGAGGAGTATAGGGTTGCAGTGTACGATGATCTGTTAGAATCTGAAAGTCTAATGTACTCAAAACTTTTTTCCATACAGCGAAAGCCATATAGCTTTTGCACCAGCATTTTGTGCATTCCCAGCCCTTGATCACAACTTTCTCAGTGTATAATTTATGATATACCGATGAATACTATTTGCTTAAAGCCAAACAAGTAACCTCGTATATATCATGAAAATGTTGTAGTCATTCAAATTGAAAAAAGATCATAACTTCTACACCAAATTGTTTACTATTGCATTGTTAGTATCACCCTTTATCCCTTTATAAAACGAGACGAAAAACTCATTCTTAGGGAAATATTTTAGTTCACACTTTTTAAAATCTAACGTATGTACATTGTGGTCGGCACCGCTATATTGCAGAGGTAAAATATATAAATGATATCAAAGCATCAGAGAACCTCCAAATGGTTCATTGCGTCACGAAGTTGGTTTGTGTTCACCGCAGTGCTATATTCTCTGCAGATAAGAATATTGTTCGAGTGAACTATTTTCATAAAATCAAGAACTTAACCACACTAGACTTTTTATTCTTGTTTTTAACTCAACTGTTCCTTTTTGTGATTGCTGGAACTATCACTTAAAAACAGATAAATAATTCTTTATCTGGACCGAAATTTAAAACCATTGGTTCTCCATTAGCTTCAGTGTTCGGAATGTTTGACTAGTAAATAAATTGTTTATTATGTTCGGTATGGAAGTACAGAAATTTTAAAAATTTTAGCAGTTTGCTACATGTATCCATTCTAAACACAAACCGACTTTGTGACGTCATAGTCAGTTTCTAAGGCGGCAGGCAGTGGCAGTGATACTATTATACTCTTAAGCGAGTTATTACGTACAAATACAATCTATTATTCGTTCTGGTGTGACGATTATATTATATATGTCTTCTACATAATACGCTATATGTTATGAGATGCAACATGGACTTTCCCTGTAGCTCATTGTGGTATTTTTCCTGCTTGTTAGAAGTTAGGTATTTATCGTACGCTGCCATAACTATGCTGTTAAATATGTACTCATATTTTATTTTATTATTATAAAGTTGGTAAAAATCATTAAGTCTAGATTTTCCAAGTCTTAAAAGATTGGCCTTATTTTTGAGTAACTTAGTTACATGTAAAAACTAGCCGTTTACGAGAGAGGTCCACCGTCTAAAGTGTATGTCGAATAAATGTTTAAAACACTTAAATTGCCCGTACTCATTGCTATCTCAGATATCACGAAGGATTTTAATTGCACGCGTCCCCCCCCCCCCCTCCGATAAAACTTTGCATACGGTAAAATACTTATAGACGCAAGAGATTCAACGTGCAAAGCACAGATAGTCTCTTGCTTTTTCAATGCCTTTTTGTTTCTGAAACCCTTTCCTTAAAAAGGGCAACGTTTAATATCATACATAAAGTGTATGCAAATGAGTTATTCGTACCCTTTGGAGCATCAAGTATCGAACACTTCATTCTCTTTCAGAGATACTACGTTATTTTGATTTATTTAAGTAGAAATATATATTTTACTTGTGTTGGATGGACAGAAAGAAAAAAGTATATCGATAGTGTTTGCGTGGACCAAAATTATTTTGTGTTCATTGAGGTAGCTCAATTTCATGTAGACAATCGTACTACTTTAAGTTTACATGTGCGTTAGAAATGTTATCGTTGCACTTTTGGTGCAACAGTTGTTATGAGGCAACATTCTCGTACCCTACAACGAGATGGTAATAATTTAAAATTAAGAAGTATGTTCAGATGTTGTCACTGCGAGTTCCATGCAACAGTTGTTATGAGGCAACATTCTCGTACCCTACAACGAGATGGTAATAATTTAAAATTCACGTGTGCTCGAAATGTTCCCGTAACCCTGCACGAGATGGTAATAATTGAAAATGTACATATATGCCCTAAATGTTCCGGCACCCCTACACGGGATGGAAATATTTTAAAATTTGCAAGTGGGAAGAAATTTTCCCTGAACGAGATGGTAATAATTCAAAATTTACAAGTGTGCTCAGAATATTCTCGTTGCATATTAGGTGCAAGATTTGTTGTTAAGTAACATTGACGTACCCCTACACAAGATGGTGATAATAAAAATGTAGAGTGTGCTCACACTGTCAAAAGCAAGTTGTTGATCTCTGTGACAGTGTAGAAATTTGAATGTATCACTAGATCATTGGTATTTTTATTTATTGTGCGCATTTTAAAATTTACAATCGTGCTCGTGGTATTCTCAGCACAAATTCCCATGTTTTAACTCTTTCATGCTCTAATGAGCTGGTTTTATTCACATCTGCCACATTCTGGAAACTCGTTATCTTTCAAAAACTTAAAGTTTTCATGCTCCTAAATATTGCTACTTATGCATTCCCTTACAGTCGTCCCTTGAAGAGAGGTGTGTCGCTGATACATCATCTCCTATGGAGGTGTTATTTATTTAATGGTACAATGTTTTCAACTGATTCCCAACAGTTAAAATGATTTGTTACCCTTTCATTTACAATGGATTTCATACTTTTAACAATTCATTCTTTTGATCTTCACATTTGTTCAAATTTGTATATGCAAATCTTGCTTGTTGTATGAGTATAACTCTTGTTTTAAAAACGTATGCTCTACATCCCCCACCCCCTTAAGTCTTCCAGATTGTAAACAACTGGATCACATACAATTACTGGCCTGATTTTAGATATCTCCTCGGTAAAGTTAGGAAGGTAGTCTTGTCCAAAATTGTTTTGGGTTTTGAAATTCAGACTATTTCACTGATTATAAATTTAGGCGTTGCAAATGTATCTTGCTAGGTAATCAAATGGATTGATGCATCCTTTTGATCTCTTTTCTTCGCTGCTAGCTTCAACCGAGGTCATGTCTATTGATCTATAATGATCATTACTGTAGCCATCAAAAAGCTCTAGTAAAATCTCAACCCATTTTTTTTTTGTGTGTGTGTGTGTGTTTCATTTTGAATGAAATACTTCACAATTTAGTCTTCAAAGCTGCAATGTCTGCAGTTTAGTTCCTATATTTCTTGATGAAATTCACACAATCTCTTTGAATTCCATAAAGTAGCGTCTTTCACAAATTTTCAGTGATGACAATCAACGCTACATTTATATTGAGGCACATATGTGGTAATGAGACCGGGACCGCACAAGTAGTAAAGCTGAGGTCTGTTTTCACATGAACAGGTACTTTCATATATGTGCATCACTACCAAATCTATATTGAAAACAAGTCATACTGTAACACGATCATTCTGAGGTCAAATCATGTCTTTATTGAGATAAATAGCCATGTTTTATTGCCAGTATTGTTACGTCCGTTTGTTTTCCAATATTCGGTTCGACTATTTATAAATTTGGAAATCCCGGAATAGACTGAAGTAATCTTAACATTCTGTGAGAATAAATGGGCTTGAAACTCGTTTGGAAATCAATATTTGGAAATCACAAAATAGACTGAAGGTTCAAATATTTGTATATTTGAAAATCCCGGAATAGACTGAAGTAATCTTAAAATTCTGTGAGAATAAATGGGCTTGAAACTCGTTTGGAAATCAATATTTGGAAATCACAAAATAGACTGAAGGTTCAAATATTTGTATATTTGAAAATCCCGGAATAGACTGAAGTAATCTTAAAATTCTGTGAGAATAAATGGGCCTGAAACTCGTTTGGAAATCAATATTTGGAAATCACAAAATAGACTGAAGGTTCAAATATTTGTATATTTGAAAATCCCGGAATAGACTTAAGTAATTCAGAAATCTTAAATAATAAATCGGCTTGAAACTCGTTTATTTGTTAACCAATGTTACTGAAAAACTTGTGAAAGGATTAATTCGAGCGAGTCAAGTAGAATGTAAAGGTTTCAGCCACTTCTAAACTTATGAAAAATACAGACATTACGGCTTTAAGGTTCTGTTAAACCTTTCCAGTACATATACTTTCTTGTCTGAGAAGGCTGGAAAGTATTATGTTTTCACTTTCCAAAAAATCTGTATATTTCCTGTTGCAAAACTCTTTTCCCGAAGCACACTATATTTTCAGGTTTTCTCTCTCTCTCTGAAGATTTCCTATCAAGCATATTGTATGTCATCACCCTTTTTGTTTTCGCTCTTGCAACACAAGCGTATTTTGAGAAAATATGTATCACTGTCATGATGTATTTGCATCCATGGTTTAATTTGTTTATATGCTTGCATTTCAACAATATCTTTCTGCCACTGGTCATCAACATGACTAACATACGCCCTGCGTGGAAATCTGTTTCTGATTTGCTTGTGCAAGGTGTATGCAGTCGGTTCAATTAACCACTCTTTCAATTCAGTATATATTTTTTCTTTTTGTCCTGTTTAATTTTCTCCCACAATCGATTGATATTTGTGTCAGCAATTGGACGTAGTACAGATGTCTTAAATACTGTTCTTTTTCAATTATTTAAAACAAAATAAAAAAAAACCAATCCATATAGTTATTTATGACCAGTAAATTGTCCTTAGGTGATATCAACAAGCCAAGAGGACACCCATCTACAACAGCAACATTTATTGCAGCAATATGCAACGTTTTCATCAATCCTTTCAAACGTATGTCAAATTGTCCCATTCATGTGATTGTTTCTGCTACAGAAACTTCATATACGAAATCACCACGTGCAGTTTTAAATAGATCTTGCTCACCATAAAATCAGTCTCAGTTTTTGTCAAATCACTTGCAACTTGACTTTGTAAAAATTTACGAAATCATTAATTTGTACTGTAAATTAGGCCAAATACAAAGTTGTGTATTTGCCCATATGAAAAACGTAATTTATTCCTTCTTTATACTGCACTGTTTTAACCATCTTGCTGCCAGGACTGATGCTAATTATATCATTGAGATTTGAATTATATGTAATCTGTAAATATGCCTCTGTTCTGAAGCATTGGAGTATATATTATCTTATTTTAATGTTTTTGAAATCAACAAATCATCACAATTTATTCTCTTGAATGTTACCATGCAACACAACTAGCTTTCACCAAACGTTTACTCCGTCCAAACTTGTGAACAAACCGGCATTATCTTTAGATACCGAAATTGTTGCTTTCATGTTGAATCACCTCTCTGGAAACTGTTAAATTCAATACAATTTAGTTTGGTGTCATTATTTAAGATATAAAACAAATGCCAAATTATTATTGTGTGTTTGCTCTGACGTTGTTGCTCCGCTCAATGCTCAGCGACTTCGCAAGTAATTGCACCTTTGGCACATATGCTCTGATTGACCATTCACTTCAACTCATTTTCCCCTGGAGATTCTTTTCATGTTCGCCTGAAATGGGGGGTAGGAAACGCGTTTTGGGGGTTACATCGGATTGCACCCAAACACATCTTCTTCATAAAGATTTTCGTCTTCCAGGATGATTAGGTGTATAAAAGACGTTGCTTTCGATTGGCTTTTTAACGTGACTAGAAACTCTACACTATTTTGTATCATTGTAGAACTACTTCTTTCTGCTTTTCTGTAATACCACTCGCTTTGATGTATCATGAATGATGTTGACATTACAGAACTTGGAACTTGAGTACTACATTATGACGCGTAAACGTGGCACTACATTATGACGCGTAAACGTGGCACGCGGGAATAATGAGTTAAGCAGGTTTGAGGATTTTATCATTTCTAATCATTTTAGTAAGATGTCAAATACCATCATAGTATAATATAGTTGCTCTAAAATACGAATACAATAACAGAAATGAAATTAGAAGTTCTCAAAATATCTTAATGTATTTATTTATTTACACTCGGTGGGAGACCACGAGAAGAAAGCTCGCACTATTAATATTTCTTTTAAACTATTGATTTAATAACGTATTTTTCACTGTAAATAATATATTATTAATATGTGTTGATTATTGTACCTACAGAAGGGACATTCTTTGTTTGTACTAATTACAAATAATATATAAAATAACACGATACCCTTTCCATCATTTATGTCTCCTAGATCAAAATATAAAGAAAATACAATACTGCTCACGTACAGAAATATAAACAATGCTGAATCCAAAAGAGTAGAAATGCAGTAAATTTTGTTTTGTTGAGGTAGTCAGTATTTTTCTAAGAAAGAACTAAGACGATAGTGAATTCAAGGAAAGGCCGAAGGTGATAGTGATATTTAATTTAACTATTTATTTTAATTATAGCTTTTATTTTGTTCCTTTTTGGTAATATTTCATGCTTGAATCTTGGGATCATGAGATGGGGGTGATGTTTTCGAAAATCCACACACGTGTCGTAGATATGTTATAATTTTGCTCCATGTTTTGTGAAAACTGAAAACAGAAACGAATGTATATTTTTTGACAGATTTTATTTTTCGGAGGAGGGAGGATAGGGTAGAGTGTGAAATACCAGTGTCCCAGAAATAAAACATGATTATGACAATGATGACATGACGTATAATCTATAGGAACGAGCTTCCCATTTCCCTGTGGATGCTTTTAAACTGATAAGAATACAATTATTCTTAAATTTAAACAATAAATGTGACTGTTACAGTACAATTAGCTACGAAATATCGGAGCAAATGAGGTCTTGCAAAAGAGGAGAATGGCTATGTCAAGGGAAGCAAATCTTATATGTCCCAATACAACAGTAGGATTGTTATTCTTTCCCTTTACCAGTAGCCCATGTCTTGCAGAAAGAAAGAAAGAAATGAATGTGCTGGATATATAGTTTTTCCTATTATTTTAATTTTCATTTATTATAGAAAGTAGTTGTACGAACAAATAGTCCTCCATATGTGCATGATCTTAGTGATAGCGGAGATTTAGCTAGAAATAAAATATTTAATTTTCTCTAAATACAAAATCAGACATTTCGTATTGTTTGACATAGTGAATTTGCATCTAGTTAGACAGTACATCTTTTTGTATCAGTGTTACGACTAGGGGTAATGTAACAAAAGAAAAGACTCAAACAAGCTTTCAAGATTGGAAACACAAATATTTAATTTCCTAAAATATAAAAATATTTCAACAAAACAATCAAAGTGAAAGAATTAAAAAATAACTTACAGTATAGAATATCCTTAGAAGTTCTAAATTGTTCTATTGTTCACTGATCCGGAAGTTATTCCAAAATATTCCGAATGAAAACACCACTGTGCTGATGTACTAACAAGAATCAGTTATATCCAAATATTAATTCCATGTAATCCTTGTGAATATGGAATATCACACAAGTTCTAGAAATGTTTCTGATAATTCCAAAGGAGCTGAATAATTCTCAAAGTTAAAGTAGCAGTACTAAATTCAAAATGTACTGTATAATAATATATCTGAAGCAGAATATCACATATAAAGAACCAATTTCGTTAAAGACCTCTCAAGCTGACGAAACTATGTAGGAATGACGAACGCTGCGATTACATCTTATTTTACAGTTTCTGTACTGCGTCATTGAAATACAAATAAAACCCATTTCTTAGTCCGTCTCAAATCAACATCTTAATATTACGATCTTACTATCTAACTTCTGGTCAACAAAATGAATCATTCTTGGATTGTGAAATCCAGGTCAGGTCAAGAGTACAAACTCACGCGCTAAATCACGTGACGTGACTCATGTTTCAACCGACAATACTAATTTTCCCAGGACCAATGTACTGGGTCACATTGAAATTACCGTATATGTGCACTCTGCAAAACGACATCTATTAGACTATTATACAGAGGTCATAAGCTAATAAAACTATACCATTATTTAAAAACAATGATACATAATTCCTAACAATTTTGGAAAGGTTTTTAGATCAAAATCACATTTAAAAAAATGCTAAACTATGTCATTGAGGACTGAGTTTAATATTTTCGAAAAAAGAGTATAAATAAAAAATGCGTTTTGCAATTAACCAGATGTTGGTGTTATTCTTTTCTTTTTTCTTTCCGTCTTTCTTTCCTTCTTTAAATATTGATTACTATTAAAAGATTATTTTTGTTATAAACATGATTTTTTTTAATGAGATCAGTTTAATCAGTTCGCATTGCCTACTAGACACAACTGCGGATTACGATTGAGCACAGTGACACGACAATTATTAAATCGTACGATTTAGATACGGTCGCCAGCGGGGGTGGGGGTGGGGGTGGGGGGTGGTAGTGGGTAATTGTTTCTAGTAGGTACAGTCTTCATCCAATAATAGTGACGATAAGGGCAGCAACAACTCTTCTTTACAAGAAGTTCCATTGTTCATCATATGAACCATGGAAGACTTTAACTCTTTTTATCACTCACATAGATGAAACATTTCATTAACCTCAATTTTATTGAAACTACGTAATATTCATTTATTAAAACTATATAAATTCAGGCAGATATATCAATATTTGGAAAGTTATAAAGTATCATTCTGATTGCATTTGAAGTTGCCGGTAACAACTGCTCACACTTTTGCATATAGGTACCGCACCAGGGTATTTGAGTTCAGGCGGTGATTTTCCAGAGCAACCGGCCGCGCCATTGATTTTGCAGGCGTAGTCCGCACCGCCAAATGGCATCAACGTGTCTCTTACCTGTGAGCCGCGTTACCTTACCATTTAGGGCCACCACAACGTCAGGCAGCCGCCAAACTCACTCAGTGCTATGCTTTGCAGTCTCGCTCCACCTCATTCTCTCCTGCTCACCCTCTCCAGCTCGTCCTCTTCAGCTCACCCTATGATCTCTCCAGCTCATCCTACGATCTCTCCAGCTCACCCTACCATCTCTCCAGCTCGCCTGCTCCAGCTCACCCTACGATCTCTCCAGCTCACCAATCGATCTCTCCAGCACGCCCTACAATCTTTTCAGCTCGCCCTACAATCTCTCCAGCTTGCCCTACGACCTGTCCAGCTTGCCCTACGACCTGTCCAGCTCATCAATTTAGAACGATTTGGCGTGCCATATATTATGTTTGCCGGGAGAATGCCTGATTTTATTAACATATCTTGTGTCCAAAGCGAGAGGGCTGTGATGATGGCAACTGCCTTTTTGCTGCGTCCTCGACATCGAGGCGCCCGAGGTCGACTGGTCACATGTTCAACAGGTGTTTCGGGATCACCGTATAACCCATTTCAAGCAGCACGGTACAGTTATTTTCCTAGGTATATAGATATAAAGTAACAGAAAACTTAGCTTAGCTACTTTAGCAAGAAAGGTAGGCCATTGCAACCATAGTTTGAGTGACAAATGCGAATGCATGCATCAAGTTTTATAACCATGTACATAACAGTGTCTAGGAATCTATGCTACATAACAGTGTCTAGGAATCTATACTACATAACAGTGTCTAGGAATCTATGCTACATAACAGAGTCTAGGAATCTATGCTACATAAACGTGTCTAGGAATCTATGCTACATAACAGAGTCTAGGAATCTATGCTACATAACAGTGTCTAGGAATCTATGCTACATAACAGTGTCTAGGAGTCTATGCTACATAACAGTGTCTAGGAAACTATGCTACATAACAGTGTGTAGGAAACTATGCTACATAACAGTGTCTAGGAATCTATGCTACATAACAGTGTCTAGGAATCTATGCTACATGCAAATGAAAAGAAATCCAAGGAGCATGAAAAGTACAAGTCCGTCCGAGATTTCTCTGACAATCCCATCTCGTGTTAGATATTTGGTCTGTTATGCTGGTCAGAGCGCATTCCGTACTAAAAATATGGAATTAGCGACATAGGGTAGTCGCTTTAAACAGAGGTCATCAAAATTAGATAGATAGAATGTTTATTTTCTCATTCATAGCAATTAAAACGTATTTTGTCGCTTTAAAAAGCAAACGCACGAACCCAATCTGATTAAAATCGAGATCTACTTCTGAAAATAAGAGGAGGCTGGAAAGGTCACTGTATATACAGAAGTCTTTGTGATCACTTTGACCTACTTTTGCCAATAGTTAGAAGTGCCCTCCAAGGACATATCATTTAGCGATAACTCGACAGAATTGGTCAACAGTCACTTGGATTTTATCACATGCGAAGGGATGCAATGCAGTCACTTGGACTTTCCCACATGCGATAGAATGCAATGCAGTCCGATCTATATGCGATAGGTTGCAATGCAGTCCGATCTATATGCGATATAGGATGCAATGCAGTCCGATCTATATGCGAATCTAAGAGTGTATGACGTACTTTGCCAAAGTAATTATGATTACTGGATAAATCTAACACCAGTATGTTTTCAAACTGTTTGCTCTCGTGTCGCCCCTAAATGTAATTGCTTACATTCAAATTAAAAATGTTCACCGAACAAATTTGTTTAGTGGACGTCTGCTTGTCCAGTCAAGCTTGTACTGTATCGGATGAATATGAGCATGCACTGTAAAATCCATGTTTTAACTGAGAAGGCCAAGGAACCGATGAATTATTTGAAGCAAACTATGCTGCGTTTTTTTTTTTTTTTTTTTTTTTTTTTTTTTCGTTCACGCGTTTTGTTTAAAAATTGCTGTTTAGCACCATTCGGTCTAACGCCCTGCCCCCTCAACTATGCATGCAGAGAAAGATGAAATGGGACATGATATCATTGATAACATTGATCCTTGTCGTGTACACTGTCCTGGTTACAATCGAGCGTGCCGGGTTAATCATTCTCCTATTATCGTCCACTTTTCTCTTCAAACATTTAAGGTAGACAGTCAATATTGTCGGGAACACTGTTTTGTTTACATTGTGCGTGTTGGGTATACCATTCTCATATTAGAGTCTACCTTTCTTGTATGAAGCTGAGAAAGACAGTCGAATAATGAAGTATTCTTACTCTTTTGCTCCAAGAAACAAACCCTGCCCATAAATACCCTTATCTGTTATTTCAACTCTAATAAACTTAAACTATAGTTGCAATAACCTACTTATCTTGCTAAAGTAGCTATGCTAAGTTTTTGGACCATGTATCGTCCAAGCAGGCGAGTCATAGCATTAAAAAAAAATTATGTTATTTTATATACAGTTAATGCCTATGCTGATGTTTACTCCTCACAACGCGAGGACAGCGCCACGCCCACGGATGAAGACCTGATATTGGCAAGAAGCAACCAGATCTACCGAATTAGGAATGTGGTCAAAGCCCTCAAGTTAGCGTTTCTCATGTTAATATAAACATTCGCATCTGCACGTGGAATATAGAAGGCAATGATATATATACAACTTTATATTAACTTGTTGTCTTTTCTATGAAAAAAAAAAAGATTCATACGCTTCCTATGCAACATGGGGAAAGTCAGAATCTTAACTTGACAATTTTAGTCAAGTCTAGGTCTGGATCGGTTCACAAATAAACCGATATAGATCTATATAAAATCCCGATACTATAACCGATAATCATTCTTAACTGTATCGGCGATAACCGATAATCATTCTTAACTGTATCGGCGATAACCGATAATCATTCTTAACTGTATCGATTCAACAAGACATTTACAATTTCAACAAACTCTCGACTTATCATCAAAAATTATGTTCAATAACGGAATAAAATAAAAAGCTGTTTTCCGCAAGAATCAGTCAATCACTGACTACAGGAAGTAAACAAATCAACTTCGAGTATGTTGAGCGATAAGTCTTAGCTGTAGAAAATGGAATATTTCAGTGTAATAGGACTAAAGTTAGGGAAAAATAACAACAATTTACATGTAAACGTGATTGAACAGCATTAAATCTTTATCGTCAATACATATCGTGTCTCGGAAGTTGCGTATCGTTATAGGTATCGCAACAGAGGTGAGCTGCCGATACCCAGCTCTAATAACGTCAGAAAGAAAACAAGTTTTCGACCGATTCAGGAGGGGTCAGTGTGTTAGTCAAATCTAATCTATTCCAAGAGAACATTGTGGAAAGAATTTATTCCGAATTATAGTTATGTGCGTGTCTCTAATTCAATGGCGATTACAGAGATAAAGAGATTATACTTTGTTTTCTGTATTCATCACCAGAATGGTTCCCTGTTTGTGACTCATTACATAAGGAAAAGAATGAGGTTGAACTATTTGAAGATAGGGTATAACTTGAAGCTCCTTCTCCGATGAATATCTTTTCTTAGCTGATGATTTCAATGGTAGAACTAGAAATCTGAAAGATTAATTAGAGATTGACAATGTTGATTTTATTTTAGGAGACAATGCATTTTACGAATCAAATGAGTCTGATATACAAAAAAAATCAAAAGACTCGGTATGTAATGCATTTGGATACTCACTCATTAATATGTGTCAAAAGACTCGGTATGTAATGCATTTGGATACTCACTAATTAATATGTGTCAAAAGACTCGGTATGTAATGCATTTGGATACTCACTAATTAATACGTGTCAAAAGACTCGGTTTGTATTGCATTTTTATACTCACTAATTAATATGTGTAAAAAGACACGGAATGTAATGCATTTGGATACTCACTAATTAATATGTGTCAAAAGACTTGGTTTGTATTGCATTTTGGATACTCGCTAATTAATATGTGGCAAAAGACTTGGTTTGTATTGCATTTGGATACTCGCTAATTAATATGTGGCAAAAGACTTGGTTTGTATAGCATTTGGATACTCACTAATTAATATGTGTAAAACATATTCCATACATTTCCTTGGTGGTATGATGTATCGATACCGAGAGCGCAATTTTACATGTACTGCAAGTTATGGAGCCAGCACTGTTTCCACTGGTCCCTTCAGACACTGTTCACATTTCGTAACTAGTTGTATGAGTGAATCTGTGCACTTCCGAATTCTTTGCGAATTAAGTTTCAGGCATAATAATACATGAAATATACCAGTGATGACAACTTTTTGGGTAACAATTTTGCCAGCTAGAAATGGAATGATAATCAGAAACATTAATTTTTAAATTATTTCAAAATAAATTTCCATATTTCCATTTTATTTTTAATGAAGCTTTACTGCAGGGGATTGATAACGCTCTGCATTTAATTATTGATCTATATTAGAAATCAGCCCCGATGCATTATGTTAAAATTTCACGAAGATAGGAAGATCAAGCCACCATGGTGGGACTAACGATGTCATTATTTTAAAAAGTAAATAATGTCATCTCTTCGTAAATTTAGATTTGAAAATTCCCTCAAGAATGTAAGTAAGTATTAAACAAAAAGAAATATGTTTACAAATGTGATCTGCGTACAAAAGATAGGTATAAGCGCATGAAGTAAAAACAAAAATGCAAATAAAAGTTGAGTCAAGGTTAGATCCTACAACATTTATGGAGTTAATTAGAGAGACACGTGCTGGTAAAATGGCTAATAATAATAAGATATCACGTATTCAGCGGTATGAACATTTTAAAACAATACTGTATCAGATAGACCTAGAACATGATGGTAAATTTTATTTTGACATTGATACACATGATGATGTTTGTCAAAGCCGTGTAAATGAACCTGGAGTTCTAAAAAAACAATCGAAGTCTAAAGTCAGGAAAATGAAGTGTACCAGTCTAAACTCAGGAAAATGAGGTGTACCAGTCTAAAGTCAGGAAAATAAGGTTTGATAAAGAATGCATTCACACAGATTTGCCTCTAGAATAGTTAGATTATATAATGAAACTTTTGACTCCGGATGTTTCCCAAACATACAAGCAGTCTCTTTTGATGACTCTAATAATTACTCCGGATGTTTCCCAAACATACAAGCAGTCTCTTTTGATGACTCTAATAATTACTCCGGATGTTTCCCAAACATACAAGCAGTCTCTTTTGATGACTCTAATAATTACTCCGGATGTTTCCCAAACATACAAGCAGTCTCTTTTGATGACTCTAACAATTACAGAGGTAATTAATTGATAGATATTCACAACAAAATTTACGAAGATTAGGCGGGTATCTGTAAAAGATATTATAAAAAAAGATAACATATTTACTCCTCAGGCAATGACTCAAAAATACGAAAATAAGGAAGAGGTCGTTGTTACTGTCTGTTGGCACACT
The DNA here is from genome assembly GCA_029931535.1 of Margaritifera margaritifera. Classification (NCBI taxonomy): domain Eukaryota; kingdom Metazoa; phylum Mollusca; class Bivalvia; order Unionida; family Margaritiferidae; genus Margaritifera; species Margaritifera margaritifera. The sequence goes on along the minus strand of JAQPZY010001154.1, from coordinate 660,702 downwards.
TTTCTCAGGAGACTCTATAGACTCTTTGACTCTATAGATCGTATGAACTTGCTTGCTTGCCTTGCTGATAATGGAGTGAGTTTAAAGCTGTCAAAAATTCTAGTATTAATGTATAAAACGTACGCTCATGTGTGCAGATGACAGGGTAGTATACATATTTACTTAGTCGTGCTGTATACATGTGTCCCGTGACATCACCGAACTCATTTTAATCGTTACGTAGGTCCTTGATTTTGATGATTGATTTGCAATAGTACTGAGAGTTGACCATCAGAAAATGCTTCTTTCTGTACTATGATATGAGCCTCTCCCTAGCAAAGATGCAATAACTGTACAAGAACGTTAAGTATTTGTACTTAATGTTATGTATATTGAATTTATAATATGTGTCCATGAGGTAAGTTGTACTTTAGTTATATTATGGTCTTTTTATAAATAAGTTGTGTACATGGGCATTTCACAATATCTTGTTGTAGACCGATATGTAAATATCTTGTTGTAAACAAGATATTTACATAGAATTTCGCAATTAGTACATAATATGTCGCAACTGTTCATTTCCATGTATTTTGTCAGGTAGCATTTGTTTTCTAGAAAATTCTGCCAGGTGACTTGTGTTTATATATAGGGAGTTTTGGTAAATAATATTTCATTCTTCTTCTAATGGTCAGTCTATCAAGAATCAATTTAATAATCAGATGTTTATAATTGTGCTGTGAAAATCAGCTCAAATTCAGAGAAAGCAATTATTTATTTGAAATATTCATTGGAAGACTTTGGGATTTGTGTGAATTCATTCAAAGATATTCTGGATTACATCATTCAGGCATATCATGACATTCAAGACTAATGACAGATCAGGACATTCAATATTACCGGTACATCAGGACATTCCAGGCTACTGGAATTAATTCGGAACATTTTATATTTAGGACTTGTGATTATGACACTTAGGATTATTAGATTATTTGGACTTTCATTCACGTTATTGTAAGTGTCTTTTTAATTTTCACATTAATTGTCTAGAAATAAATTACTTGTTGATTTTACTTACATTGTCGGTTTCAGTTTCTTTCTGTTACATATTTTTAAGACCCAGAGATTGTAACATTATTAACAAAACTCATGGTACAATAGCAGGTAACAACCTGATCTCAATTTTGAGTATGGCTATATGATTGGATCATTAATTCCAGATAATATTGTTTTTATTATCTAATTCGAATTGTTAACTATGCATACATTTAATGAACCATCCTGAAATTTATATCACTTTACCTATCCATGTGGAAGAACTTAGTACAGCCACTTACCTGATGAGGGATGGCCATATCGCCTTTCTCCCCTGTAGCAGTCGAATGACCTGAACCAGTCCTTTTCGGGTAATGTTGAAAGGGTACATTCTGTTAAAATTGCGCTACGCAGTTTTTATATTTTGTGATTAACAGGCGCATTGGCAGCTTGTCGGACATTCAGGTCTAATGTCCGTCACCGATAGGAATGCCACTATATATCATATACAAATTAAATCGTCATAGCTTAAACATTTTCGATAATTTTTTACAATGAAATTTCAGTATGCACAACAAAAAAAAAATACATAACACTACTTCACATGGGATAACTTTCAGCATGGGATACTTTGATTTTAAATGATGTGCTATGCTGAAGAGTATGGCGTGGTTATCTCTGCTCTGTCAATAGGACAATATACGTCCATTTGTTAAATAAAAAAAAGTACCGAAACAAAGGAGCACATTTGCATTAGTTTTAGGAAAAGAAAACGGGGTGGGGGGTGGGGGTGGGGGGTAATTTGGCTAGTCCCTACGTAGTCATAATTCCCGATTTTAATTTTTGGTTCAAATTGATGGCACTTCCGTGGAGGCACTTGCCTCATCGTCCATCAAGTCCTGACTGAGCTGTAATATAAATTAGCGCCTGTTACGTATTTAAACCCATGTGATTATACGTATAACGGGCCAAGTGAGAGATACAAAATATCACGTATCTACAATTTATACTGTGTACAGTATTCATATATTAAAGCATATTAATGATGCTTTATTTAAAATGAAGACGTTCAATTGTATTCACAGTTTAGTGCTAAATTGTTTGTATATTGTACTATTCTTCTCTGTAATGCGTCCTAAGATATAATAGAAATATGTGCCAGTTCTTTGGGTCCTTTTTAATCCTGAATGTACATCAATAGTTTGTTTTTTTTTAAATTATAAATTATACATGAATTTGTGATTATCTCAGATTTAAGCACCCGAATAGCTCAATAATTGAACATCTCGGCTTGAGATCATGCAGACTGAATCAAACCCTTGTTGCAAGACAAGGAAATAGTACACCTACATGTACATATATATGTTACATAAAAGTTACTGCCAGCCATTTTCCATCCTTTCATTCACCCTACTCCGGTTGCAGATTTTCTTTCTCAAATCAGGTATCATGTGATTTATAAAGACTAATATTGCTCTTTTTTCCTCAACTATCACTGCTGATGGACGCTTTCGCTGGGGACCATGCAGGAAATAATCTGTGTTGCTAATAAAGCTGATACACACTTTCGCTTAGGACCATCCAGGGAAAACACAATGTTTGCATCTTGGTGATAAAGCTGATGGACACTTTCGCTTAGGACCATCCAGGGAAAACTCAGTGTTTGCGACTTGGTGATAAAGCTGATGGACACTTTCGCTTAGGACCATCCAGGGAAAACTCAGTGTTTGCATCTTGGTGATAAAGCTGATGGACACTTTCGCTTAGGACCATCCAGGGAAAACTCAGTGTTTGCATCTTGGTGATAAAGCTGATGGACACTTTCGCTTAGGACCATCCAGGGAAAACTCAGTGTTTGCATCTTGGTGATAAAGCTGATGGACACTTTCGCTTAGGACCATCCAGGGAAAACTCAGTGTTTGCATCTTGGTGATAAAGCTGATGGACACTTTCGCTTAGGACCATCCAGGGAAAACTCAGTGTTTGCATCTTGGTGATAAAGCTGATGGACACTTTCGCTTAGGACCATCCAGGAAAAATTCTGTGTTTGCATCTTGGTGATAAAGGTGATGGACGCTTTCGCTTGGGACCATCCAGGGAAAAATCTGTGTTTGCATCTTGGTAATAAAGCTTAAAGTGGATGGCTACAATGAGTAAAACTTTAAGACTCTAATATGATCAAGAGGACAACTGCTTGGTATTTTCATGTTTTTTTCGCTACGTGTGTCATTTTTATAAGCCAGATGTTGTCCTACGACATTAAATTTACTTGAGTTTGCCAACCAAGATTCAAATGGCAACATTTTTTTTCTCCCAATAAGACGGCGCTGACTTCAATCTCATATGACACTCCGTAAGGTGGTATGACACCGCCATTTTTAAAACCCGCGATGAACGGGCCTCTTCCCCTTGTATGGGCACCATTTTGATCAAAACTAATGGTAGGAGTCGGCATTTTTTCTCCTTTTTTTTTTTTTTTTGATTTATCCACTCACAAAGACTTTGATAATTTCAACCAAGTTGAACTTTTATGATTTTAAGTTTTTACTATTGCCGTTATTATTAACACACACACATATATACACACACACACACTGGATGTTCAGTAGGAACACGTCTATATGTATACATGAAGTGACTTATGTATAAACTGATCAATAAAAAACCGGAAGAGATACTAAATGCGGAAATGATACACAGAACTGAGGAAACGATAAATTGTTATATATATTCAAGTTGAATACTTCTTCCTGATACATAACAGCATACTACATATTTATATACGCGTGTTAAGCTTTATTTTTCTTATCTTTAAATCTTTCAATCAATGAAACTGAGTTTAAAACTTAAGGTTTTGCTTGTTTCAGGTAAATCTGCTCAAATATGGCCGTTCAATATTTCTAGGTCTTTCTTTTAATGACAATTTGTAACGATTTTTTTTTTAAATATACGAGAAAACAATATTTGTGGACCAAGGTTAATGACACCAAAAATGTTTTAAAATTCATATGACGAAGGAGAATGCTCCGTACGTATACTTACTGGATTGGAATGTGCCCCCAAAGTGTGACCTCAGCCAAACGCTGCCAAGAAAGTGTCAAGAAGTGTTTATACATACATACATACATACATACATACATACATACATACATACATACATACATACATACATACATACATACATACATACATACATACATACACACACATACATACATACATACATACATACATACATACATACATACATACATACATACATACATACATACATACATACATACACATACACACACATACATACATACATACATACATACATACATACATACATACATACACACACACACATACATACATACATACATACATACATACATACATACATACATACATACATACATACACACACGCACGCACGCACTCACGCACGCATACATACACACACATACATACATACATACATACATACATACATACATACATACATACATACATACATACATACATACATACATACATACATACATACATACATACATACATACATACATACATACATACATACATACATACATACATACATACATACATGCATACATACATACATATTCCCATTAAATGTGATCATGTGACCTATACAAAATGATTGCCATGTTATCAATGCTTACTGGGAAAATTGACCTTTGTCAGAATTTTTAATTTAACCAATTAAGCGCGGCCTCAGCCCAAATTTGTCAAGGAAGGCTGATTGCTGCCCAGTTTTGCTCAACGAGTATGGCCCGTGCGAACGTGTGCCCTATGAATGTAAGCCCTTCCAAATATACCCAACAAGTGTGATCTCTTTTTTTCTTTATTACTTTACATGTGTTTTGTATAGCATCAGGAGATTGATGCTTCGACATCTACTATGCTGCACGTCATAAATATGATTCCCTACAAATTACATGGGTGATCATGCTGTAAATATACTTAAACAAAGGCATCATCGCTGTCATTTCTGGATACCCCTTCTTTATCCTTTTTTAGTAGAATTTGTTCTTAATATTTTGTCTTCTCTTTGTTTCCAATATTCTAAATTTTGCTTTATGTGTTGTGTATTGTTTGCGACTCTAGGATCTGGTTTTCCATAATCGGGTGGATTGGCCTTTGGATCGTAACCGAGAGTCTTTAGCATTGGTGCAATGGACGCCATGTCTTTTACTACATCATTTGGAATCTTTCCAACCCACTTGCTTAATGCCTCCAGATTGACTGGTTTGATAACTTGGTCCGTCGACGGCTCTGTCCTGAAAAAGAATTGAAGATATTTCACAAGTGCCTTTTTTACAAATAAGAAGTTGTTAAATGGGTCAAAAAAAAGTAATATTCAACGAAATTCTTGCAGCATGTGGTGTTCTTATTCATTACCTCCAAGCTTTTCGAAACCCAATGCCTTGTTCTGTAGTGTTGGGGTAGATCAAAATTCAAAATAAATGCACATATACTTTAGGCACTTCTAGCTCTAAGTCTCGCCTTGTAAAAACGAGACATAAGCATCACTTTGTTGACACTCTTGGCTTTAGCAACACAAAAATGCATAATGCATTCACTATATCCCAGCACAGTCTTCTATTTTTGTTTAGGTTTTAAAGTAGGTATATATTAGGTCTACACGATGATCCACTGTTTTGAAACATGGGTGAGTCTATGCTTTGTAATCAGAATTTTTCGACTGAAAATAGTCTTTAAACAAGAATCCACAGCTATTACATTACAGAAATGATTGCAGAGAACCAGGCAGTAAACAAGTACAATAACGTGTAAATGGTGCTAATAGCGTGTCTTATACCCACAACATCCGATTAACTCTATCTGATGCACACGTATAGAGTACAAATTTGGCATTTGTTACAAGCGCGGAAATGCTGTACACCATTTCTTTCCCAGACGATTCCATATCTTATTGACATAAATACAATCTACTAGGGTTTATCCAACGAGTCCGTTGCACTAAAATCGTCAGTTAAACGTGACTGTTAGATAAGCAAATTCTACCTAGAGATAGAGTCCATTGTTGGACACTTCTGCTTTGTTTACCTACTGCTAATATCAGGTTTAATTAGGTGAGAGGTAACCGTACCAACTCCTCGACCACTACGTCAGGTACACGCGCCAGCTATTCATCATCGTGACCTTAAGGCATATCAAAGCAACTCACCCAACATCAAATTCTTGGAACAATTGAATTGCTTGACAACTAGCGAAGGGATATTGTTTATAAAAGGTGTGCTGAGGCTCATTTTTGAACCTGTTTAATAGACAATTAAAAAATGCGGTAGATAACTCATTGTAGCTGAAAAATGTGAAAATACACTGGATAACTCTGAGTTATTTTGTTATGTAAATTTAGGCAAGAGGTAATATTGTGAAGCCAATCAATCAGAATGGTTGAATTCTTTTCCCTAAAATTTGGTGATGGTAGTTTGATGCCTTTTTCATTCTTGCACAGGCGAGACAAATGACACTAATCTCTTGGTCAGTTGTAATAGATTTTGTAGATTTAATGTGATATTACTGAACCCTACCTTGATAGAGCGATGCCTCCAGGTTTTTCTATGAAATCCTCATGATGAAGGACTGAATCGTCCCATGGAATGGCCAGAAATTTAAAAATTCTCCGTAACCATGGCTCTGGCTGAAGAACGAGTTGTTCATAATAGACCGTCATGCAACTGTCTGTTCCAACACGTAAACATTGGGAAAACATCTCATCCATCGACGTATTCCACATTGCAAAGCAGCTCCTGTAGCTCCGCATGTCAAGATCTTTAATTGTTACCTGTCTAGATATTATTGAATGGCAAGTCGCTCGACCATCTCGGATCATAAATAAGAATTTAGCGTTTGGAAAAAGCTGACTTAGATAAACAATGTGTCTTAATGTATATGGATCTTTATTACACAAATGTGGGGCAGCTTCACCGTGTTTTGCTACAATCTCAAGTATGAAAGAAACCATTGCTGAATTCAGAACTTCGTCTGTAATTCCGGCTTCCTGAAGCCTCTCCCTCTCAAACTGAGATTTCTGCCATTTTTCTCGCATTGATAAAAGTGATGGAATTACGCGCGTTTCCTCGCCACATCTTATATCCCGATGAGCATCTAACATCGCACGCATTAATGTGGTACCACTCCGTGGCATACCACCTATGAAAATAATTGGCATATCCCTATAGTATGGAAGTGTTCTATTTTCCCTATCAAATATATATTTCTGAGGGTACGTCCAAATCGAAGGTGCTCGAGGATCATAGTGACATGGTACTTTGCGATAGAGGGATAAAAGCACAACGATGCCAGAACAAAGAGCATACATTAAAAAACACTTCGCGCTTGCTTGCATTCTCATCTCGAAGTGTCAGTCTCGTCTGTTCAGGTCATATACATGGTGCTGTCATCTTGTATCGATATTTGGTGTAGTCTACCAATTATCGTCATAATCACCTGAAGAAAAAAATGTTTAAATTAACATTAATAAGATCAAAAAACTGATCTTGAGTCTGAGATTGAGTTTTCACTGTCCAATCAAAAGTGGCGATACAAATGTAAAGTCCTTTGTGATTGGAACAAACTCTCAAGCTCAAAGTCAAGCTCAGAAGTGTTACGATTTCCAGACCCCACATTCTCGAAACTCTTTGAGCACGAAACCGAAAATGAATCTGAAAAATCTGAATGATGATGATCACTGTCTCTATTGATCACTATTATAAGAACTGTCACTGTATTATGATTAAACAAATAAGCTTTACGTATGGGCAGTGGCGTAACTACCACCCCGCAACCCCTGCAATGCGAGTGCGGGGAGGGGGGCGGCATTAAAGAAGGGGTCCCAAATCCCAAGTTTTCACGGGTGGGGGATTAGGGGAAGGGGGGCATTTCGGAATTTTTGCCTGGGAGTCACAAATTTGAAGTTACGCCGATTCCTATGGGACACGTGGTATCTCTCAAGTTGATTAAAATGTTTTGATCCTTGGCGTTTTGAAAAACCATTGCTCTAGATAATTGAATACACTGACCACACAACCACAGTTTTCTGCAAATTGCAGAATTTTGATCGCTTTGCAGACTGGTCACTTTGCAGACTAGTATTAAACATGTCATATTTTATTCCTCAGGAAACGATAAACATAGTTGAAAAGATTTTTATTTTGTTAGTTTTAACACCTACACAAAATTATTTCTTTCCATTACGTTAGTTGAATTGTATGTATACTTCATCAGTCTTACTGATCAAGGCATTGCACCTTTCATACAAGATATCATATTTCACATTATCATGGATAAGCTGATCAAGTCATTGCACTTTTCATACAAGATATCATATTTCACTTTATCAAGTCATTGCACCTTTCATACAAGATATTATATTTCACCTTATCAAGGCATTGCACCTTTCATACAAGATATCATATTTCACTTGATCAAGTCATTGCACCTTTCATACAAGATATCATATTCATACAAGATATCATATTTCACTTGATCAAGTCATTGCACCTTTTATACAAGATATCATATTTCACTTGATCAAGTCATTGCACCTTTCATACAAGATATCATATTTCACTTTATCAAGGCATTGCACCTTTCATACAAGATATCATATTTCACTTGATCAAGTCATTGCACCTTTCATACAAGATATCATATTTCACTTTATCAAGTCATTGGACCTTTCATACAAGATATCATATTTCACTTTATCAAGTCATGGCACCTTTCATACAAGATATCACATTTCACTTTATCAAGTCATTGCACCTTTCATACAAGATATCATATTTCACTTTATCATGGATAAGCTGAAAAGTCTCCATAATCTCATCACATCATGTAGTAAGAAACACGCTTGCCACCTAAATTTGTATGTCTGCTGAGTTTTACAACCTTTATTGTAATCAACTATTTAAAGTGGGAGGTACTGGGTGGTGGTGGTTGAGTGGAGCATCAATAACTCGCTCGCTTTGCACATCTGTGCTCTCTGATTCTATCCCCAGTCCTGACACGTGTGAGGGAATGTAGTTGAACGTCTATGGTGGTTGGTCTCATCCGATTGCTGTTTCCTCCACATTAAAAGACCACATCACGCCAACGTCTAAGCAATTGAGAGCGCATGATTTCAGTTGAAATTCATGATAAGCAATTAACGTAAAATAAATGAATTTAAAATAAAATAATGTTTAAAAATGAGAATATAATTATATTTACTTACAGAAGTATACTGGCGGTATGAATTAGGATTATGATAGATGAATCCAAAGTGTAATTTCATCATATTTGTTGTCGCGTGATAGGCATGCTTCTTCTCTGATCTATTGCCTTGCGTACATTCAGTTGCTATTTTGATATTTTAGTTTTCCATCGAGTCCATTTTTATTTTTTTTAAATATTTTTTTGTATTTCCCTCCCCTCTAGCTATTACCTTATACACACCTTATAATGCATGGAGGAAAACTGAAGAAGAAGAAAAAACCTATTAAGTTTATTACTAAAAATAATAAATAGACTGATGATACTATTTGATATCCATATAATTCATTAATTAAAACTATAAACAGAAATTTTGCATTACATATAAAACCAAGAAACGAATACCTCTCCATTTATGGTACAGGATGCAATATTTTATACCTGCAAGGCACAATCAAGGCAAAGTAGATCTCTATGGAAAGAAAGAAGAAAAATGTGCACATACCAATTGTCTTTGACTAATTCAATTGCTAATTTGGGGATTTTTTTCTTTTTTTTTTCTTTTTCCTTTCAGTCATTCGTTCTATATTCGTGTACATGTCTTTAACAGACACTTGGAAACGTGATAGTAAAATCTAAGAGTTGCCTCCCCCTCACCATTCCTTTGTACATGATCTCTCCTCGAAGTGTCATTGGCATTTTGATGGAAACTTTGAGTTGCTTTGTTGGCATGATATTCTATGCGAATACCTGCGAATTTATTTCGATAATTTTACTCGTGGTGTATTTGATGCTTTTGTACAATGAACGACGAGTGAAGACAACTCCTACATTGATTACGCCGTCCCAAAGTGCATGTCCTAAGTCAAAAGCAGTTTATTTCAAAAGCGAGACATAAATGTGTGACATAAATGTGTGACATAAATGTCTGATTATGCTCATTTTTTGTGATGAAATTGACTGAATCGATATATTATTTTTTATATTTTTGTTGACCAAAGCATGTATTTGTTATAGGACTGGACATGAAGTGCGAATATCAAGTCAATCCATATGTTATAGGACTGGACATGAAGTGCGAATATCAAGTCAATCCATATGTTTTATAGTGTTTATTGTGCAGGTTATGCAGCATTGCAGTATCACAAATTAATGAGAAGACAGAACGAAAAACCCTTAGCAAATGACACAAAGGTCAGAGCTCAACTAGCACTTTGTTTCCAACTTCAAAAATCACCAAATCCACATTTCTTGCAATCCCAAAATTCACACAAGTTGCAAAATTTTGCCAATATTGCATTAAAAAAGAATCAAAGATGCCTTTTAAGACTGACTGACTTTCACCAAGCTGTAGATGTGAAATATCAACATTTTTCAAACTAACCGATCAGAAGATTTTGTTCTTGGCTTGTACTTTAATTAGAACAAAACACTTCACTGGAACAGGTAATCTTGCCTCAAGGTTAGTGACTAACTGAGTACAGAGTGGAACAAAATTAAAACCACAAAATGGACACAACTAATCACTTTATTATTTTATTGGCAAACACAATGAAAAAAAGAAGACAACAATTGAATATAGTTTATTAAATCAGTGAAATGTAAACTGCATTTTTTTATTTAAAAAAAATCACAAAATACCTGGTACAACTACATTCTCCCCCCCCCCCCCCCCCCCATCCGGCCCATGTAAATAACGATCTCGTCATTTAGGTGCATCATTGATGATATAAATCATATGCTGTGATATTGCTTCAGGCATGTTGTTAAAACTACCTCTGAGTGTAATGATTGGGGGACTCAAACTTTTTTCAGCTAAACAGCTGCTGTTTGCAACATTGCATATTCCCCAGATGTCATCCATGAAGATGGTTTTGTCAGCTAAACAGCTGCTGTTTGCAACATTGCATATTCCCCAGATGTCATCCATGAAGATGGTTTTGTCAGCTAAACAGCTGCTGTTTGCAACATTGCATATTCCCCAGATGTCATCCATGAAGATGGTTTTGTCAGCTAAACAGCTGCTGTTTGCAACATTGCATATTCCCCAGATGTCATCCATGAAGATGGTTTTGTTTGTTGGCTGGAATATTGGTGCAAAACCTGTTTGGACCCTGGATGATCAGTATCAACTGTATTATTGATACAATCGGTTCTGCTGTCATCTGATATTGTGGAATGGTTATCATGGCTGATTACAGTACCCTCTGGATTGATATCCCCAGACTGCTTAAGTTCATTGGTTGCATTGTCTGAAACAAGTACTTCTCCTGTGCTGTTGGAGCTACCATCTTCATGCTGAGAACTGGTTACAGCAACCTCTACAAGATTCTCATTGGATGAATTCCCCTATAAGTCCATGACGCTGAAATATTCTTCATCACTGATCCCAACAAAGGCAACCTTTTCATCTGATGTGTTGGAAAGAGACAGTAGTTATGGGGGTCGCTATGGGGGCTTTTGGTAACACACTATAGAAAAAAGATGGTGTATTATGGGGGAAAAGGGAAATGTAACATGAAAAGTTTCCTTATGGAGAGCAAGGGAAATTTAATATGGCTGGATTACTGTGTAGGGTGGGGGGGGGGGATGAAATTTGACATGGATGGGTTACTATGAAGGGGGGATTTAACATCAATGGGTCACTGTGGGTGCAAAGAGAAATTTAACGTAGGTTGACAAATACACGGAAAGTCGGAAAAATATCCATCTTTAGAAAATGTCTGGAGGGTAAGGGTATGACTAACGCACACTCATACTTACAGACAAACACTCACTCTTATAAAACCAATATCTAGGGGGTGGAGAGGATGGTACGATATCGTATCGTATGATAACTAACAATGATACTTACAAACCAACACCTACAATTGCAAACTAATGTCAAATGGGTATGGACTATGATATAGCATGATAACTAACCCGCTCTTATAATCCAACATTCATCCTTACAAATCTATATTTATGGGAAATGGTATGGCGTTATTCTATTTTTAGAATTTATTTTTAGGACACGAAGAAAGTCTGAAAATGCCGATTCAGATTTTAGAAGCGACATGATGTTACAATATGTATAACTTGGAAAAACTACTGAAATTCCGATTCTATTTTAGAAGTTACATCATATTACTATTTAATACATGGAAAACCCTTGAAATTCCATTCCTCTTTTTAGAATCTCTTGTTAAAACTTGGAAAAACCTGTAAGCTGCGATTCCATTTTTAAAAGCGACAGCATGCTACTATCTTTAGATATTGTTCTAATTTTAGAATCATAGGCACGTCGGCTGATGAGTTTATGACAATGTACTCGATGACTCCGCTTTATGATATTGTATTCATATATTTTAATTTAAAAATTAAAAATAAAAACAACAATAAAACAAACAAAACAAAACACACACACGCATGCACAAAAACAATGATTAGGGGCAAGGTGTATAATATTGTGTGATAATTATTACACACACTCACAAGCAAAGACCCACACTTACAAACCAATATTTAATGGATATGAGATATGATACTGTAATTTGACTAAAGCACACACTTACAATTCAACACCCACACTTACAAACCAACGTTTAGTAGGACAAGGGGTACGATTTAGTATGGTGTGATGACCAACACTCGTACTTGCAAACAAACACTCATTATTACCAACTAATGTAGAAGGTAATGGTATGTTTTGATTCTATTATTAGAGCTGGGAAACCCTGGAAATTTCGATTATATTTTACTATATTTAGATATTGTTCTATCTTTTAACATGCTGACCTGTCTATGCGAGTCTTGGATAAATCGTGAAAAAGGGTAGCGTACTATGAAAATTGAGTTGACCAAAACATCGATAGACGGAAAAATACCAGTCTTTACAAACCAACATCCACTCTTACAAACAAATGTCTAGGGGTCAAGGAGTATGATATATTGTGACGTCTAACACACATGTATAACTGAACACACACATTTACAAACCTGTGTTTCCGGACGTGTGGGGTATGGTATGATGACTCACACGCATACTTACAAACAAAAATAAACTTACAATCCAACGCTCACATTTACAAACCCAATGTCTTGCGGGTAAGGAGTATGTTATCTTATGATGGCTAGCACATATACTTCCAGAAAAGCACTCACTTCCTTACAAACTAGGGAATATAATATAATATGGCATGATAACTAACACATACACTTACAATCCAACACCCACACTACAAAGCAATGTCTTTGAGTTAAAGGGTATGCTGTGGTATTAAAAACAACATCCACGCTTACAAACGAACACACTCTTGCGAACCAGTGTCTCGGGGATAAGGGGTATGATATCATATGATGACAAGCACCCACTCATACTTACAAACCAACAAACACACTTACAAACCATTATATATGGGGTATGGGGTATGATATATTATGATAACTAAAACTCATACTTAAAAACAAACACTCACACTCAAAAAAATTTATAAAGAGTATGAATTTATATGTTTTACACAAACACACACACACACACACACACACACAAATACGTAGACAATGATGATGAGCATCCTCTTTTATGGAACACGCGCCTGGCTCTGAAAACGGTTATTCTGTTGGGTGGTGTGTGTTATCAAAGCTAGTTGAGAAACGTTACACCTTTTGACACTTCATCGACGTAGACTTTTTCTCACCAGCGGTCCGCACTCCAAAATTATTTTTAAGCACCCTGTATATTCGTCTGACAAATAGGGCCGTCTTTTATTCGTCTGACAAATAGGGCCGTCTTTTATTCGTCTGACAAATAGAGCCGTCTTTGATTCGTCTGACAAATAGGGCTATCTTTGTTCTTTCTGTGATGACCAACTTTGGCTTCAGGTAGACAGGGTAGCCTGGATCGAAGTGTATTCTTCAGATGGTAGTGGAGTACTTTATACATACCCACATGTTGCTTCTTTGACAATGCATGGTAAGACTGGTTAAAAACCGCATCTTACATGGGGACGAAAGGGATTGAAACTTGTTTTTGACACGCTGCCACCCGTAGCACGTCTTTTTTCTGGCTAATCGTAACGCGTCTAGCTCAGCAGGTGTGCATCTTGTATTCACCAATCAGAACGCGCGATTGTGTGTGGTGTAAAAAAGGATTTCTACCAGCAACAACGGCAGAATGTAGTACAGTACAGTACCATAACATGGCTGAGGTAAAAAGTAAAGTCATTTCTTGCGGTCGACCTGCAGTCACTCGTTTAACGTTAATGATATTACCTCCGCCGCTACCACCACTTCCATCACTCACCGAATATTCATCGTCTGTCTTACTGGTTTTATGGGTTTGGTTTTCTCCGATTTTGTTTATGCCGCAGGATTTCAGATGTTGTAGGCAGCACCGTCGTCAGAATACAATGATTGTAAAAGGAAAGAAGAAGAAGAGTTACATAGATTTATACAAAGATTGAAGGAGAAATAAGCGACTTTTGCACAGCAAGAGAAGAGGAAACGAGAAATGAAAACAATTACTATCATAAGTCAACAGAGTGAGACAGGTGAAAGACTGACCTCAGAAACCGTGAGTGTATTATAACAAACCATGGCCAACTTAAAGACGTGAGAGCGTTACATAAATCATTTTTGGCAAAGTTTAAGAGGAAAAAGCCTGCATCCCAACAGTCCAAACCATCAGCGGCAGCCACTACAACAACAGAAACAACTAGAACGACGAAGGCACCGGCGTTTGGAATCTAACGAGAGAAAGGAACAAGGTAGTTACAGTTATTGATTGAAAATAAATTTTTTTTTTTTTTTAAATACTATTTTAAAAAGGCCCTTTTTAGCCCCGTCCATATATTCCAGAAAAAGGGATACAGTCACTGATTGCTAAATTAAAACAAAAGTTTTGTGTATGTGCGTGTTTGTGTTAGTATATTTTTGGGAAAGAAAATCTTTCATAATTTAATAAAAACAAAATATATTTTACACATAGACATGATCTGAGCAAATAGGAAGAATATCTAACAAATTCCGACTGATTATAACTTACTTTGGGTAAATTCTGTTGAATATGAATGACAGTGAATACGATGCACGTAATTTCACAAAGTCCATTTCCATCTGACACAAAACATTCGTCTTTACTCTTGTGCCAGGACCCGGTTTCGCGTTTCTTGGTATGAGTGGTTTCTTTTCATTGGCGTTGTGGACACGCTGATACCCAATGACCATTATCTTAACATAGGAAACGTGTAATTTCACGTCGGTCTTGGAAGTAGTTTGAGTGTCCGCATATGCCTTGTCAAACGATATGTACTTTCGAATCACTTTCAGTAAATCGCTTATCATAAGTTTGGTTTTTTTGTTACTGTTACAGTCTGACACGTTGAACTGATTGAGCGATGTAACCGTCTTACATCGTGACTCTATATAAAGAGAGAGAGAGAGAGAGTACAATCGAATAAAACTGTATTCGACGTTTCGAATCAAGATTTTGTTTCGTTTTTACTTCTTCTCCTTTCTTTTAGTAATAATTTCCATCTCACTTCTTCGATTATAATTTTGTTAGATCACAAAATACCATTATAATGATGATTGTCGTATGAGTTCCTCGAGTTAACTTGTACAAATGGGACAAAAATGTATTTTCCCGATAAAACAAATGAATTATTTTGCTTGCAAACCCTCTAGTTCGTTTACATGCAAACATAAACTTCCTTGGAATCATTAGAAAATGGATGACTGAGTAAGTGTATTATATTGAATGTAAAATATAATGTCAATGAGCCATAGGTTCCTTTTTTTTTTTTTTTTTTTTTTTTTTTTTTAGAAATATGCAGTACTGGCAAACATGGAATAGTAAGAACTGTCATGTTGTCACCGGAAGTAGTTAGCTGGTGCGGCGCCACGCGAGGGATAAATCTACCATAAAGCGTTTATTAGTCTGGTAGAACGAATAATAAAAATACTTTGTAACTTTTATAGAATGTGCGCGTTTTGTGACTACACGTCTTAGCACGCCAAGGATACACTTTGTTCCACATGACCAGTATTTTAAACAAATGCCCTCTTGTAGAAGAAAGAGTTACTTACCGTTTTCA
This sequence comes from Margaritifera margaritifera, assembly GCA_029931535.1. Classification (NCBI taxonomy): domain Eukaryota; kingdom Metazoa; phylum Mollusca; class Bivalvia; order Unionida; family Margaritiferidae; genus Margaritifera; species Margaritifera margaritifera. The sequence goes on along the minus strand of JAQPZY010001154.1, from coordinate 644,383 downwards.
AGCGAAATCAGTTGACCAGTGAGAAATCTAGTTATTTTTAGTATGTATTCAATATGACTACGTCCATGATGTTCACATCCCTTGACTTCAAACAAAAACTTGCATATGAACGTTTCAAATTGGAGAAACCGACACACCACATGTGACGTTGTCTACTGAAGCTGCAATGATTGATCCCAGCTATATTCCTAGGTAACTGGTTCGAGCAATCTCATTGGATCAGTTTCTCTCAGCTGCATCCAATCAGATACCGGAAAGGTAGATACTGTTTTGGCAAGCTACATGTGATAGGTGTCGATATTGAATCGACGATCTTGAATATCAAAGATTGTGACTACAAGGCATAAAAACTTGTATAATTATCAAAATCGATAAACGGATTTTTACTACCCTATACAAAGATCTCAGAGCGTTGATGATAGATTTTTGTAATGCTATAGGTAGGTACAATTATCTAAATTAAGTAATTTTCCAGTATGAATGTTACATGATACTTTTGAATAAGAACTCCAAAATCCAGATGTAAGCCATCTGGTGAACTGCTCCATAAACACGGAAGATATGTTATTATTCCAACAGGAATTATGTGATGTAAAACATAATATTTAGTCATTTAATGAACATTTTACGTGTTATTGAGAATTATGTAATATCTGAAGCATTTATATAGTGTAATCGCAAGCAAGCGATATATATTTTCCTTTTCATGTAATAACGCAATCGTTGAATAAATTTCCATCATCACATCAAATAACATTTGTTCCCCTAAGCATCGGCGTCCGCAGGGGGGGGGGGGGGGCGGCATTTGCGCACCCGCCCCCTGGATTTTTTTAAAAATCCATTGTGCAGTATAGAAATATATCCCTTTGATTTTGGCTTTGCCCCCACTCACCGCCCCCACCGGTTATGGCTTCCCCCCCCTCCCCTCCAGAAAAATTCCTGCGGACGCCATGCCCTTAAGTTACCACCCTTATTTGCTAAGCAAACATCACAATTTGTTCTGTTAGTATATATAACTGTACTTACACGAGTAATTGTGTCTTATCTATAATTATGTAACATATGCATACATCCTGCTTATAATTTTACTACGTGTTTCATCAATTGATGTGCACAAGTCTTAGTCCAGGTTTCATGGACCAGCACGAAGAAAAGTCCCAATCAAGTTCAATATACATATCAATATCGATTTTCAATATAAAACCATCAAACCATCACTCACTCTAGAGATTATAATCTCACACGTTCTAGAAACAACATGCATAGACGGTCGATACCCCCCTGCAAAAAAAAGGACAAAACTAAAACCATACTGAAGACATCATTTGTTTGACTTTAATTTTTTTATTTATCTATAAGAATAACATTTCCTAAAGCAGTTTGTTTTTGTAAATAAAGAAGAAAAATCTTACACAGACAACGTTTTCAAATAATAATTTTAAAAAATTATTATGTTTTTTTATAGTGCATGGATGACAAACAGAGGAACTTAACAAATTCATGACTATCAACAGCTAATGTATACAGGTTTACCAACAACACAACCAATAGTAAAGTTCACTGGTGAACACGTGCCGATATATCGATGAAAGTGTGATGAAAGAAGACACTAAATATAAGAACTTTTTCAGGAATTAATATAGACGAAACTTTTCGTACAAACCATGCCTGCTTTGTCAATCAAATCAAGAGCAACTTAGGTATACAGTTTGAAAGTTCAGAAAGAATCAGCATTGTGAACAAATGATATCATGATCATTGAATGCAAAAATATCATGATCAGCGTACGCAAAAATAGCATGATCATCTTGCACAAAAGACCCATGACATAGCAAATCTATGTAGCATTGTTACTGAGTCTTTTCGATTATGTGATTACTGTAAATAAAATCTCAAACTCATGTGCACTTCACACGAAATGTTATTCATTAGTTGAATAATAAATTATGCCACTCGTTGGAAGCGGTCCCTTGCAAATGGTTTTAGCAACGCGTTTCATAACTTTCATATAAAAAAATGGACTCAACATAGGGTATGATGGGAAATGCCTGTTTTTGATAAAGTTAATTCAGCTTAAAAAATGCTACGTTAAGTGTGTCAAGGGATAATAGAGCCCAAGATAAGGACAGTGTGACGAACCTCTGAAAATACCAAGGGTACTCACGCGTGACAATAGGTTTGGTATGGCTGAATTATTCTTAATGAGATGTGGCCGCGTACTTATTTAAACAATCGAACAATTCAGTACAAAATACACAAGTAATCAAGCATAAAAATAGATCACTTGGACCGTAATTATGTTATTTATTTTGCATGTGATGCATCTACATATCCTACATACCTCAAGAGTGAAAAATAGCTCAGTGACAATCTTTTCATAAAGATGGGTTACTGTTTTCAAGATTCATCCACAAACTGATTTTGATAAATGTGGGTGAAATAGAGTCGATCTGGATGGTGTAAAAACAAACATATGAAAAATACAAAACTTACTCAAGGGTAAAAAGGTCACAGTGACGTACATTAAGATATGTATGAGTTACTCTTTATACCATGCATCCACTTCTCAATTTTAATGAGCATAAGTGAAATATGTTACTAGGTGTAGATGGTGGAAAGAACGTGTAACGAACAAACGAACAAATGAGCACACGAACCAACGTACTCGAGCTAAATAAAAAATCTTAACTGTGTTGGCAAGGGAATACTGAAATTACGCATCTGTGTGGTTTAGCCTTCGAATGGATGCACAATACAATGTCGCCAAATGTAGCATACGTTGGCTCTTTTGTTCTCATTTTAAAAGAAAATATTGAAATGCAAGAAAGGTGTTACACAATGACATTGATTTTTGCAGTGATAAGGTGTATTTATAGAATATGCGGGGAGAAAAAAGAAAAGATGTAATAAAGGACCTGAAATTAGCTTAACATTCTGTATAATTGAACTACAGGTTTGTTAATTTGATATCACGAGCACAAGATGCCGTTAGGCGAGATATTCTATTGACCTAAATTGAAATAAGACTTTGTTAACATGGAAGTGAAGGAAGATGTACAACTTGATAAAAAAAGGTACAAACTATATTTATGCAAATAAGCCATCCACAAGGAGTTGTCATCGAAACACTGCAAGTTAAACATTGGGAATTTTGGCGAGGTAAGCGCACTCGTCATTGCAATGTACTACAAAAACTCTCTTGTACGCCTGTAGAACCATTTAATATGTCTCACAAACCAAAACATCGCAATGCAAGGTAAATGAACACTGCTAGAAAAAGAAAACAAAATTCTATATGTGTTTTGGGAGGATAACATTGATAGTGGACCTTCAATAGTAAAGAACTGTGCAGTAACCTATATACAAATGGAGTGCAGTAACCTATAAACAAATGGAGTGCAGTAACCTAGATATAAATGGAGTGCTAAGGCGACAGATTGAAAAAGTAAGTTTTGAAGTTCATGGCTGGTACGCCTCGATAAAAATTTAAACCATATAAATACATCGGAGAAATTGATTCGCTTTTAGTTAAATAATCTCGATTGATCTTATGGCACAAAGAGTGTCAAAAGGAGAGTATTTAAGTATGAATAAGATATTACAGAACAATTTGTACATGACTTGATATCTCCACCTTGTCTTTTAATATTTTATGGTTGTACTTGGTCGATGAAGAAATGTAGATAACATACTTAGTGTATTGCATTGTAAATATACCAGTGTCTTGTGTTGAATATTCACAAGCATTGTAAGTATACCTGTCTCTTGTGTAGAATATTCACCAGAGTTGTAAGTACACCTGTGTCTTGTTTAGAATATTCACCAGCATTGTAAGAGTGCCTGTGTCTTGGGTAGAATATTCACAAGCATTGTAAGTATACCTGTGTCATGTGTAGAATATTCACCAGAATTGTAAATATACCTGTGTCATGTGTAGAATATACACCAGAATTGTAAGTATACCTGTGTCATGTGTAGAATATTCACCAGAATTGTAAGTATATCTGTGTCTTGTTTAGTTCAAGTTTGACATTAATTGTATATGATTTATGCTTGCTCCTGCTTTTTTCAGCTGAAATCCTGCTTTATTTTATATTTTATTTCCTGCTTTTCAAAGGTACATAAAGTATTAGATTTGCTTATCTCTTTTGCTTTAGTGTGAACTAATTAATTTCATATATCCTGCGCGCTCTTAAGTTCTCTCTTAAATTTTTAACATTTTCATTCCTTTGCATGAAGTCATTCTTATTAATTTTGTTGCTGTTGTTGTTGGTGGTGGTGTTTCTTTGTTTGTTTGTTTTCATTTTGCATGTACTTAGTTTTTGTCATGCTCTTCACGATGCAAATAGAAGATGTAAATTTTTTAATATCTCCTGGTAATATATACTAGATAGATGCATCAACTGAGTGAAAGTACTTATTGACACAAATATCACTGTTTTTCTTGTAACAATCTGAGTATTGTTTTTGTTGAATAAACACAATTTTGTAATAAATTATTTGAGAGGTGAAAACGTTTCTGATCGTATCAGGAGAGCAATACTTTAATCACGGACTCTTTACTACAAAAATGCTTTTTTAATTGAAATAAGAAAAAAAGTCTTTTTTACAGGATGGAAGTCAATACACTCGGGAAGAAGGCGTTCTGCTATCAGTGGACACTGCCAAGGTATGCACTCAGGTCGAGGTTCACACTTCAGGAAGTCTGCATGGGTGAGGTTTGTATGTTCTATACGCGAGTTGCAAAATATCACATATCTCTGCGACTTGTCCTGTATGAGGTGTCCCACTCTCAAGTGATGGGTTTCATGTTCCGTGGCTTCATTGTGGAATTTTCATTCAACATATTTTGCAAAGCATACAGAACATACTGACTTATATAATATTTGAAGTCAGTATATGGAATGATCCATTTGTATATGGAATGATCCATTTGTAAACGGTGACTGCAGGGCAGTTTTCGCTTCTTTTTTTTTTTGCCCTATCATTAACCCTAATACGGATATGAATAGGCAGCCAACTGTGCAGAATGTTTTTTCCAGATTTTATGAGCAAATAGCGTTTTTGTAAGATTTGGGATGATAACAGGTTGTCAAATTTAAGGTTTTGCAAGGATCTGAGTTCGGAACAAAAATTCGAAAATCTGATGAAATTCGTTTTTTAGAGATTTTAATGTATCTGAGTATAGCTGCGACTTCTGTGCAAAAATGGAAGCTTTAGGCTTAGAAAAATAAAAAAAAATTTTTCTCTTTGAAAACCAACGTTGGAGATGGGAATTCAGGACCATAGCTCTTTTAAATGATGAAGTGGAAGGATGGAAATCTTACTCATTCAACTTCTCATCAATATAAAGGTACATGATACCCTTGGCTGAAATGCGATATTTGTTAGTAAAGTCATACTGTATAAAAGAAATTTAGGAGGAATGGAAATCAGGGGCCATAACTCTTCGAAATTATAACGTGGAACACTTTAATTTCAATCAAGGTGTCTTCATTGTAATGATACAAGCCATGTTCGGTTGAAAGCCAATAAAGCTTAGTAACATTATGCTGTATAACTTCTATAACGTTATATTCATAACTAACGTAAATACAATCATGGAATGCTGGAAATCAATTTAATGCAATGTCTCATCAATATAAGTCTACATGCCGAATTTGGTTGAAATGCAAGAAAGTTTACTAAAGTTCTTCTGCTGAAACTCAAGTCAGTAAGATGGGTAGTAAGGGATCATAATTGGTGTAAATGATATCCTGGAACGCTGGATCATAATTGGTGTAAATGATATCCTGGAACGCTGGATCATAATTGGTGTAAATGATATCCTGGAACGCTGGATATCAAATTCTCTCAAGATATCATCGATCTGAAGCAATATTCCAAACACTCGGTACAAGAAGCAAAACATTTTTTTTATCCTGTACAAGGCAACACATATTTCCACTTCTCCTAATAGTTATTTTGTACTATGTGCACTTATGTTCTAGAATGAGTGTATGCCAAGCAGGGCCGGCCCGAGACCAAATGCCACCCCAGGGGAGGAGCGTCTCTGGCGCCCCACCACAGCCGCAATTGTTCAACTTTTGAATACCTAATTTTGTATTTCCCTATGTCCCCCTCCCCAAGCCAGACGCCCCAGGCGGTCGTCTGGGTCGCATGGACTAAATCCGGCCCTGATGCCAAAATCAGCCTGTTTTTGTTTTTTTTTGTTTTTTGTTGTTGTTTTTTCTTGGCTAGCGCGCATTGCAAGAAAACGAAAATTGTATCCCTACCCTAACAGTTTTATGTGACTTTTTACAGATTGTTTAAAATGAGTGTGTGCCGGGATCAGCTTGTGTGGTTTGTCCTGGCTAGCACTTAGTACAAGAAAATAAATAACCTTTATTCCACTAAACTTTATATTTTTTTCATATTATAGATAAATTAAAAAACTCATTATACATTTGACATAAGAAAAAAAAGCCAGTCCTAACAATTACACATAGCACGGATATAGCAAATACACCATAACTTTTTGCATAAAGGAAAGGGACAAAAATATATTGATTCATGGCAACGATCACTGACAATTTCCAAATAGGTGAGGAAACCAGCCATAAGGTGTAATGCCTAAAGAGGGGAGTACGAACCTGTTTTGAAATACAGTTTAGGCTCGGGGACGGAACGAATGGAAACCTGGCAACGGGAATCTAAAGTAAGTACATCCCTATCAAAAAGAAAGAAAAACCCCATCCAAAAACTACTTTCAATTTTTCCGCTAAATATTCTGTTTGAGTTTTGAAAAATACCCACAATACTGGGAAGAGGGGGGGGGGGGGGAACAAGCAGATATATAAACCTTTTAACTTTCGAACAAAGGGGGGGGGGGGTCACATCAAAAGTCTTAGTGTTTCTCATAGTTATACGTTTGGTGGTGTCCACATAAATAAATAAAAGGCACATATAGAGTCCAGAGATAATGAATATATCAAATTGCATTAGGATATGTTGATGGTTCCTGGTCACGGGGATCTGCTTTAGTGGAGATGTAATATTGATGGAAAAAGGGCAATATCTCCGTCACAACTGAACATAAAGAGACTAAACCTTTAAAGGGCATATCTACATGCAGTGCGCAATTCACCAATCAAATGGCATTTGGTTATGTACAAGGGTTGAAGAGCTATGCTGGTTACCGGTACATCTGATTCAAAAGGGAGTTGAAGAGAGAAATCCCATAACAGGCACTTCTAGAGCCGCGAGACAATGTACAAACAAACTTGCCTCGGAATATGCTGAATAGTTTAAAAAGATCTGCTGTAGTGTAATTGTAATATTGATGGAAAAAGGACAATAACGTCGTCAAAACTATCCCTGAAAAGACGAGACCTTAAAAAGGAACATCGACTTGAAATAGGAAATTCATCTTCCAAATGGCATCCAATTATGTGTAACGATTGCGAAGCTATCCTGGTTAAAGAATGTATGAACGGACGGATGAACTGACGGAGAATCTGATAGACAGAGAATGTGATTACTATAGGGTTCCCGCACTTGATGTGGGACCCTAATGATGTTTAATGTTTAATGATATCATTTTAAGCTTACAATATAATTTTGACTTGAATCATAACAGAAAGTATGTATATATACATTCTGAAAGAGCGAAAATGTCTTTGTAATTTCGCTTGTACAAAAGTTTGACCGTAGCGCTTTCTATCAGTAAGGCGATGTATCACTTTAATACATGTAGACTCTCTAGTTCAACCGAGCTCTCGCGGAGTCACGCAAGAGTCTGTGTGAACGAGATTACTTGACAAAATGAAGTAATTCGTGACGTGTTTATCCTACCTTCCGGGCACAGTCTCATACGAGTCATGTGACTTACTTTTACCTATGAAAAGGGAAGAAACTGGATAGAGGTGGAGTTAAAAAGACAAACAAAGGTACATGCATGTAAATATTGTAGCTCATATTTTGTTTAATAGTTGGTGGTGTGATGGTATTAAAGTACAATCTTGTTTTAAGAATACTTCTGAAAATATACACTGTATATAATGTTCCATCGTGTAGATATATGAGCTAATAGGTCATTAAGATACTCACTCTCTATTCTTTATCAGTCATACTAGTTAGAGAGTTATGCACTAGTTTCCCATATTGTAACAGTTTCATACACCCATTTCTAACAGTTTCATACACCCATTTCTGACAGTTAACACAAACATATGCAAGGCCGGTACCACTCAAAAAAGACCATTTCATGCATCAGATGCTAATATATGATAAAATCCATGGTGGCTTAAAAAATAAAAAGTGAAATCATCTAAACTAAATTTTAAAAATCTTGATTTAAAGCATCGCAAGCAAACAATTTTAACATCTTTTAAGCTAAGATGGGTCAGAAGTCTAAGGAAATATTTTGTTAAAAAAATCTGACAGCTTAACACGGTTATTTATGTATAGTACGATGACGAAGCTAGTAACAAATTTTAATTCCTTTGCAATAAAAACTGTTGTGATAATTAGCTTAAGGAAAAGAACATGAAATACAGAAGAAGCCAATCAGGTATTTCAAATTTCATAAGGGTAATGACACAATGTCTGCATGATGACAGGATATACAGAACAAGTCTATCAAATATTTTATATTTCATGAGGGTAATGCCAATGCCTGCATGATGACAGGATATACAGAACAAGTCTATCAAATATTTTATATTTCATGAGGGTAATGACACAATGCCTGCATGATGACAGGATATACAGAACAAGTCTATCAAATATTTTATATTTCATGAGGGTAATGACACAATGCCTGCATGATGACAGGATATACAGAACAAGTCTATCAAATATTTTATATTTCATGAGGGTAATGACACAATGCCTGCATGATGACAGGATATACAGAACAAGTCTATCAAATATTTTATATTTCATGAGGGTAATGACAATGCCTGCATGATGACAGGATATACAGAACAAGTCTATCAAATATTTTATATTTCATGAGGGTAATGACAATGCCTGCATGATGACAGGATATACAGAACAAGTCTATCAAATATTTTATATTTCATGAGGGTAATGACACAATGCCTGCATGATGACAGGATATACAGAACAAGTCTATCAAATATTTTATATTTCATGAGGGTAATGACACAATGCCTGCATGATGACAGGATATACAGAACAAGTCTATCAAATATTTTATATTTCATGAGGGTAATGACACAATGCCTGCATGATGACAGGATATACAGAACAAGTCTATCAAATATTTTATATTTCATGAGGGTAATGACACAATGCCTGCATGATGACAGGATATACAGAACAAGTCTATCAAATATTTTATATTTCATGAGGGTAATGACACAATGCCTGCATGATGACAGGATATACAGAACAAGTCAATCAAATATTTTATATTTCATGAGGGTAATGACAATGCCTGCATGATGACAGGATATACAGAACAAGTCTATCAAATATTTTATATTTCATGAGGGTAATGACAATGCCTGCATGATGACAGGATATACAGAACAAGTCTATCAAATATTTTATATTTCATGAGGGTAATGACAATGCCTGCATGATGACAGGATATACAGAACAAGTCTATCAAATATTTTATATTTCATGAGGGTAATGACAATGCCTGCATGATGACAGGATATACAGAACAAGTCTATCAAATATTTTATATTTCATGAGGGTAATGACAATGCCTGCATGATGACAGGATATACAGAACAAGTCTATCAAATATTTTATATTTCATGAGGGTAATGACAATGCCTGCATGATGACAGGATATACAGAACAAGTCTATCAAATATTTTATATTTCATGAGGGTAATGACAATGCCTGCATGATGACAGGATATACAGAACAAGTCTATCAAATATTTTATATTTCATGAGGGTAATGACAATGCCTGCATGATGACAGGATATACAGAACAAGTCTATCAAATATTTTATATTTCATGAGGGTAATGACAATGCCTGCATGATGACAGGATATACAGAACAAGTCTATCAAATATTTTATATTTCATGAGGGTAATGCCAATGCCTGCATGATGACAGGATATACAGAACAAGTCAATCAAATATTTTATATTTCATGAGGGTAATGACACAATGCCTGCATGATGACAGGATATACAGAACAAGTCAATCAAATATTTTATATTTCATGAGGGCAATGACACAATGCTTGCATGAGGACTGGATATACAGAACAAGTCAATCAAATATTTTATATTTCATGAGGGTAATGACAATGCCTGCATGATGACAGGATATACAGAACAAGTCAATCAAATATTTTATATTTCATAAATGTAATGACACAATGCCTGCATGATGATAGGATATACAGAACAAGTCAATCAAATATTTTATATTTCATAAGGGTAATGACACAATGTCTGCATGATAACAGGATATACAGAACAAGTCTATCAAATATTTTATATTTCATGAGGGTAATGACACAATGCCTGCATGATGACAGGATATACAGAACAAGTCAATCAAATATTTTATATTTCATAAATGTAATGACACAATGCCTGCATGATGACATGATATACAGAACAAGTCAATCAAATATTTTATATTTCATGAGGGTAATGACACAATACCTGCATGATGACATGATATACAGAACAAGTCTATCAAATATTTTATATTTCATAAGGGTAATGACACAATGCCTGTATGATGACAGGATATACAGAACAAGTCAATGACATATTTTATATTTCATAAGGATAATGACACAATGCCTGCATGATGACTGGATATACAGAACAAGTCAATGACATATTTTATATTTCATAAGGGTAATGACACAATGCCTGCATGATGACAGGATATACAGAACAAGTCAATGACACAATGCCTGCATGATGACAGGATATACAGAACAAGTCAATGACACAATGCCTGCATGATGACAGGATATACAGAACAAGTCAATGACACAACGCCTGCATGATGACAGGATATACAGAACAAGTCAATGACACAATGCCTGCATGATGACAGGATATACAGAACAAATCAATGACACAATGCCTGCATGATGACAGGATATACAGAACAAGTCAATGACACAACGCCTGCATGATGACAGGATATACAGAACAAGTCAATGACACAATGCCTGCATGATGACAGGATATACAGAACAAATCAATGACACAATGTCTGCATGATGACATGATATACAGAACAAGTCAATGACACAATGCCTGAGTGATGAATGGCAAGGAAAAAACAAGTTGTGTAGGATGGAGACGATGAGAAAAACTAAAAATCTGTTGACACTGAGTTAAGGTTTACACAGCTGATAATCACTATTTCAAATGATTCAGTTTAAAAATTAGTTTTTGAATTGGAGAATATAAAATCTATATAGTTTCTGATATATTTAATATATATGTTTATTTTTTGTACCAATTCTTTCTTACTCAATCATCCACTTAAAATTATTAATGGTTGCTTGTATGAATGTAAAAAGTACTGAACACAGAGTAAGTCTTGTGCAAAAGTAGGTCAATAGAAATCAAAGGACACTTCAACACTGATATTAAAAATATGATGAAAAACAATACAATTTTCGTTTTTAAGAGCAGCGTTTAAACTGCTTTAAAATGAAATGTTAAAGGAAGGTCACAAAATAAAAAAGATTAAAGAATAATTTCTTTGTTTATGTAATATAGAAATACAAATCAAGGGTAGATACCAATCACACGAAATAATTAAAGATTTATAATTTCGAAAGTAATCTCATGACGCCCATACTCCTTATGAATGTTTTAATACCATAATTTGCATACCCCACAATGGTAGAGGCATATGGTGTTACCATTGTCCGTCCCTCAATCACACCTTGGTTAAGTTTTGCGTTTAGGTCTTTTCAGGCACTGTAGTGGGGAATTGGTGTTCCATGAACAGGTTTCATATAACAGGACATGTTTTCATGGAACACCAATGCCCCTCTTAGGTGTACGACCTAAGTGTACAGTAGTGTCCAAGTAACAATTGAAAATCATTTATTGAATTAAAGAATGAGATTCACTATGAACTGGCTTCGAGGTGAACATATGTCTGAATCGAGTGTAACACGTGTCAGGTTACATCTATGTGTACAGTAGTGTCCAAGTAACAACTGAAAATTATTAATGAATTAAGTGAATGAGATTCACTATGAACTGCCCTCCCCAGCACACAAATACTGATTACAATGTAATTATCGACAGCGGTGAGGGACTGATTAAATAAATTCAGTATTAAAGAGGCACTAAATTTTGCTACGCTTTTCTTGGCATTAGTAAAAAAAAATCGCGTTGGGAGTCACCGTATGGAGCGATCGGTGCTACTATTTTGCCACCTACATGGCTTGAACTAATCAGTATTGACTTCCTTGCTAAACAATGTCCTGAAATAAGGGACACAGTCGCGCTTTTTAGAAGGAGGGTGGGGATATTCAACTGCCGATCCGCTACACAATATAATCGCAAAAAAAGAATTTCAAAACAACATTTAAAAGACCTTTTTGGGCAAGAAGCAATACTGTCCCTTAGTGTTTTCCTATAATAAGCTGTTACATAAATAGCCAGACATTCTCGTCCAACGATCATATTGTTATGCCCACCACTACAGTGAAAGAGATATAGTGTTACTCTTGTCCGTTCGTCCTAATCACCTTGGTTAAGTTTTCTGATTTGGCCAATTCAGGCACTTGGTAGGGGAATCTGTATTCCATGAACGCATTTCTAGTTATGTGTATTCAGTCATAGCAGGCATACAATACACAGATTTTACCTCATCTAAGAAACAATTCTGCATTATCTTCTGCTTAATTGATTTTTATGGTATTTGTATTACGTTTAATTATATTGGAATTATTAAATATTGAAGGAACAAATATAAGAGAAAATTATGCATGTCCTTGTTGTGGTCACATTGCAAGAATACATCCACTTTAATAATAGAATTTCAATATACACAGATTTCATGTAATTTAGAAACACCCATACCTCCAATATAAGTATTACTTTTTCACAATGACCATTTTTCACTGGAACTTCCATCAGCAGCTCATTTTACAATCACCAGACATGGAATCCTTAAAAACTGCAGTGGATACATTTTATCGTATTAACAATGACTTTAAAACTGTTTTAAATCTTATCAGAACTTATTTTCTTAACTTTTTACATTCTTTCAACAGGCTGACATATTTAACGTTTTAGTAACTATTCTTTTACAAAATCTTTTTGATTCGTATTATACTCTTATACCAACCAGTTCTCACGTGTCAGTTGTTTATATAATGCCGGGGGGGGGGGGGGGGGGCCCAAACATTATCTGCAATAACTGTAGATAGATAAACTAAACAGAAACAATTTAAAGGCATATATACTAGTAAGTAGCATTTTAAAAGGCAGTTATGATCGCACATGTCATGGTCACCCAGTCCCGACCTCTCTTTTGTACTAGGTCAGTCCTAGTCTCCCATGAATGTACGCTCAGTAACTGCCTTTTACTATACTACTAATGAATTAGGATACAAAATGGTAATTAAAAGTCAATCCTATTTTTTTTTTTTGGGGGGGGATGGTATTTTATAATATATTAGATTACATAAAAAAATCTAAACGAAATGCCAAAGACATTCTATTATTATAGCAAATTTAGATTAAAAAAATAAAAACCATTTGTAGTTTCAATTAAACAAAAGAAAAATGTATTATATATCATGTATATTTTTTTAAAAACTCAAAACGACTACTGATCACTTATAAAAATGAAGAAGATGGTTTAGTTAAGTTTCTACCAGACTGGTATTTAGAACATGTTATGGAAAAAAGATGCATCGATTACATCTCTTAATGGTGCTTATGGATTTGTTTTTGATTTGTATGCTGATATTGCTATTGAACAACAAAGATCTAGACGGATATTAGGTAAAGAATACAATAAACTTAGTCCTAAGAAATCTTTGTACAATTTCGTTAAAGCTAAATTTGATGGTAATTTAGTTTAATGGGATGACTGCGGAATATAATGTATGGGGAAGCAATTATAGATGCATACAAAGAAGCTCTTTGCGCTTACTTTCTGCATGAACTATGATCTCAGAAAACCGATGAAGGTCAATTACACCTATAGTTTTGAAAGCGACGCACTTGACATCACTTGGAATCTGACGGAAAAAAATAATGACCACTTTGACTGCTATGCTAAAATCGTCATAGAGTTGAAGCGAGCTCTGATTTTTCTAGAGAATGAATACAACTGACTTGATGGTGAGGAACTGTTAACCATAATAAATCAGATCTAGTTTGCTGATGATATTTGAATACAGTTCTGGTACTTTTTCTTGCAATTTGTCGTAGTATATTCTTGTATACTGCTTTTCATGTAGGTTGAATATTGCTTTATTAATTTCTGGTGTCTCTGGCGCGCCAACAAAGTTTTCGTGCGGTATTTTTGTATTTGATGATGTTAGCCCCTTAAGCATGTTTATTATAACTTTAGACCTATGAAATTTATTTGCTGCTTGAAGCTCATTATCTTGTGCTGATACCTAACAATAATATTCTAAGCCTCAATTGTTTTTTGCAAAACAGGCAACCACTCAAAATCTAATTTGTCTTTGATCAACTTGAAAAGATTTTTGATACAAATATTATTACAAACGCCTGCTGTAGCCCATTTGCTATTTGATGCAGTAGATATGTGGTCAGCAAAAGCCAGATGCGCTCTAAAGGCTGCTGAATATTCCGATGGTGCAGAGGCTACAAATCCGCTGCGATTATCAGAATTGGACGACAGCGATGGAATATGCCCAATCGCATTTTTTATTCGCTTGGGAATCTACATATAATTTTGTGGTCGCATCTGTATTACCTGTAGGAACACCAAGATTTTTAATTTGGCTTAAGTCACATTTATTCCAGCATCAGAAACTTCAAATATGACTGAGTTTGCATGGTTGGTAATTCTAAAACCTTCTTGTGCTTGAATAATGATTGGATTAGCAGATACCTCAGATGATCTTTCAACAAAAATCAGCTTTGTCTGCGAACCAAAAATAAAACACAGGGATTTACCCACTGGCAGATCCGCAGTCATTCCGATATATCTGCTGCTTACTGTAGTAGGCACGCTAGTCAAAATGTCTCCATCTACGCTAAGTTTTGTATCTGCATCCTCGTTGGTGCCCACATCTTTTTCAGTTTCTGGCGTGGCTAACTTTGTCATTTGTTTAGAATTCATGTCGATGTCACCAGTCATAGTTCCATGCGAAACATATGGCGCTGACACTAACATTTCATTGCCAAGGATTACCCATGCCAAGTTTTGTACTACAGAAAGTTAATGTCCTCGAGGAAAATTTGAACTGGCATCTGTTAACAACACTTTGGAATTTACGTACTTATCTGCATACTGTTTATTGGCCGCAGCTGCGTTATCTGCTGGTGTAGCCACATTTGTGATCTTTTGCGAAGACATGTTTAGCGACTTGGTCATCGTGTCGCCAGTTTTTAGCAAACACTTGTTGAATTCTGCATTAGAAACAGTTGCTGTTGTGCTTGATTCAGCAACGCCAATAACTGTGCCAATAGCTGTATAATGACTCATTATATATACTCTGCCTATAAAAACTGCGCATCATCAACTTTGATTCAGAAGACATAAAAAAATGAACACATTTATCCTTTGCATTTATTATCAATATCTTATGAAACAAATGTGGATTTGCTGTATATTCACAATGAAACCACAGATGGTCATCATTCTTGGATCATAAAATTTAGCGGGATCATGAATGGACAATATAACAAGTGTAAAGCCAAAATGTTTTACTGCAGAAAATGTCTTCATGGTTTTAAACTCGAAGACTTACCTGTACATCATGGCCAAGATTGCATGAATACTACAAGAGCTGTAATGCCTAAAAAAGATAACAATATTATCAAGTCTGATAAACTAAATCACAAGACGAGAGTGACTTTTATTATTTATACCGATTTTCAAGCTCTTATTGTTCCTTATGAAAATAAGGAAGTTTTCCAAGATAATTCAAAGGGTTCTTTTAAAAGAACAAATTGATACAAATTGATACAAATTGATACAAATTGATCTGTGTCAACGAAAAACGAAACATTTTGTAAACGAATCCAATTATATCGCGGTGCTGACTGTGTAGACCATTTAACTAGTAGCTTACTTGATAAAATAGGATATATCAGTAATGTTCCTTTAGCAACAATGATTTATATACCAGAAGACAGAAATAATTTATGTCCTCTGACAATTGGTGGATTTACGAAGAGCCATTGGGTTACAACAGAGTCAGAAATCATTGTCATAATGACAGGCAAAAGTCGTGGTCCTGCTCATAGCCAATGTAATCCTCATCTAAAGCGACCAGAATTTATTCCAGTGGTGTTACATAATTTAAGAGGTTATGATTACCATTTGATCGTAAAACATTTTTTACAATATGAAGTAATCATTTCTTGTGTTCCAAATAACAAGGAAAAATAAGTCTTTTGCACTTCTCTACTTGCGTTTTATAGATAGTTACCAGTTTACGGCAGCTTCTTAAATAAGCTAGCCGAAAATGCAAAAGATGAAACAATGTTTAGACATACTGCAAAGAACTTTGGTCATCACGTCAATTTGGTCACACGCAAAGGAGTTTATCCATATGCCCCCCCCCCAAATATATATATATATATATATATATATATATATATATATATATATATATATATATATATATATATATATATATATATATATATATCTTGGTGATTATCATGATCTGTATCTGAAAACGGATGTGTCGGTACTAGCTGATATTTTTGAAAATTTTAGAGATAGCTGCATGACCTATTACAGTTTAGATCCTGCTTGGTATTACTTCTGTCCTGGATTAGGTTGGAGTGCTGCACTTAAAATGTCTAAAGTGCGTTTAGAACTCATCACTGACATAGATATGCATAATATGATTTCCACAAAACATTATGTTGCTAATAACCATAAAGATTCCGAAAATTATTATCCTAATAAACCATCCAAGTATATTATCTACTTAAACACAAATAATCTGTATGAATAGCCAATGTCACAAAAACTACCAGTAAGTGACTTGTCTTGGATCAGTCCAAAACATTTTACAGAAGAACTATTACAAAACGATGATGATACTGGATATATTCTTGAAGTCAATCTTGAGTATCCATCTGGAATTCATGACCTGCATAATGACTGTCCACTTGCACCATAAAATATCTCCGTGGACAACTCCATGTTAAGTAAACATACAAAATCGTTCAAGAATAGAATCGAAACTGGTAATTTTAATGTTCCAAAACTCATTTCAAATTTGATGGTTAAGACTAGGTATGTCATTCACTACAGAAATTTGAGACAGTATCTCGATTTGGGTATGCATCTCATTAGAATTTGTAATAAAATTTAAACAAGAAGCCTGGTTCAACACTTATACCGATTTTTATACTGAAAAAAAGAAAAATGGCTACAAGTGACTTCGAAAAAGATTTCTTTAAGCTAATGAACAATTCAGTCTTTGGTAAAACAATGTAAAATATCAGAAACAAAAATGAACGTAGAAATAGTCAACAAACAAGAACAACGTGACAAATTAGTTGCTGATCCAGGATTTGTCGCTATGAAAATATTCGATGAAAACTTAGTAGCGATTCATAAAAGGAAAATGAATATTGTTTTTAATAAACCTATTTATTGCGGTCTTGCTATTTTGGATTTAGCAAAGTTGTTTATGTGTAATTTTCATTATGGACACATTAAATCTAAATATGGCGATAAGGCCAAATTGCTTTTTACCAATACAGATTCATTGGGCTATGAAATCAAGACGAACGAAAAAAAAAAGAAAAAAAAAATCAATATTACAGCGAAGACAGCAGAATGGTGATAGGCAAGTTTAAAGATGAAACCAAATCAGTACAGACAGCAGAATGTATTGGCCTCATAGCTACAGTGTATTTAGTCAGGTTTGTTTATAATAATTAAAAAGAAAGCAAAAGGCATAAAATAAAAACAGGAGTTGTTACACATGGAAATTATTTTAAAAATCACTTGCTGGTGAAAAACAGTGTGCAACCATGAATACTTTCAGATCTAATCAGCACGTTATACACACTGTAATGATAAACAAAAAACAAAATAGGACTTTCTGTGAATGATGATAAGCGGTATGTCCTGGATGATAGTATCAATACCTTAGCCCATGGTCAGTATGACACGAAAAACAAAACAAAAATAATAATAACTCAGATATTTTCATAGATTTAAGTTTAATGTAAAAAAATCTAGCTTGTTTTTCAGGTATATTATGTACTTTTCTATCTTAAAATATGGCTTTGGCATTTTATTTAGACTTGTTATGTAATCTAATATATTATAAAATAAAAAAATTAAAAATAGAATTGACTTTTAATTACCATTATTTATTAGTGGTATAGTAAAAGGCAGTTACTGAGCGCACATTCATGGCAGACCATGACTGACCGAGTACAAAAGAGAGGTCGGGACTGGGCGACCATGATATGTGCGCTCATAACTGCCTTTTACGATACTATTTATATACATTGTTAAATCCATACATGCATCTATCCATACGTATTTACATGTATGCACGTATCTGTATGACAGGGCTTCACATTATATATCTATGAATCAAATGTGAAGACAGTATGGTTTATTATCTCGCATTGATCCAAACTTCACATACTGGTATATCATATTTCATACTGTACGCCTGAAGCTGAGGTTAAACCTTGAATAAGATGAAATATTTGATGACAGTGAAGTGGTAAAAGAGAAGATTAATTCTCGAAAACAGTATTATCATCTTTTCTTGCATATTTTTTATTTATTTAAAAGTAGATGAACTACCAGAACCGCTGCTGAATTAATTTTATTCTACATGTGGACCTCCTACACATGGACTTGCTCACTGCCCACTTATTTTGTGTGTGTGTGTATATATATATATATATATATATATATATATATATATATATATATATATATATATATATATACACACACACACGCTAGTAAACCAATTCATGCAAAAAGTGGATTATCTCCACACATGACAGTATCACTTCAGACAGAATTGATTAAAAAGGGCTTTGAAAAAGCAGGACCTGGTTTGCTGATTGTTGTTTATACAGTAGTTTATATGTATGGAGCGTGTTATTGAGCAGTTTATATGTATGGAACGTGTTTATTCAGCAGTTTATACGTATGAAACGTATTTAGTAACAACACTGTATGTCCTTGAGTTCCGTTTGCCCAGTGGAATAGCAAATAGTACTTGTAACTAGCAGAATCAAACAATGCATTTAAACCTTTTTTTTTTTTAATGGAATGAAAAAAATATAATGTTTAATCAGACATGGTAAATACTTTCAGAATGGAAGTGAGTCTAAGAGTATACATTGCTTTCATGATCTATGTATTATATTGGATATTTGTATACATAATGATGACTAACGTTTTTCAATGATACATATGTTTGAAAAAAGCCACAAAATGATTGACATTTATTTTTCTTGAACTTTAATGTCGTCACGTTACTCATATGTTTTCTAATTTTATTGGATTGCATAAAGTTTTAGTGAATATTATTATAAATGTATATAATATATACTTTGTAAAATAAAGTAGGACACAAACGGTGAGTAATTTTGCATTTATTTTTTAAGCATCAGATAGAGTCATTGCATTAGTACCTAGTTCTTCAAGTTCATGAAATTATGCATTCTAATTAAATCGTAGTTAAAAAATCAGTTCCCGTTGTTCCTCTTGGTTCATAAGCATATCATACTATATATGTCTCAGCACTATAAATACCATTGGTATTAAAATAGACAAACAAACGAGTGTACGCGTACTGTGTAGTTGGTGGACGCTTTGAATACTAGCATTGACTTTAAATTTGTGGTCTAGCTTACCCACGAAACTGGTAATGAATTCACACAATTGGCTTTAAAGTATATTCTTCACGATTAACACAAAACCATGATTATTTGGCTAGTTTTAGTCCCAAAGCTGTATGTAAAGTACTGTACATGTATGATATTGCATGTTGTAAATATAAGTTGTGTATAAATTGCTGTTTAATGGCTACTGTAAGTTTGGATGTATCTCACACTCAACATCCTCTCTCGCAGATACATAAATATATGAGAATCGTTGAGAAAAGACGCCGTCATGTAGTGCTACTGGAATACATTTTGCTGTATATGTAGTACTACTGGAATACATTTTGCTGTATATGCAGTGCTACTGGAACATATTTTGCTGTATATGTAGGGCTACTGGAACATATTTTGCTGTATATGTAGGGCTAATGGAATACATTTTGCTGTATATGTAGGGCTACTGGAATACATTTTGCTGTATATGCAGTGCTACTGGAACATATTTTGCTGTATATGTAGGGCTACTGGAACATATTTTGCTGTATATGTAGGGCTACTGGAATACATTTCGCTGTATATATAGGGCTACTGGAATACATTTTGCTTATAGTGAAGGGAAAAGATAAGTAAATATAAACGGATTAGATATACAAATAATTTCTCATAGGTCTGCCAACTTTAAACAGGCACCTTAATAGTGATATAGCCATAATTTTTTTTACAAACTAGGTAATTTCGCCATTCCATATTATCATTTGTTACAAACGTTAAACGCCTGAAGTCCGTCTTCTAGTTTCTACCTTAAGAGATAGAGAGAGAGAGAGAGAGAGAGAGAGAGAGAGAGAGATGATGGCACTAAACATTAGAGGTTGAACACCGCAAGATGTTCCGGCCAAATCTAGTTGTTCAATACCAGTTCATCCATACGTTACTCAGCTAATGCCTTCCATCAGAAAAACTTCCAAGCAATCACGCAGTTTCATGTCATTAAAACAAATTTTTCGGAACCAGTATACCCTTATTAGCGTCCAGTTCTCGCTGACAACTGCGTCACAGTTGCAATGCTCGTGAGACAGAAGCACTTGCATCCTCCATTTTACTGAATGTATTTAGTGTCCGCACTTTTTCCCCATGATGCACCGCACATATTAGTCTAGTTTTCTGCTTCCTATGCTCCCTGCTACATCCCTGTATATACATAAATTTGAGACAGACCTGCAATGTAATATATTTGCTTTCCAAAACAAAATTTTCTTGCATTTATAATCACGAAATATTTAAACTCTAATTTTTTTAAATTCCTGTCGAATTAACGCAAAAAATATATATCTAACGCGAATTATGATTGATATACTCTATTCATCTAATTATCTATCCAGGATAATGGGCGTCTACAACAATTTTTCCGGGTGGGTGGGGAAAAACCATTTTTCCGGGGGGGGGGGGAGGGAGGGCCAAAGCCAAAATCAAAGGGACCAAGCCGTTACTGCAAAATGGATTTTTCTCCCTCCCCCCCCCTTCCTCCCCCCTTCCTCCCCCATGCGGACGCCCATTTCTCGTAAATTTCTTAACTTAAGGCTATGATGTGACTTTTCAGCTATTATTGTTTAATAATTAAAGATATGGATATATTTGTTAATTAGGTGTTTCGGGCTTGTGTTGTTCTTGAAATTGATGTAAGGCATGTACACATCCCATCGTTACTTCACAGTATCTAGACAGTGAAATACCAATACTCAGGTAGGAAGTGGAGCTAGTCAACCATAGCAATTGACGCGTTGGGTTCAAGGCGAGCAGAATATCTCAAAAACGGCCTAGATGGCAACTTTTTGGAATTTCATAAAGCTTAGTACACACTGTGTTTCAAAATTATAACATAGGGAACGGACTTGCATTTGCACTGTGAGCATCACTTTGTGTCAAAAATACGTTCAGACATGAAACATGCATGTGCGAATTTGGAGCTGGGATGCATAAGCATCTTTTGTTTTGAGCTTCCATTGATTTGTTAGGTCAAATAAATGATATTCTTATGTTTTGATTTATTATAGCTATCTATAAAATATTAACCTTTTTGGTCTCACTGGTGTTCTCTATGTTTTATTTTTTAATAAATTTTTATATTAGGCAGGTTGATGCGGCATCAAATTTGTGCATAAAACTATAGCTTGCACCCACAACCCAGCAGTGACATGTACTCTGTGTCAGATTTATTTACGAACATTTTCCCATAATTATGTCCAAAAAATCTTACAATCCGGTCGTTTTTGTTTCAGGGAATAACAATGGGATCAAGGTAATAGTACAAGTATCCAATGCATCATATTTATACGAGGTAGGAGTACAAGTATCCAATGCACCATATTTATACGAGGTAGGAGTACAAGTATCCAATGCATCATATTTATACAAGGTAGGAGTACAAGTATCCAATGCATCATATTTATACGAGGTAGGAGTACAAGTATCCAATGCACCATATTTGTACGAGGTAGGAGTACAAGTATCCAATGCATCATATTTATACGAGATTGCCGACATTGCACTTTTCGAAGAAAACAAGACAGCTAAGAGAAATATATTCACACGACAATGATGTCCCTGCCAAAACGGTGCAATTGAAAACAATCTTGGTTAAACATGCAATGACAAAATACAAAATAAAACAAGGGCATTAGCTACGTCAAAACGTTGTCAAATTGTTTTTTAAAATCAAGCTTCTCTTAAGAGTTTTTAATCTAAAGTCTCAGACCAAACTTCGTTTCAATCCATTAAGGCCTTTAAAAGTTATTGAGTGGAAACGAAATTCGACACGGAATAGACATGTCGGAACGTGACAAGGAGTGATGGACAGACACGGGAAACACTATAACCCGCCAATATAGAAAACGGCGGTGGGGGTGCGTAGGAGTTCATAACAATTCAATTTTCATAATAATATATGATTGTGTACGGATCCTATGCTTGTTTTTTTCTTTCTCGACCTATGTATGTAATATATATATATATTGAAAGTAAAGGATTAAAAAAAATTCTAATCTAGTCGGTACCATATAATAAAAATGTATACATTGTTGATTGTGATCTAAATATTTTTTAAAAGTTCTTATACGTATCTATGCATGTTTCCGAAGCCTCTGTAAAATATTTCTTTCTATTTATAAGATCTTGCTAGACCTGTTTTAATTTTATTTTCCGTTTTGCTACACCCAAAAATGTCTTTTCTTTAAAGACCCTCGATGGAAATAGAATTGTAAGTAATACCATCCCATCTTTATGCCAATTTTATATTCTTGTGATTCGCGTTATTACACCTCAACTCCGTATATTTTCTTTTACAATGTTTGATATCAGCTTTATTACAGTTCAACTCCATACATTATATTTTACAATATTTGATATCAGCTTTATTACACCTCAACTCCATACATTATATTTTACAATGTTTGATATCAGCTTTATTACACCTCAACTCCATACATTATATTTTACAATGTTTGATATCAGCTTTATTACACCTCAACTCCATACATTATATTTTACAATGTTTGATATCAGCTTTATTACACCTCAACTCCATACATTATATATTACAATGTTTGATATCCACTGTATTACACCTTTGCTTTATTTTATTTCTTTTATCTTCCTCCTCCTGCTCCTCCTCCTCCTTCTCCTCCTTCTCCTACTGTATTATACAAGTTTTAATAGAAACAAAATAACAAGCCGATGCTGATTCCACGTATTAGAAATAAAAAATAAGTCTTTAATTTATCTTCATCTTTTTTTACATCATATTTACGTAGTCCAATGATTCTTTTCCATTAAGTTAAGAAGGGTGGCTACAAATTGAGTTTTCAATCATTATTGTCTTTTAAATTTCATAACGTGTCTCTTTCACCTGATAAGTACATAAAAGTATACATTTTCTGAATAGATACAAAATTGCAAACCCAAAACACACTTTTCTCAAAGGGAAAGAACATGTTGAAATTTAGATTGCAAAATGTGCAAATTGTTAAATAAGGATTTAAATGCCATTATAACATGTTGAAATCTAGATTGCAAAATGTGCAAATTGTTAAATAATGATTTCAGTGTCATTATAAAATGTTGAAATCTAGATTGAAAAATGTGCCAATTGTTAAACAAGGATTTCAATGTCATTATAAAATAATCACACAAACGTATCAGATTATATAGGTGAGTGTCAGGGACTTTTCAAGAAACATTTTGTTTTCGTGATATAGCGCTTTGAAAAATTATATAGATAGAATTAAAATTTTCCATATGCTAAAATTTAAATCCTTATAATTTAATATCTGTATCACATAAAAAAACTGACATGGTTCACTAACTCCTATATAGTTACATTATATCACAAATATAAGAAATAATATTATTTAAACTATTGATGGCCAAACATTTCAATTAATTTTTTCAAGAACTTTTAGTAAAAAAAATCTTTTGAAAGTAACCATTATTAAATCACTCAAATGAGAAGTAATCGCGTTTTCACGACCCTAATAAATACGTGTACTTTTATCTATATCATATAGGCAAAGAGAAATTTTAAAATAAGGATACATATAATTATGATAATTAGCCACCCTTCACACCTTTATAAGGACAATATGAGCAAATGAATATAACCTATAATATTTTGTTTTTCTTCTCTCTTTTTGTAGGTTCCCCCAAAATGTCATAACAAGATAATCCTATTTGACCTAATCTTGTTTAAAGCTGTAATAATTATGGGGGTGAGGGTCTTTCGTTCATTAGTCTGCAAGTTCATATTGTTATGTATGATGTTTATATAATATTATAAATATTTTGGGAAATTATAAATGTTTCTTCACTTTAATATTTGCTTAAATCTTAATGTTTATCAGCAAAAAACATGTTTAACTAGTGTCCTTGAATTAGGTTGTTTTGATCAATATGTTTTCTCAATTTGAAGGTCAAGGTTGATTTTTGTTTACAAGTAAAAATTCCATTAAGATGACTCATGTTCTAGAACATTCTGTCATGTGACCAATCTTTATATATGCCATGTTTGGTGGACATTTATTCAGTTTTGACATTACCATCAGTCTTGTAAAGAGCTATTACAGTTGTGAAAATTCATTCCAAATTCTAAGAGAGGAATTATTTTAAATATTCATTGGATTATAACAGTGCTCATAAACTTTTGGATTTTGGATTTTTAATTGATGATTTTGGAATTTAACTGAACTTATTCAGAGATTTTGGAATACTTCATTTTGACATCAGCACATCAAGATTACTAGTACATCAGGACTTTGGAGACCATTGGCACATCATAACATTCAAGGACACAGCCGTGAATTCGGAACATTCTATAATTAGGACTTGTGATTAGAACAATCATTCTTATTGGATTATTAGGATTTCAAAACACATTACTGTAAGTGATTTTTTTGATTTTTCATTTTAATTATCTAGTAATAAATTGCTTGTTGATTTTTACTTCATTTGTTGGTTTCGCTTTCTTTCTGTTACATTTTTCTTAGACCATAGAGTCGTAACAGAAATTGGGGGCTCGTCGTTCCGGGATCTGAATTTCTTTAAAGCATATTAGAGATATTAAAGTTATCTTTGAAATTCATATTGATTTTGTCTTGGAATTTTTTTTTGTCTTTGGCAAAGATCTTTAATAGAGAAATTTTTTTGTGTGAAACCAACAAGCATTTACAATGGCATCTAATGTTCAGAATTTCATTTCAAAACCTACCCAGGAGGGGTTAGAGTGCATGAGAAAGGATGAGTTGCTCGAGCTTGCCAGAAAATACAGTCTATCTGAGGCAAAAGTATCATTGACAAAACAGGAAATAAAGATTATTTTAATTCAATATTTAGTAGGAAAGGGAATTTTTGAAAATAGTGCTTTAAGTTTGAAGAGAAAGCCTGTATCTGGTTCTGACAGGAAATTAAGGGAATTAGAGTTAAAGAACCAGATGGATTTAGAATTGGCAAAGCTTCAGATTCAGAGAGAGAGAGAGAGAGAAAGAAGAGAGGCAGATACAGATGGAGAGAGAGAAAGAAGAGAGGCAAATGGAGAGAGAGAAAGAAGAGAGGCAAATGGAGAGAGAGAAAGAAGAGAGGCAGCTACAAATGCAGAAGGAAGAGAGGCAGATACAAATGCAGAAGGAATGTTTGGCTTTGATATTGGCTTTACAGCATTTTGAAGTGTATGTCACCTCAGCTCTTTCTCCAATTATTGTGTACAGTGATCACAATCCCCTTACTTTCATCAACAAAATGAAAGATAAAAATCGGAGATTGTTGAGATGGAGTTTGATATTGCAAGAATATAACATTGACATTAGACACATCAGGGGAAAAGACAATGTGATTGCAGATGCACTCTCACGTGCCTAGAAATGTAATATTGCTTGATGTAATTAAGTCCAGTATCATAAAACATGTTCTTATGTATTTTTGGTTATTGTAGTATTAGATGTATATTCAAAAGAAAGCTTTATTATATAAATCTGTCTTTTTCTTTATGAGGGGAGGTGTTATGTATGATGTTTATATAATATTATAAATATTTTGGGAAATTATAAATGTTTCTTCACTTTAATATTTGCTTAAATCTTAATGTTTATCAGCAAAAAACATGTTTAACTAGTGTCCTTGAATTAGGTTGTTTTGATCAATATGTTTTCTCAATTTGAAGGTCAAGGTTGATTTTTGTTTACAAGTAAAAATTCCATTAAGATGACTCATGTTCTAGAACATTCTGTCATGTGACCAATCTTTATATATGCCATGTTTGGTGGACATTTATTCAGTTTTGACATTACCATCAGTCTTGTAAAGAGCTATTACAGTTGTGAAAATTCATTCCAAATTCTAAGAGAGGAATTATTTTAAATATTCATTGGATTATAACAGTGCTCATAAACTTTTGGATTTTGGATTTTTAATTGATGATTTTGGAATTTAACTGAACTTATTCAGAGATTTTGGAATACTTCATTTTGACATCAGCACATCAAGATTACTAGTACATCAGGACTTTGGAGACCATTGGCACATCATAACATTCAAGGACACAGCCGTGAATTCGGAACATTCTATATTTAGGACTTGTGATTAGAACAATCATTCTTATTGGATTATTAGGATTTCAAAA
Organism: Margaritifera margaritifera; assembly: GCA_029931535.1. Lineage (NCBI taxonomy): Eukaryota > Metazoa > Mollusca > Bivalvia > Unionida > Margaritiferidae > Margaritifera > Margaritifera margaritifera. Next base: position 617,215 of record JAQPZY010001154.1, on the reverse strand, counting down.
CACATTACTGTAAGTGACTTTTTTAGATTTTTCATTTTAATTATCTAGTAATAAATTGCTTGTTGATTTTTACTTGATTTGTTGGTTTCACTTTCTTTCTGTTACATTTTTCTTAGACCATAGAGTCGTAACAATATGTCCATGTAAAAAACATGTAATACAATTTTCGAAGCTTCTATCGTTGACTGTGATCTAGAAATTTATTTTTAAAAGTTTGGTGTAGTATCTTTAACTTAATTGTGTGTCTTTTCAAAGTCTAGTAAAATATCTTAAAATTTGGTAAGTTGTTGTTTGAACTTTAGCCTATTTCTGTAATAGTTCATGAGTAACAACTTTTGAGCAACTAGGACACACGTGTTACTCAATAGATTTAGCATGATATGAACAAGATGTGATTGTCTTCTATCCAAGATTAACATGTAATGACGTACGTGGGATTGTAGTGCTGGCCCAAGCCATGACATCAATGTACTTGATAAATAGACGCACAAATGCACAATATTATGAAAACTGTATATTTGCTGTTTATGACTGTTCCTTCAGTGGAAATAAATGGTTGTGATGGATGGATGACTGTTTCTTCAGTGGAAATAAATGGTTGTGTTGGATGGATGACTGTTCCTTCAGTGGAAATAAATGGTTGTGATGGATGGATCTAGAATGAAGATAATAAAGCCAAATATTTTAATTGAATTTTTTTTTAACTACAAAATGATCAAGCTAGTGTTTGTACATATGATTCAATTTAAATTTAATTCAGAAATGTTATATTTGTCTGGAATTTTCTTTTTGTTTCAATTTTATGGTCAGGTACGGTGCAACGAATAGACTATACTGTCATTAAATGTGCTCACGACTTCAGATATAATAGTTTTGAGATCAACGCTTTCTTTCAAATGAGAAGTACGATATTAAACGATACTTGTGTATCATAGTCCAGTGCCATTCTGTATACGCTGTTGACTGCGATAAATTTTGCAATAGAATGAAGAATTTTATTTCTAGAGTCACTTCTTTAATTGTTAGAGTTACACTATTTCTTTTCTTGTCCGATTGACCGCAGGTGTGACCGTTCCAGTCGAGCGATTTTTATCTAAAAGTTCTGAGAAGTGTATGTTTATCAATTGTTTAAAACAAAACAAAAAAACATTAAAATATTAGAAGTGTTCTTTACGCGAACCTATTGTACATTTTTCTATGTCTGTGTACAATATTTCATTTTAGCGTCCACTGCTATTCTTGAGTTTTCAAATATTAATAAAGAACACCAATGTTTTGTCATATCTAAAATCTTTTCGGTCGACAAAGGAATATAATTGATAAGTTGATAAGATGTATGTTTTATACTGTTCTGAACAATATTAATACCTTCCTTTTAACCTACATAAATATTCCGATTTTTATAAATTTGATTTGTTTGTGCTTATATATTATAAAACTTAATGGTAAGATATCTTTCTTATTGACTTTGAATTGTTTTTAGTCCATACGTTGTTGGTAATACTTAAAACAGCAATTAAAAAAATGTTGTTTTTCAAGTTACTTGTCCATACAATAAAATACTTCTTTCTGTATATAGGAATATTTTAGGCCAACAGGAGCATAACAAACAAAAAAAAAAAAAAAAAAAAAAAAATGGAAAAAGAAGACGAAAGTCACAGTGACTCCAAAATCAATAAGGTTCTTCCTTATACCAAATGCAAGCTATCCATAAAATTTTGTAACCGTAAATGTGCAGAAACCTTTTTTCTTTCAGGCGGAATGACATTGATCTTTAATCTTTTGAGCCCATCATATTCAATAGGGTCTTTCCTTACATCAAGCGCAAACCATCCCCAAAGTTTGACAAGTGTTAATGTTGGAGAACTCAAGCTATTGTGCGGAAACAGTTTTTCCTTCCTTCAGTCATAGTGACCTTCACCTATGAGCTTTGAGCGCGAACTTGATTGGGTTCTTCCTTACGCAAGCCATCCACGAAGTTTGGTAACTGTAGATATTGCACAACTAAAGTTATTGTGAGGAAACCAAGTTGGTAATTGACGGACAGCTTGATATCATCGCATAGCAACATGTAATAAAATGAATGAATGAATATATATATATATATATATATATATATATATATATATATATATATATATATATATATATATATATATATATATATATATAATTTCACACTAAGCGGCTAGACTGCGTCCGTACGCTGTGGCATGGAACAGTACACTGCGTTGGAGCATGGGCAATGCGCATCTCATGGGATCCCAGAAGTGGTGTGACAAAATAGAACTTGGTTTCTGAGTGTACATGGTTTCGTATTTGGGCATCAAGACTATATCATATGCGGGATTAGAGGGATTAGAGGGATTAGAAGACAGTATAGTAGCATACTAAAGAGTCACTTTCATTTGTCTGAGATAAAGCGATGACTCTTTGAATCAACAGAGAGGCTTTCTGAAGGGGATGTTCCGAATGCACCCAGACAAGGTCTTAGTCCTTGAGTGTAATGTGATGGAAGATTATATATCAGGGAACATTGATGATGATGATGATGATTTCAACGCAATTTTAACTCCTGATAATACACATATATGTGATACCTATTTACCTGTTACCAAATTGTCACAGTTTAAATACTGAATATAATAATTGAAAGCTTGCAGTAGATCTGTCATGCACAGTACAGTAAATAGTGGTACTAACAAAAGAAAAGAAATGTACCCACGTACCATGTACTTTGGGTAAAGCTTTGGTTTGAAACTTTTAAAAAGTGCTACTATGAACTGTTTATATAGCTATAATTGGACGAAAATATCTAACCACATAAAGATGCAGTTTAAATACTATTTTTTGACAGTTTAAAGTTTAATTTGCCGCCATTGTTTACAAAAGGCCACAAATGTCTTTTTCATGCTTAACTTAGAATTTAGTTTGAAAACATACTGTCTTTTCCATTTATAATGAACAAAAATTATTCAAATTTCTTCTTGTTTGAACACATTTACGAATCGCGACTGAGCGCTATAAACCATAAGATAACTGCTGAATACGAACTTTGACATGAACAACTTTTCAGCAAACAAAACATTTTCTGTATCCCCGTTATCGCGATTCTAATTATTCTTTAAACGTTGAATGTCATTCATTGACCATGTCCTATTAGCGTTATATATCGTTTAATGTCATTCATTGACCATGTCCTATTAACGTTATATATCGTTTAATGTCATTCATTGACCATGTCCTATTAACGTTATATATCGTTTAATGTCATTCATTGACCATGTCCTATTAACGTTATATATCGTTTAATGTCATTCATTGACCATGTCCTATTAACGTTTTATATCTTTTAATGTCATTCATTGACCATGTCCTATTAACGTTATATATCGTTTAATGTCATTCATTGACCATGTCCTATTAACGTTATATATCGTTTAATGTCATTCATTGACCATGTCCTATTAACGTTATATATCGTTTAATGTCATTCATTGACCATGTCCTATTAACGTTATATATCGTTTAATGTCATTCATTGACCATGTCCTATTAACGTTATATATCGTTTAATGTCATTCATTGACCATGTCCTATTAACGTTATATATCGTTTAATGTCATTCATTGACCATGTCTTATTAACGTTATATATCGTTTAATGTCTTTCATTGACCATGTCCTATTAACGTTATATATCGTTTTATGTCATTCATTGACCATGTCCTATTAACGTTATATATCGTTTTATGTCATTCATTGACCATGTCCTATTAACGTTATATATCGTTTTATGTCATTCATTGACCATGTCCTATTAATGTTATATATCGTTTAATGTCATTCATTGACCATGTCCTATTAACGTTATATATCGTTTTATGTCATTCATTGACCATGTCCTATTAACGTTATATATCGTTTAATGTCATTCATTGACCATGTCCTATTAATGTTATATATTGTTTCATATTTTCCCTTTGAGAGATATATAATAATAGTATCCATAACCTGGGTTACGTTTTTACTTACAGTGATTTACATTGTATATTATGAATACTTTCTCTATCTTTCACTGTGAGGAAAAGAATAACTCCAAAAGAGCGTATATCAATTCATTGTGTAATCGACATACTTTGGTCATCATACTCAATTTATCATACTCTGGTCATCATACTCGATTTATTATACTCTAGTCATCATACTCAATTTATTATACTCTAGTCATCATACTCAATTTATCATACTCTAGTCATCATACTCGATTTATTATACTTTAGTTATCATACTATATGTATACTCTAGTCATCATACTCGATTTATTATACTCTAGTCATCATACTCAATTTATCATACTCTGGTCATCATACTCGATTTATTATACTCTAGTCATCATACTCAATTTATCATACTCTAGCCATCATACTCAATTTATAATAATCTAGTCATCATTCTCAATTTATCATATTCTAGTCATCATACTCGATTTATTATACTCTAGTCATCATACTCGATTTATCATACTCTGGTCATCTTACTCGATTTATTATACTCTAGTCATCATACTCGATTTATCATACTCTGGTCATCATACTCGATTTATTATACTCTAGTCATCATACTCAATTTATCATACTCTAGTCATCATACTCGATTTATCATACTCTAGTCATCATACTCAATTTATCATACTCTGGTCATCATAATATATGTATACTCTAGTCATCATACTCAATTTATCATACTCTAGTCATCATACTATATGTATACTCTAGTCATCATACTCAATTTATTATATTCTAGCCATCATAATATATGTATACCCTAGTCATCATACTCGATTTATCATACTCTGGTCATCATACTCAATTTATCATACTCTGGTCATCATACTCGATTTATTATACTCTAGCCATCATAATATATGTATACCCTAGTCATCATACTCGATTTATCATACTCTAGTCATCATACTCAATTTATCATACTCTGGTCATCATACTCGATTTATCATACTCTAGTCATCATACTATATGTATACTCTAGTCATCACACTCAATTTATCATACTCTAGTCATCATATTTTATTTATCATACTGTAGTCATCATACTATATGTATACACTTGTAATCATACTCGATTTAACATACTCTAGTCATCATACTCAATTTATCATACTCTGGTCATCATACTCTATTTATCATACTCTAGTCATCATACTATATGTATACTCTAGTCATCATACTCGAGTTATCATACTTTGGTCATCATACTCAATTTATCTTACTCTGGTCATCATATTCGATTTATTATACTTTAGTCATCATACTATATGTATACTCTAGTCATCATACTCAATTTATCATACTATGGTCATCATACGCGATTTATCATACTCTGGTCAGCATACTCTATTTATGATACTCTAGTCATCATACTCTATTTATCATACTCTAGTCATCATACTATATGTATACTCTAGTCATCATACTCAATTTATCATACTCTGGTCATAATACTCAATTTATCATACTCTGGTCATCATACTCGATTTATCATACTCTAGCCACCATACTCGATTTATCATACTCTGGTCATCATACTCTATTTATCATACTCTAGTCATCATACTCTATTTATCATACTCTAGTCATCGTTCTATATGTATACTCTAGTCATCATACTCGATTTATCATACTCTGGTCATCATACTCGATTTATCATACTCTTGTCATCATACTCTATTTATCATACTCTGGTCATCATACTCTATTTATCATACTCTAGTCATCATACTATATGTATACTCTAGTCATCATACTCGATTTATCACGTTCTGGTCATCATACTCTTTTTATCATACTCTATTTATCATACTCTAGTCATCATACTCGTTTAATCACGCTCTGGTCAGCATACTCTATTTATCATACTCTAGTCATCATACTGTATGTATACTCTAGTCATCATACTATATGTATACTCTAGTCATCATACTTGATTTATCATACTCTAGTCATCATTAAATTTGTATACTCTAGTCATCATACTCGATTTATCATACTCTAGTCATCATGCTCGATTTATCATAATCTGGTCATCATACAAGATTTAACATTCTAATCATCACACTCGATTTAACATTACTATAGTCATCATACTAGGTTGTTATATTTTATACGTCATTGTCAGCGAACACTTTTTCAAAGATACCGAAAATTTCTTCAATTCCAATTCATATACATTGGAAATAGTCCATGGTTCATGCGCTGGACTCAAAATCTCCTGAAAAATGATTTATCCCTCCTGTCTTAAAAAGGGCGAAGTGATTGGAAAATGGGGACAAGTGTATGTGTGTATGTATAGGGTTCCTGGCTATACATTGCTGACTAACAGTATAGACACTGGGAATAGTCCAGGGTTCATCTAATGGCTCCCACCTTTCTTAATATGGCAAAGTGATGGAAAAATAGGAAGTAAGTTAGAGGTAAAATTTTGTAAAGGCAAATAAGTTATTCTTAATTGGTATTTTGTTGGCTTAGCAAGTAAGACAGTATTAAAATAAAATACAACAAATAACAAAATAACAAAACTCCTTGATATACTTTATGAAAATATCATACAGTATCCATCTTATATCTGAAAAAATGATTCATAACTTCTTTATCAGAATTAAAGACAACCTATAAAATAGGTAAATTCCCTAAAATAGGTGATTAATACTCTTCGAAAGAAAATCATTTCATACTATTACTTGTTGAGGTTAAATATTGAATAAATTCATTAATTTCTTCATATTTTAGTCTGAAAACTTCCTTAATTATACAGTATTTGGTTTGCGGTTGAAAACGCTTTGGAATACTGCTAAGTGTACAGACATGTCACCCGCCCAGTGACCCAGGTTTAAATGTACAGACATGTCACCCGCCCAGTGACCCAGGTTTAAATGTACAGACATGTCACCCGCCCAGTGACCCAGGTTTAAATGTACAGACATGTCACCCGCAGTGACCCAGGTTTAAATGTACAGACCTGTCGCCTGCCCAATGACCCAGGTTTGAATGTATGGACATGTCGTCTGTCCAGTGACAAGGGTTTAAATCATATAGCGATAACTATTGACACCAAAACAGGAATCAACAATACCCAATACCCTTAATAATGGAAAATTGACTAAAATCCCAAATTACAATTAAAAAAAAAAACAAAAAAAAACAAAAAACAAAAAAAAACATGTGGGAATAAGAAACAGGTCAGTAAAAAAAAAAAACATTTGTATCTGTATCTTTGTCGATCTATATATGTATGTATGTATCTTTCTATCTATCAAGAACGAGTAATGGATTTTGTATTGCCTAAATTTACAATTGTTGTTTTGTTTTCATAAGAACTTAAAATAATATAAAATGATTATTAAAATTTACAGGAGTACACATTAGCTATAGAAGAATCTACTTGACACAGATACTTAAATGGATAACAATTGAAAATTCTACCATGGAAGTCTGAAGACAAATTTAGAGGTGTTATATATCAGGGTACTTAAAATTGTATTCACCACTCTGCACTTGAATTTCACCTTTCCTTTCACTCTGCATTTGAATTGTACCTTCCCTTTCACTCTGCACTTGAATTTCACCTTCCCTTTCACTCTGCGCTTGAATTCCACCTTTCCTTTCACTCTGCACTTGAATTCCACCTTCCCTTTCACTCTGCACTTGAATTCCACCTTTCCTTTCACTCTGCATTTGAATTTCACCTTCCCTTTTACTCTGCACTTGAATTCCACCTTCCCTTTCACTCTGCACTTGAATTGCACCTTCCCTTTCACTCTGCACTTGAATTTCACCTTCCCTTTCACACTGCACTTAAATTGCACCTTCCCTTTCACTCTGCACTTGAATTTCACCTTCCCTTTCACTCTGCATTTGAATTCCACCTTCCCTTTCACTCTGCACTTGAATTCCACCTTCCCTTTCACTCTGCACTTGAATTCCACCTTCCCTTTCACTATGCACTTGAATTCCACCTTCCCTTTCACTCTGCACTTGAATTTCACCTTCCCTTTCACTCTGCATTTCAATTTCACCTTCCCTTTCACTCTGCATTTGAATTCCACCTTCCCTTCACTCTGCATTTGAATTCCACCTTCCCTTTCACTCTGCACTTGAATTTCACCTTCCCTTTCACTCTGCATTTGAATTGCACCTTCCCTTTCACTCTGCACTTGAATTCCACCTTTCCTTTCACTCACATCCTGCATGAACGGGATGCATATAGTTTTCTTCATGCTGCATACCACCTACAGATGTTTGACTTTGGAGAACTGTTCAAAGAGAGAAGGCCGAGAAATTTTTCTTAAGTTGCGATTGTATGATCATGCATTCCCTTTGCCTAACTGCTAGTTGAATTCTGTTAAGCCCTGAACAGAGGACTTGATCTCTGCATCAAGATAATCCATTAACAGAGGACTTGATCTCTGCATCAAGATGATCCATTAACAGAGGACTTGATCTCTGCATCAAGATAATCCATTAACAGAGGACTTGATCTCTGCATCAAGATAATCCATTAACAGAGGACTTGATCTCTGCATCAAGATAATCCATTCACAGTGGCTGAACTCTGAGAAACAAATTTTGCTACTACTCCAAGTACACGTTTCTGAGGATCTGGAATTTCTGAGCATAATTCTACAATCTAGGGACCTTTAGAGAAATCTGTTAGGAAAGGATTGTATGAACAGTCTTTCCCCTGCTATCTGAATTCAGATAAGCCCTTCCAGTGAGTGAAATATGAGACGTCTAGAGTGTTTGTACCCACCTACCCAAATTGTATGCAGCTAGGGCCCAGTTTCAGTGGATAAGAATAGACCTCTGGGCAAACTTTAGCATCTCAGTAGTTTCCAAATTATGACACAGAGGTTAAATCGCTGGAGGTAGGACCTGATGTCAATGTTAATTGCATGTACACATGTCTTTGTATGCGCCAATACAAATGAATATTTATGCATGCATAAAATATGTTGTTCCATGCTCAATATGTTTTCGAAAGTATGACACATAGGTTAAGTCCCTGGCGGTAAGGATGGACCCCAGAGTCAATGTCAGTTATATGTCTTTTCGTGTGCAGTAAAAGTACAAAAGATTATAGGGTGTGGATCTCAATAGTTTCCAAGTTATGACTCCGAGCTAAGTCTCTGGGGGTACGGATGGACCCAGGAAGCGAAGTCAGTTGCATATCTGAATTAATCTCTATAGACCCAATACGTACACGTTACGTCCCTCAAATGTCTCCGATATGTACAAGTGTAGGGTGGGGATCAAAATAGCTTCAAAGATTTGACAAGGGGTCACAAATGTATGATTCTGGGTCATGACGCAGGGGTCCCATTCAAATTCCCATCTGGCAGGGGTCGGTAGTCACACAAAGAAACACCCCCATGGGCTGTTTCAAAATTTAAAAACTAGTGTGCACATCTGGAGACAATCCCCAATCACATCCCAAGGGCTGAACTCTATATCCCCAATCACATCCCATGGGCTGAACTCAATATCCAAAACACATCCCAAGGGCTGAACTCTATATCCCCAATCACATCCCAAGGGCTGAACGCTATATCCCGAATCACATCTCATGGGCTGAACTCTATATCCCCAATCACATCCCAAGGGCTGAACTCTACATTCCCAATCACATCCCAAGGGCTGAACTCTATATCCCCAATCACATCCCAAGGGCTGAACTCTATTTTGAACGCACACATGTATACATGTCCAGATATGCTGGATAGCATTCTTTTCTTCGCTAAATTTGGGGATAACAATGCTTTTATTTGTACAATCATATAAAGATCAGGAGGTTGTTAAGAGAATTCTGTTAAGAAGGGAGTTTTATAGAATTTTGTTAGAAACGGATTGTATCATCATTCTTTTCCCTGGTCTATCTATTAATATAATTGTGTTAAGCTCTTACTGTGACTGAACTCTGAAAAGATAATGGTTCTATTGTTCAATATAATCTCAAAATCAGGAGTCTTCGTATAATTCTGTTAGAAAAGGGATTGTATGATCATTCTTTTTTCTGGCCTGTCGACTAGCATATTTCTGCTAAGACCTTGCAGTGGCGAAACCCTGAGAAGATAGTGCTTCCATTGCTCTAAGTATCTCGGTATCATGAGATTCTGAACATAATTATGCTAGCATGAGAACCTAAACAAATTATGTTTTGATGGAATTTAAAGATCACTATTTCCCCTGTGTTGTATGCTAACAACATTCTGCCACGTCCCTCCAGCGACTGAACTCTGCATTATGGATCGCAATTCTTCTGTTTCACCTAGAATCTCAAGATCAATAGATTCTTATCAGAATTTTTCTCCTGGCCTATTTCCTAACAACTCTGTTAAGCCCTTCCAGTGAGTAACCCCTAAAAGAGCCCTTCCAGTGAGTAACCCCTAAAAGAGCCCTTCCAGTGAGTAACACCTAAAAGAGCCCTTCCAGTGAGTAACACCTAAAAGAGCCCTTCCAGTGAGTAACACCTAAAAGAGTCCTTCCAGTGAGTAACCCCTAAAAGAGCCCTTCCGGTGAGTAACCCCTAAAGGAGCCCTTCCAGTGAGTAACCCCTAAAGGAAAATAATTCTACTGAACCAAGTATCTCAAGATAGGGAGATTTTTTAAAACAGAATCCAGTTGGCAAGGAACGAAACATATTTGTGTAAGGAAATAATATATTTTCATTCTTTCCTCTGACCTCTTTGCTAACAGAATTCTGTTAAGCCCTTCCAGTCAGTAAAGCACGAAAAAATACTTCTTCTTTGTTTCGAATTATCTCAAGATTATATGAGTCTTAACACTGTTTTTTGTTTGCATGGGACTAACAGAATTATTTTAGGAATGTACTGTATTATAATTCTTTCCAATGGCCTATCTGCTAACAGAATTTCGTTAAACCCTTCCAGTGAGAGAAGCATGAGAAGACAAAGTTTCCATTGCTTCAGTTATCTCAAGATTATGAGATTCAAAACAAATTTTTTAGCACCGAAATCTAACTGAATTCTGTTAGCTAGCTACGGGAATTTTATTATCATTCTTTCCCCTGACATAACTGCTAACTGAATTCTGTTGAACCCTTCAGTGACTGAACCCTGGGAAGACCATTCTTCTATTCCTCCCAACAACCTCAAGATCAGGATGGTCATAATAACATTCTACTATAAAGATATTTAACAGAATTATGTTAGGAGCTTGTTATATGGTCGTTCATTTTCATAGCATATTTGTGAACATAAGGGTAGTTAGACTGAGATTTAGTGAAGTTGATAGTATGGAAACCAGCAAATGCAACTGGAACCTGTACAAGTGAGTTGATATATTTGGAATGATGAGAAAAGATAATACATTTTTTTTAAACGCTACATCTTCATGCGGTAGCAATGTGTTTGGCTCACAACGAAGGAAGGTTGAACAGTGTGTTATTTCAAGGAGAGAGAGAGAGACAGACAGACAGACAGAGAGCAGTGGATCGAGTGGTTGGAGTGTGTACTCAAGGGAGGCCATCTAAATGTATCGTTGATATTACTTTTTGTTGTCTCACTCGCACTGCTTACGATCGACACATTAAGACTGCGGGTATGAAAATCAGTTGTTTTCTCAACAATGAAAGCCGATTGTTAAGGCATGTAAATGTAATATGATTTTTTCAAAGTGAGAGAACGTAATTTTGTGTCAGGAAATTTCTTTTTTCATTAAAACACATTGTATGATATTAAGAAATGCACACAGCTTATTGTAGTCAAGGCTTTATTATGTGTACTATTTCCTTTTTGTTAACAAAATAAATAAATAAAGCCGATGTAAGCTTTTATAGAACATTTATTATATGTAACCAAGAGCAGTGCTGATTAATTCCAAGAGATATTCAAAGATCGTGTATGCATGTTTTAAAGTAGATTTTTTTATTATACTATCCTCTTTAATACTGAATGTGTGTGTGTGTGTGTGTATATATATATATATATATATATATATATATATATATATATATATATATATATATATATATATTCATTCTTTAATACTGAATGTATATGTATGTCAATTGCGACTTCTTTTACTTTAGTCCATAATTTGTATTGCGTCGTGCCTGCGAGTCATAAAATCATGTGTGTGAACTATTCAAAGTAATCGGTAGATCAATCACGTGACTGAATTTGTCGTCTTCCAGTGGTTTGTGAAATAACGTATAGCTTCGCCAGCATATGTGAAATTGTAAGTTGTTTGATTTTGGATTATTTTTGTCCACTAAATCTTAGCTTTTTCTTTATATGCACACTGCAGATAAACAAACAACAAAAGAAAAAAATATGGAGAGAAATCAGTGTTATTTTCACGTCATCCGTGGCAGGTATGGCTTTTCGAGGCTTGATAAAAAGACAATTCGAGCGATGGCGGCTGATCAGATAAATCGATGAGGTAAAAGAACCCGGTTCGAGTACGAGAATTTGTGGAAGAGCTACTTGTAATATTTTACTTCGAAATCATAGATGTTGATCCGGGACCTACACAAATATTTCGAGCTATCGAAGGTGTTCGAGTCAGTCAGGTTTGATGCAGTGACTGATGCGTTCGACTGTAATTTTAGATAACCGAATGCATGCATGAGTATATGGAGTCAACGCTTGAATCAAGTTTTTCACTCGACCAAAACGATTGCTAATGCCATTATGTCAATTGCTAAAAGTTTTATCGATGAAACTCTGAGTCCATTATGAGAAGCAGCAGTATTTGTAATAGATGGAGATGGCGGAGTAGAAGGAGTGGCGGTGACGATAGTTGTGGTGGTAAAGTTGACTACGTATAAACCTATCCACATTAAACAGTTGACTAGTATTAACTTATCCACATTAAACAGTTGACTAGTATTAACTTATCCACATTAAACAGTTGACTAGTATTAACTTATCCACATTAAACAGTTGACTAGTATAAATATATCCACATTAAACAGTTGACAAGTATCAACTTATCCACATTAAACAGTTGACTAGTATTAACTTATCCACATTAAACAGTTGACTAATATAAATATATCCACATTAAACAGTTGACAAGTATCAACCTATCCACATTAAACAGTTGACTAGTATTAACTTATCCACATTAAACAGTTGACTATTATAAATATATCCACATTAAACAGTTGACAAGTATCAACCTATCCACATTAAACAGTTGACTAGTGTACACTTATCCACATTAAACAGTTGACTAGTATTAACCTACCCACATTAAACAATTGACTAGTATTAACCTATCCACATTAAACAGTTTACTAGTATTAATCTATCCACATTAAACAGTTGACTAGTATTAATCTATCCACATTAAACAGTTAACTAGCATTAACCTATCCACATTACACAGTTGACTAGTGTAAATCTATCCACATTAAACAGTTGACTAGTATTAACCTATCCACATTAAACAGTTGACTAGTATGAACCTATCCACATTAAACAGTTGACTAGTATTAATCTATCCACATTAAACAGTTGACTTGTATTAACCTATCCACATTAAAAAGTTGACTCGTATTAACCTATCCACATTAAACAGTTGACTAGTATTAACCTATCCACATTAAACAGTTGACTAGTATTAACCTATCCACATTTAACTGTTGACTAGTATTAAAAGCTCAACTTTGAAAATCATGAAGTATGAAAGACTCGTGAGGAAAAATCATGTCAGTGAAATTTTTGGGAGATCATTAACATTAACAATGTCACGAAAACCAAGTAACACATATTGGTAGATTTTATTTGTGAATATTAATTCATGCTGTACTCTTCTATTCCTGTTTCTTTTCCTTTCTACGTTTTGTACATGTCCTGTGTGTCTTGTTTTACTCGATAATGTGAACATCGAATCCATTATTTTCGTGGTATGTTATCGGGTATCTCTTGTTAGAGAAAAACTTGTTGCTAACATAGGTATGAGATACGCATATGTAATTTCATTTTTTTGATACTATTTTTTTCTTTGAATATTGTACACTATAGATGATTATATCTTGTTGTGTATTGTACTATCCGCCATTCAATTCAATTATTTGAAAAAATGTATCCACCCAGTCCCATTTGGGCTATTAGAATGAATAAAGACTCTCTTTGTCTACTTTCATTCCAAGATGCACCAAAAGTGCAAGTTTATTCTCAATATGTGTTTTAAAATCCATGCACGACATTCATTCCAGAGAGTGAGGACGGACGGAGGCACACACACGGACGGACTGACAAAGCGAATCATATTTACTACCCAATTCTGAATGTTGGATTATAATGGCATTACAAAAAAAAAGTATAGCCTGAATTAGACTATGATGTTTAAGTACATCTTGTAATAACAAATCAAGGTCTACTTTTGTTACAGATGTTTAAGTACATCTTGTAATAACAAATCAAGGTCTACTTTGTTACAGATGTTTAAGTACATCTTGTAATAACAAATCAAGGTCTACTTTTGTTACAGATGTTTAAGTACATCTTGTAATAACAAATCAAGGTCTACTTTGTTACAGATGTTTAAGTACATCTTGTAATAACAAATCAAGGTCTACTTTTGTTACAGATGTTTAAGTACATCTTGTAATAACAAATCAAGGTCTACTTTGTTACAGATGTTTAAGTACATCTTGTAATAACAAATCAAGGTCTACTTTTGTTACAGATGTTTAAGTGCATCTTGTAATAACAAATCAAGGTCTACTTTGTTACAGATGTTTAAGTACATCTTGTAATAACAAATCAAGGTCTACTTTTGTTACAGATGTTTAAGTACATCTTGTAATAACAAATCAAGGTCTACTTTGTTACAGATGTTTAAGTACATCTTGTAATAACAAATCAAGGTCTACTTTTGTTACAGATGTTTAAGTACATCTTGTAATAACAAATCAAGGTCTACTTTGTTACAGATGTTTAAGTACATCTTGTAATAACAAATCAAGGTCTACTTTGTTACAGATGTTTAAGTACATCTTGTAATAACAAATCAAGGTCTACTTTGTTACAGATGTTTAAGTACATCTTGTAATAACAAATCAAGGTCTACTTTGTTACAGATGTTTAAGTACATCTTGTAATAACAAATCAAGGTCTACTTTTGTTACAGATGTTTAAGTACATCTTGTAATAACAAATCAAGGTCTACTTTTGTTACAGATGTTTAAGTACATCTTGTAATAACAAATCAAGGTCTACTTTTGTTACAGATGTTTAAGTACATCTTGTAATAACAAATCAAGGTCTACTTTTGTTACAGATGTTTAAGTGCATCTTACAACAACAAATCAAGGTCTACTTTGTTACAGTGTAATGCGTATAAAAGGCGAGTACATACGGAATAATACCCGAGTTAACCATTATAGCAATAATAATAATAGCAACAATAAAAACCCTAACAATAGGACAGCAACAAAGCATTGTGCGAACGTGACTTCTCGTGACATGAAACGACTAGCGCATTACCATAATAAAATGTAGGTCGCAAATTGCAATTAATATAATGAAGAAACGCATATAATTTCAGATAACAGACTTATCACAGCGTCATAAGTATTTTGTTGAAAGAATGAATACATTAGCATTCCAAATTAAACGTGAATGAATTAGCATACTATGGAGTAAACACAAAGAGTAATTTAGGATTGTCTGAAGAACGTAAAGGAATAGTAGTGGAATTTTTTCAACATAGATGCCTGAATAAAAAAGAGACAGATTATTTTAATGTTAACGTATATGTAAATGCATGTATTCAGTTGTATGACACTTTTGTGTTATTTTTGTGTGCATATTATTTAGCAATAAAATACGTTAAACTAAACTGAATCGTATAGTATATACATGCTGATTTAACAAGGTCAGGCTCAATAGCTCGTCGAAGTTAAAGGCATAATCTTAACAATGACAGATTTGTTACTACGACAAAATGGATGGAAAAAAACTTTCGTTTTAACACACACACACACATTCGAAATGCTGAAAAACAATGTTTTTCCATTCACTGTTACTCTCTATCACCCACTTGTAAAAAATGAGTTTCCACCTTTAAGAGGGTTTTTAATATTCTTTGTATTTTCCCTAAATAGAATGGATATTAATTTCCATTTTGTTTCAAAATCTTTGATCCAAGTCCTGCAACAGAGAGAGAGAGAGAGAGAGAGAGAGAGAGAGAGAGAGAGAGAGAGAGAGAGAGAGAGAGAGAGTTGGGGGGGGGGGAGGGCTTAGCTAGTAATAACAGCTGCTACCTTACACAAGTAAGCACGTAACCACAAATTTTCCCTTGATTTTATGCCTATTTTATTGCCATGGATTTACAACTGACAAGGATAAATAATCACGAGACCTATGTGTTAAATGACAATTAATGTGTCAGCCTTGACAACCATAATTATCCTAATAGCATCACAGACCTGTAGTTCATTATCAGTAGGTGCGTGTATAAATGGATAAATGGCAATTAATGTCCAAACTAATCAATAAAATAATATAAATAGATAACAGTACTATGCCGAAATAACGTGAGAAATCGAGGAAATATAGTATGAATATGCAGTTTCGGCTTTCCACAGAAACAGTACACAAAACTGTTAAGTATATGCATTAAATCTGTCCAGCTATAACACACACACACACACACACACATATATATATATATATATATATATATATATATATATATATATATATATATATATATATATATATATATATATATATATATTCAACTCCGTTTATAACGAGATGACGAATAAAAGGTAACACATTAAGAAAAAAATAAAATAAAAAATCCATTCAGGTGTCTTCTCGTTTAAAATAAAATTCTGACATGCCTATATATGATTTTGTTTTGGTCCCTTGTATTTCGTTATATTTGGAGAATATATTTATTTCTAGGCTCTTACAGGTGAAGACATCTCATAAATATGGGAACATAGCGAAAGAAGCAGAACTTTAGAAACTAAGACAAGAAAATCTCGCTCTAAAGAAAGCAACAAAGGGAAACGTTCGTAAATGAATGATTTTCCACATATTCAGCGTGTTATCACCTACTTTATCAAATGTTCATTTGAAGCCGAATTCGATCTTGGCGATATTTTCTTAAATTACAGCATTTAAAATCTTCAAGGAAATGGATTTAAATGGCTCGACTAGGTTGAAAATTGAGAAAACAGGAATGGATAAGACAGTACTACAAAATAAATCACGTTACTAATATATGCTC
Organism: Margaritifera margaritifera; assembly: GCA_029931535.1. Classification (NCBI taxonomy): domain Eukaryota; kingdom Metazoa; phylum Mollusca; class Bivalvia; order Unionida; family Margaritiferidae; genus Margaritifera; species Margaritifera margaritifera. The sequence goes on along the minus strand of JAQPZY010001154.1, from coordinate 599,928 downwards.
TTATTCATTCTAAGATGTTTCATAAAAATCTGGATAAATAATTAGTGGATAACTGTACTGTGTTTAAAGATTTGCTTCAACATATATACTTTACAAGTCTCAAATTTAGCCGACAAAACAAAGTCATTATTAAGTGAATTGCGGTTCTAAACAATGCAGGCTACTGATTTGTACATTTGCGGTCAATCCCCACGGATCATACCTCGAATGTATGCCGAACTGCATTCGGATCACCTCGGCTTTTTACAACACAATTTTTTCATTCGTAACTTCCCGGTCAATTCTACAATCAATCCAATCGTAGAAATAGCCGAGGTAGTCAGAATATATTGCAGTTTCTTTGTTTTTGCGGAGAAATTTCCGGCGACCAAATTTTTTGTTGTTGTTGTAAATTACTGCGCCGACGTATATTCGATGCATATTTTTGTCTTGCAAAAATACAGAGGACGTTCCGATTGCGATTTGTAGCCAAAGCTAACTCATCATGATCATCATCAATCTTTATTTTCTCTTTTCAGAGATAAGGATGCAAACAAAGGAAAAAGAAGACAATAATAAATTTAATTTAATTAGTTATATACAATTAATAGAGGTGTACATGAGAGGAATCTATGAGTTTTACCTGTGAGGATTCTTATATGAGGACACTATACTTATTAAAAGTATGGTGCACTCTTACGCAATCCTCCAATACTTAATTATTGTACACATCATCATTATTTTACAGAAAATAATATTTAAAAAATAGCATGGATGAAGACATGATTATCAAGATTTCTACGATCACATGATTCCAAATCTTGATAATTTGAAAATCGATCTTATTACTATGAAAAGAATCCATGAATTACAGTTGCAGACAACACTGAGGTAGACATTTTAAAATTTCTCGTATTTCAGGCTCATCTAATCCGATACCGTTGGGAAATTCCCTACCCAGGAGATGTTGAATAAATTCTTCATCTGATATATTATGAAGGAACACGCCAAGACGACTGTCAAAGTTATTTATAATACGTGTCCAAAATATGTCTCGTTGTCGCACAGTGTTCTGACAGCAAATAATGGAATATTACATTTGTGTAAGAATAACTGCAGTGTTTACAAACTTGCATAGTATTATTTGTAACAGTTATCAGAACATTTGCAAGCGATGTAATTAACTGTTACTCTCTTGTTGTTTTTGGACTTTGCCATAAAATTGAGGGTTTTATAGAAGTATGAACATTTTTGAATCTTTTGTAGGAAATGGCAGTATGGCGTAAGCTTGTAAAGCGCTCGTTTTCATATTTATGATTAGCATGTTTTATAATTTGTTTCCATTGTATTTTTCCTGGAAATATTTTGTCTCTAACAAAAATTTCAATAAATTCATAAATATTATATATCAGCAAAATGCTACATATATCTGGAATAAAGCCTTTTTGTTCTGCAATATCTTTTCTAAAAAGATATAGATATAATCTGAATAAAAATATTCTTTTAGTTGTTACATTTTCAGGAAGATGGCATAATTTACCAAAAAAGTTCAGTTTCCTTTTATCAATTTCTGATATAATTCTCTTTATCCACAGTAAAATTTCGCTCATTCCTGATCCCGTGGTTTGAGGAAAGCCATGCTGAATTTTGGTACAATGATGCTGAAATACATCGAGCTTTCTTAAGTCTTTGAGTCTGATATTCGACCAAACTTCACAACCATAAAGGGCTGATGGTATCACAATTTTTTTGTACTAGCTGACGTAGGTAAGAATATTGGATCTAGCTTCATTTGTGCCAACCCCTACAAGAGAATAAAATGATTTTCTGCCTTTAGTACAAGCCCTTTCTACTTTAGTCAAGCATTTCATATTGGAACACACAGGAATTCCAACATGTTCGGTTTAATTTAAAATAGGTATTGTATGATTGCCTATTTTCCAGTTAAACTTCTCACATGTTGTTTGTCTATTCTGATTAAAACTAATACAGAGCTTTTACTAACGTTGAAGGTGAAGTTCCATGTTAGGGAGTATCTATTACATATATCAAGCATTTTTTGCAAATGGATTGGTGTATTTGCGAGCAGAGTTATATCATCGGCTAATGCTGGATTTCCAGACGGAGTGGACCCAACAAGTAGCCCTAATTTTGACTGATGTAATTCCTCTAAAAGGTTATTAATATAAACAAGATATAAAAATCTTGATAAAACACCTCCCTGTCGACTACCCCGTTCTATTGGAAAAGGTTCGGATTTTGACTCGTTCATCAGGACAATGCTTTGAATATTTGTGTACTATTCATTTAATACATGTAAAATCTTTCCTTGAATCCAAGATTTCTGAGTTTTAGAAAAAGTCCGTCGTGATTCACAGTGTCAAACGCCTTTTGAATATCTAAGAAAGCAGCAAACACTATTTATCCTAGTTCTGAAGTGGAAAAAACAGCTTCGTGTAGATTGATAGATGCTGTTATACTACTCAGTCCCTTTTGAAGCCCGTGTTGATCAGTATTAGGAAAATTATATATAGTGCTATTACACCATACAGTTAATCTTTTGAATAGACACTTTTAAAATAGTATGTATAATACAGGCAACAGGGAAATAGGTCTGTAATTGTCAGGGTAAGTTTTAGATTTCCCTCCTCCTTAAAATATGGGTACAATTAACCCTACTTTCCAATCACACGGTATGTAACACTGGTCTATTACCCTGTTGAAAAGCATTGTAATGAATTTTGTCAGTTTTCTTCCGCCGTAACGTAAATGCTCGTTTTGAATACCATCAACGCCCGGGCTTTCCTAAGTTTCAGCTGTTTTATGACAGAGGCTATTTCTTGAAAGCTAAATTTTACTTTAAAGATAGGTTCATCAATACAGAACCCGTCCGTAGGTTCGTGATTTACAAATACGTCTGTAGACTGTGTGTACAATTTAGAAAAATATTTAACAAACAGTCGATATATTTCATCCGGAGCAGTCGCTAGTTCACCGTCATATTTTATTTCAAACCAACATTTGAAATACTTGCTCTTGTTACGTTGTCTGTTGTACAACTTCCAAAAAAAGCCTCACGGTTAATTCGGTTGCTTCATCTAAGTCTTTAAAAATAGCTTCTTCATGAGCCTGTATCGCATATTCTTGAGTATTTCTAAATTCCCTTTTAGCAGTTTTATATTGCTTGTAAGATTCACGGACAAGCCCTCGTGGCCTTCCATTTTCTATCCACTTTTTCCGAAAGTAACGAGCTTTGTTGTGAGCTTTCTTAACTTCAGGCGACCAATAAAGCTGTGTGTGAGGATTAAACTTTTTCAACCGTAAGACCTGAAAAGCTACATCCCTCATTACAGAAATTAATTTACTATAAATGTTTTCTATTTGTTGGGGCGATTGGGGAGTCGATACACAATCTGCCTTTAATAGTCTATCTACTTCAAGTTGATAAGCTATTAGTTTCTTATCTCCGCATTTAGACCCAGATGGAGATGAAAATATAGGAAAACGAGAGTTACAATACTTTGCGGCCGCAAACGTAAGGGTGCTGCACACAACATGATGGTATGAGGCTTTGCACGTATCGGGATTTGTAAAAACCTCACAATCAACGACCCTATCTAGCATTCTTCTGTTAAAAATTATATTGTCAAGAGTTGATCTGCACGACTCGAACGTATAACTCAGTCCTTTATTTAAATTCGACTTGTTCAATGGTATCAAGTCATTGTTGTCAACAAAAGCCGTGAACACCTTACATTTATACCACGCACACCATGATGATGGTGATTCTCTGCATCTGGCATTCCGATTGCGATTTGTAGCCAAAGCTAACTGAAAAGTCGGGTAGCGAACGCAACTCTTGGTATTTTCGGAACTTGTTTAATTAGGGCACAACTATTTTTTTCAGATTTGCTTCAACATACATCCTCAACATGGATATACTGTCATAATCTAAGTTTTTATCAGCAAACTAATCTTAGTAAAGACGAGTAGACAGTATGTCATAATCTTGGAGGGATCCGTCCAAGACCAAAAACCAAATGGCCTATCTATATGACTTTAGCTACATTGGTTTTTTATTCAGTACATTTTTACACAATCCTTCGTCGAATATAAATGAAGCCAGTTACATTCTGAAAGAAAAATACATTCCTTTCTACAAGTAAACATTTTATCTGAGAATCCTAAAAACTTCACTGGAAATTGTCTCTTCCTTTCATGATGGCCACTGTGGAGGATTGTGTGTAACAAAAATTAAAATCTCAGTGCCAGCAACCTTCACTTTGGACATGTAGGCTCCCAGAATTGATCACGAGTGGCTAAGTGTAGTATATCTATTAAGCTTAATGAAAATTGGGTCAATGTAAATAGACTTATTACGCAGAAACCAAGTATGCAATTTCACGTCCAGTGATCATGACCTTCGACTTACAGACTGATTAATCAAAAAGGAGCCGACTTCCTCGAGTGTATTGCAACTATGAAGTTCATAAGATTTTGGTGCAGGAAATTTGAAGAAAATGGACTTAATAATATATAGAACACAAAATGACAATTCCAGCTCCAATGACTCTGACCTTTGGTCTCGGAGCCCGAGAATCAATAGGGAGGTGTCTCTGACCAAGCGTAGACTTTCTATAAAGTTTGATAAAAACTGGATCCACGAAATGTGAATAATGGAGCGGAAATCCCCAAAATTACAATGTCGGCTCATGTGACCCTGACCTTTTATCTCTTAGCCTCAGAATCAACAAGTAGCTACCCCTGTCCAAGTGTTGTATACGTATTAAGTCTGATGACAATTAGGTCATGAAAGCTTATCATGAGAAAGGAAATTCTGCTCCAGTGATTTTGACCTTTGAACTAGCGTCCCACAAATCAATAGGCTTCTGCCTCTATCCATGGGTAAGGCACGTAAGAGTTTGAGAAAAGGAAAAAAAAAATAAATAAGAAAGATCAAAGCAAACAAAATTTATGTTGTAGAAACCACCTGGTATACAGACGAACAGATGGACATGCGGATATCGCCATCACTATATCCTCTCGCACCTTTAGTCTTAAGGTGATCGTGGTGGTGGTGGAAAGAAGTGGGGGGGGGGGGGGTGAATAAAAAAAGAAGAAGAACAGAAAGTCGATGCTGAGAAACAAGGCTTTTACTCTTGAATTTTGTTTTGAGTGGCCTACATATGAAACGTACGATTTTTCTTGACAAGACAGATTCTCCCACTGCAGATTTCATTATGCTGCTTCAGCAACAACAAGAAAATAATAATAATAATAATAATAATAATAATAATAATAATAATAATAATAATAATAGATAATAACAACAAATATGCAATAAAAGTAGGTGTCATTTTGATCAGGAGATAAGTATGTAATGTGCCCATTTTTAAAAATAATTACTAGAGCTGAAACGAATACCAAATTTTCCTATTCGAATAATCGTTGGATGCATACAAATAGGATTAGAATATTGGTCGATATTAATAATCGCATCAAATCCATCGTCTTTTCTTGGTCAACTTTGACATTTATTGAGCTCTGTACTCCCAGCCAAGCCACACTGAAAACACAGTAAACCAAGTCATCTAAATCTAATTAAATGACGTTGAAGGGGTCTCGAGTACATTTTTTGATAATTCAAACGAAAAATCAAACGAATTTATGTTTTGTGCCGTTTTATCTTCAAACTTAGTACAAATAATAAACGTTTCTTTAGCGCTGAAGACGGGAAAAGGTAGAAACTCGATTATTTATTCATTTAAATGCGGGGACAATCTAAAAATTGCCTTAGGAAGTGATTTGTCCACAATCAAAATCACACTGACATGTGGCCAATTAATTAAGTAATTAAATTTGGATACGCTGATTGCAGGTCTCCGGAATTTGTCATACTAGTAAAATACATGACATGTCGGACGGGACTGGCTTTTTGACCAACTGTAAAGTGTCCATTGGGGTTTTATGCTAGACCATAAAAAAAACTCATATTGAGACTTGATAAAAAATTGTTTTAACTGAAGCCCATACATTGGTATTGGTATCATCCTATACGTAAGATGTACATTGCAATAGGTGTAAAATGGCCTTGTGGATTCTGTAAAGAGTATAATGCACCCCATATCATGGTCAGGCACCTGGGAAGTAGTTCCCTCTCTCAACCAAGTTTGGGAGTAGACCACTCCGTTCACGTAAATAAGGAGGGATTCTCAAACAGTTAAGTCATTTTCTAAAAGACATAGGAAAGAAAAAGTGATATAATCCCTGCACAACTTGGAATATATGCTGATAGCTATGTCTTTGATCTGATGTACAGCAAAAACAGAGGGTAGCAAGCTTTGTTGTAACAGCAAATTCTCGACCCCATAAACTTAAATGATTTAGTTCCAAAGGCATGTCAACTGGCACATGCACATCTTATTGATAAGAAGCTGACATACAATACCGACTTAAAAGCAAATAAAGAAAAGCATAGTGTCAGATTTTAAGCTTATGGGTAATTCCATTGCTGTGTAATAACTTCAAGACTTAAATAAAATCCCAAATGCGGAAATATATAGGAGTTAACTTTCCTAGGTAAAATTATCAGGTTGGCGAGTGGTAATGGTATGCGAGACTGGCTAAAATTGCTCCTGACAGAACGATTGTCCGACAACAGTTCACACATTTTTCAGAGCTTTGATTTATAAGTACGTAAAGGCTCTGTTGACTTTGGTATGAACTCTATTCTAAAACATTTTCTTCATCAACTTTCCGTATTACACGTTATCTTTTCAAGTTTATAATGAATAGAAATGGCGACGTTGTGAGCAATGTTACTATTTAGAATTTTTACATTATGATTACCTTGTGAGTCGGAACTTTAATATCAGGCAATTTAGCAGGTTTTAAGTTCTTCCCTTGTAAACTAATTATTTCAACGGTGCATAGTTTACATTTCAACTCATTTGTTTCTTTAACTAAATGCTGACACACTCGCTGGGTAAACAAACGAATATTTGGATAGCAATTTTCTATTGGAATATTCGCAAAAAAAGTATTCTAATACAAATGTTCGGATATTTGTTTCAGATCTAATACTTTCCATGCCCATTTTACATCCCGGACACAACACTATACTGTAAAGAATTAATTTATGAAAATATCTGACAATTAAGTCATTACTGACAGCTAGGTTAAAATGACATTCCGAAAATCGTGATGCTGTCTCCTAAACTACGAGTCATATAGGTCACGTAGGCGTGTTGTTACGACTATTTCAGTCATAGGTGTACATTTTTAGAATTTGATTACATATACTTTTAAATGGCAATTATTCAGTTCATTTCGCTTGCTGATCGATCAATGTTCCTTGCAAGTTCATTATATAACCTCCCTATAAAATGCATGCGACAAAATCAGTGTTAAAGTACGTGGATAATTTTAGACGAGGTCAACCAAGTGGTGTGATTCAATGTAAACCGGATTGAATGTCGCGCTATGATGTTACAATGAAAACGCCGCGTATTGAAAAATATTTGAACTACCCTGCACTGCTAATGATTTGACCCGACGTCCTCTTTTGTTGATCCAGCTTAGCACCCTGCCGCGACTGTGAATGTCCATAGCGATCGTTAATTTTTGTCTGGAAGTTTTATGATGACGACTAAAGTGCAGATTACTTAACAATTAGAATGAAGAGACTTTGGTAAAACTACCTTAGTATTAAATTTTCAAACAACAACTAATATTTTATTTAAGACAAATAAAGGCACCTACATGACCACGTTGACATACACTTTAATAGAAAACTTTCACTTTCCATGGGTCAGAAATTTAGATAGCAAATTGACTGCTTTCTACTACCAAACTTAAAACCTTTGTTGCAGCAAGCGGGATAAGGGGACATATGAAAAGGTAAATGTAAATATTGCAGCTTTTACTCTGGTTAATAGTTAGTGTGGTGACGGTTTTAAGATACAATTTTGTTTTAAGCACCCAAAAAGGGCCATTTCTAATAGATACATCTGGTATATACAATGCCGGTACCACTCAAAAAGGATCATTTCTAATTGATACAACTGGTATATACAATGCCGGTACCACTCAAAAAGGATCATTTCTAATTGATACAACTAGTATATACAATGCCGGTACCACTCTAATTGATACAACTATAATATACAATGCCGGTACCACTCTAATTGATACAACTAGTATATACAATGCCGGTACCACTCAAAAAGGACTATTTCTAATAGATACAACTATTATATACAATGTCGGTACCACTCTAATTGATACAACTATAATATACACTATTATATACAAGGCTGGTACTACTCAGAAAGGACCATTTTATGATCTGATGTTAATACATAATACAATGAATATGTGAAAAAAGTGAAATCATTGAAACCAATTAAAATTGATTTAAAGCATACCAACGAAAAAAAAGAAAGAATATGCATTGTGACAATAACAGAAACAAAAATATGTTTCTTATTTTCATGCATACAACCCTGTTACTGCAACAAAAATACACCACCTTGATCCCTAAAAAATTGACCGCACCCCCCGACATATGTAATATACAACTCAACTAATCTCAAATTCAAGACACGTCTGTGGATAGCAGTATTACAAACACAGAAAAACTTTAAGTTTCAGCAAAAATAGGATACGAATCTATCTAACGAAATCTGCTAAAAAGTCTGACAACTTAATATGGACATTCTTGTTGAGCGGGAGGAAGAAATATAAAAAATTTGCAAAATACTAACACTGAGGAAGTCATATGCAATAGTAGTTTAAAAGAAATTAGATGAAACTTCAACAGTGAGCTTAAAATCTGTAAAGAAAAGAAAACAATTTATCATATTTAAGACCAGCATTTAATACAACAGTGTGAAACTGCTGTTAATAAATGGTAATGGAAGATCAAAAGTTACAAAGATTAAATAAATTATCTCCCTTGCTTATGCAATAATGAGATGCAAGTCAAGGTTAAATTTTGAGTTGTCATTTCAAAAGTATTTTCATGTCCTGACATAAATACTCATTATGAATTTTCTAAAACTATACTTTTTACATCTAGGTGTACTGTAGTGTCCAAATAACAACTGAAAATCATTTTTACATCTAGGTGTACTGTTGTGTCCAAATAACAACTGAAAATCATTTTTACATCTAGGTGTACTGTAGTGTCCAAATAACAATTGAAAATCATTATTACATCTATGTGTACTGTAGTGTCCAAAAAACAATTGAAAATCATTATTACATCTATGTGTACTGTAGTGTCCAAATAAAAATTGAAAATCATTTTTACATCTATGTGTACTGTAGTGTCCAAATAACAATTGAAAATCATTATTACATCTATTTGTACTGTAGTGTCCAAGTAACAACTGAAAATCATTTTTACATCTAGGTGTACTGTAGTGTCCAAATAACAATTGAAAATCATTTTCACATCTAGCTGTACTGTTGTGTCCAAATAACAACTGAAAATCATTTTTACATCTAGGTGTACTGTAGTGTCCAAGTAACAACTGAAAATCATTTACTGAATGATATTCACTCTGAACTGGCTTTGAGGTGTACAGATGTCTGAGCAAACTACATGTTTTGTAACAATGCAAAAATGAACACTGATGACAAAAAGAAAAAAGAAAGAAAATAATAACCAGCATGCAGTATTGTACATGAAACATGGATTAGCACTGTTTGCAATTGAAAAAGAATTGTAAAAAAACATGGTTCATGTAGGCAAAATTATAATCCATAAAAAAAAAAAAATGGATGGAAGTGCTCGTTAGATAAACGAATTAAAAATTGTTCTTGAAACATTTTCTGAAACAATTTCACCAACAGGTTTATATAGTTTATAATCTAGACTTATGAAATATGATTGGTCAAAATGAAGTGACATTTACATTTCAATCAATCAAATTTTTGGTTGAAG